>BMAU01014652.1:1867500-2300000 GCA_019973935.1 Trichonephila clavipes | reverse complement strand
CACGTTTACCAACTAAACATATAATTTTATCTTTCAATAGTCCGAAATTACCTACTACTATTAAAGCCGTATATTTAAATTGCAAAATACGCCCATATATACCGAACCCTCTGCGCTGTTTCAAATGCCAGAGGTTTGGTCACTCCCAAACTTCCTGCCGCGGCCAATTAACATGCTCTAGATGTGCTTCCGTTGGGCATTCTTCCACGGATTGTTCTCTAGAGCCAAAATGTGTTAATTTGTACGCAGTCTCATCCTTCCGATTCAAAATTATGCCAAAAATGGAAATTAGAAAAGCAGATCCAAGAAATTAAAACCAATCACAACATATCTTATTTTGAAGCACGCCGATTAATAGTTTCTCAGTTGACCCAAACGTATGCTCAGGCTGCTAAACCTTCAACTATATCCACAGCTACCCAAACAGATCCAAATATATCAAACATAATCTGTCCACCTTTACAATGCCTAACACTCATATCTTCTAAAAATCCATTGCCTAGTACCTCGTCTTCAGTTTCTACCTTCTCCACGTCATCTTCCTCTACTCAAGACAATCTACTTCCTTCCCCATCCGCCATACCAACAATACAAAGTGAGTCTTTATTACAAATACCCATTCCTACTACTACAACTACTTCCCCTGGCAATATCCTGAATACTTTCGTTTCACCTTTAGAAACTGAAACCCGTTCTCATACAACTCCTGCTAAACTTACTTCGGTTTCAACTGAAAACTTATCTGCGTCTGTCCATAATGAATCCAATAGTGAACATTCTAATGCAGCTGAAGCCCAACAATTTGTAAAACGAAAGTCCAAAAATAGAAGAAAACGCCCAAAAGTACAAAAACCAGATATCGAAATAAAAAGGGTTCCACATAGATCTAGAAATGCAACACCTACAGAAATAACAACTGATGACGAGGATATGATAACTTACGACGTGGAGGAGGGGGAACTTGAGCAAGATCCTCTGAATAAATTCACCATTGACGAAGATCCTTTCATTCTTCCTAAAGGATATTTACGTGCATTAACTCCATCCCGATACAGGAACTATAGAGAATAATTTTTTTTTCTACCATGTATTTTCTAACCTTGTTTTCAACTAACATTTGTATTTTTCAATGCTTTTATTTTAAGATATGGTCTGACTTGGTGGGGAGTTCCCCACCAAATTTTGTTTCTTTAAATCATTGAAAGCGGTTTTAAGTGATTTGAAATTTGATTTTTTTTTTAGTGTAGTGTCATGATTTTTACATAATTTATAAAACATTTTAAGTTTCTTCACAAATGTTTGGCGCAGCATAGCCAAAATTGGCTCTTGCGCCTTTAAACCCCACACTCACTCACCCAGACTTCGTGGATGTATGTATCGTATCCATTAGTGATACTACGGAATTTTATATGGCTTTTATGAAATTTTGGTGTTAAAAAAATACTTGGATATTTAATATTATTTAGATGAATATTCAGCCTTTTTTTTTGTTTAAAGCTAAAAGACGATTATCATCTTCTCTATTATTGTGAATTGATTTTTGAAATGAATTATTATTTAAAATGTGGTTACTTAATATTTTACTGTAAAAATATTTACAAATTATGGCCTAATTAGCAGAGACCTTATCAACATATGTAATCACGAAGTCATTTTGAATATTTTCTATTGATGATTTAAGATCTTTATACATAATTTCATTTTCAACAATGAAATCTAGTTCCCGAATTTCTGTTGCTACATAAGATCTAAATTGATTGAAAGCTTCAATCGGCATTCCGTATTTAATTGCAATTTTAAGGTAGAATTTATCTAAATCTTTTATGATTTGTTTCATAACGTTAGATTTACTTTTGTGATCATCAGTCTAAAACCAGTACCTTTTTCCATAACATTTCTTAACAAATTATCTTTCACGATGCCAAGGTCTCCTGTGACAACGTGCTGATGATAATTATCAATATAGTCCCGATATAGATTGCATTTACATGATTCTGAACTTAGAGCTCCGAGACTTGATTATAATTAAATATAAATCTACCAAGTTTCTTGTTTTGTAGTTGAAAGCCTTTTTAATAATAATATTTTTAATTGGAAAAAGGATTGATATTTTTTGAAATATACTTGAAAAATTAATTTTGTTAAAGGATTTATTCATAAATAATAATGCTCAATATTCTGTAGAGTAATTTTCACTTGCATCTAATTTAATATTCATTTTTTGTACTAAATATTTATTAAGATCTCGAATCATATGCATACCATGAGAATCCCAAAATTTATATCTGCTTCAAATATCTGTCATAATTTTAATTTCAGTTTATATATATATATATATATATATATATATATATATATATATATATATATATATATATATATATATATATATATAAAGTGTATGTTCACATGTATATGCATGCATGCATACATATAATATATTAAAAATCCAAAGAAACACACAAATCAAATCAAATTTAAAAATCCAGTTTTTAAAAGGAAGGCAAATAGATTTTGGTGGGGAGATTCCCCCACCAAATCAGATAAGGTTAAAACAGATGTATGAAAAAAGTTGATGCGATGATGGTTAAAAACGGGACAATCTATTAAAATGTGATAAACAGAATATGGAACTTTACAGGAAGGACATTCTGGGGCATTTTCACCCAGCAAAAGGTGCCTGTGCGTAAAACAAGTATGACCAATGCGAAGTTGATTCAAGCGGACATCATGTCTTCGCACTGGTAGTGCTGCCCAATGAGAAATGGAAGGATGAATGCTATGTAGTTTGTTGCGGATCTGTTGATCCCAAGTCTTTTGCCATATATGATGGATATAGTTTTGTATAGAAGTTTTTAAATCCTGGTAACAGACAGGTTGCTGCATGTGATCAGACATGGATCGTGTAGCGTTATCAGCCTGTTCATTACCAAGTATATCCACGTGTCCAGGTACCCAGGAAAACATTATATCAAAACCCTTTCTTTCTAATTTTCGCAGAAGTATTTCCATCACAGTGGGGTGTCTTCTATCTGTTAAAAAGTGTAAGGATTCTAGAGCACTCATGCTGTCAGTGTACACACAAAAATGACGGTGGTTGGAAATTAATATATGTTGAAGTGCGACAAGAATGGCAGTTAATTCTGCACTAAAGACAGACATAGAATTATGTAAGGTAAAACTTAGAATGGTATTGTTAATAACAACACCACATGACCTGCAGTCTTCAATCCGTCCGTGTAGACTGGTATGTATTAAGAATACTTACTGCGATGGAAAGAAAAGAGCTGCTGATAAATAACATCCGCAGTGCCTGCTTTGTCATAGCCTGAAAGAGGGTTACTATAATTAAAAATTTGGATATCTCAGGGTGGAAAAGCAAGGATATTCTCCTGGATATTTATGTTACTTAAGTGGGTGTCATTTAGAACCGCCCTTGCTCTTTCCGAAAAAGACTTGATGTTAAATGAACGGGCTTCATAGAGTCGGGAGAGACCAATGACAAGAGAAAATGGTTTTAATGGATGAGAAGGAACAGACATGGCACGAATAAAATAATTTGCACTTAATTGCCTCTGCCTTATTTCTAAAGGTGGTTGATGGCATACCACATACAAGCTGGTAACAGGTGAAGTTCTGAAGGCACCGGAGCAGATTCTCAGAGCAAAATGATGTATCATGTCCAATCGTCTTAACACATATGCACGAGCAGAACCATACACTACACAACCATAGTCCGAACGTGAGAGGATTAGTGCTTGATATACTCGGAGTAACGAAATTCTATCGGCTCCCCATAAGGTGTTTGATAGCACTTTTAAGATGTTGAGGGATCGTTCACACTTCTTCCGCAAGTAAAGGACATGCGGAAGGAAAGTCAATTTACAGTCAAAGATTACTCCGAGGAAGCGCACCTCACTGACTACAGTATTTGAATATTTCCTATATAAATAAAAGGATCTGGGTGTAGGTTACGTTTTCTGCAAAAATGGACACAGCTGCTCTTGGAAGGAGAGATCGTGTGTACATTCTGATTGCACCACTTAACTAATCGATTGACAGTTGTTTGTAGCTGTCGCTCAATCAGTCGCATATCTGAACCTTGGCAAGAGATCTGTACATCGTCAACATAAAGCATTCCTCGCACTGATTGTGGGAGGTGATGAAGTATGCTACTCATATGAATATTAAAAAGGGTAACGCTCAAAACGCTACCCTGAGGGACACCTTGGTCTTGTATGAATTTATGAGAAGATGAGTGACCAATGCGTTCATGAAAATAACGAACAGCTAAAAAGTTAAAAATAAAAATGGGAAGATTTCCCCTTAAGCCAAAATCATGCATATTACGGAGAATTCCATAGCACCATGTTCGGTCGTATGCTTTCTCTATGTCAAAGAAAAGAGAAACCAAATGATTTCTCTTTTCAAAGGCACTCTCCTAACAAAGGCATCCCTGATTTGGGATTCTAAGAATACAAGGTTATGAAGAGTGGATTGGCCCTTGCGAAATCCACTCTGCAGAGGAGAAATACACTTTTCTTTCTCCAAAACATATACCAAACGAGTATTTATCATGCGTTGAAAGGTCTTGCAGAAGCAGCTCGTCAGAGCAATGGGACGGTAATTCAGAGGATCTGTTGCCACCTTGCCCAGCTTAAGGATTGGAATCACAATGGCTTCTCTCCAGCTGGAGGGAAAGCAATGCTCCTACCAAACTCTGTTGAATAAAAAAAGAATGTTGGTTAGAGAGTTAGGATATAGATGACGTAGCATCGTGTAAAAGATTCCATATGGTCCAGGGCTTGTATTGTGCCCTTGTAAGAGTGCCTTTTTTAACTCAGTCATCGTAAAATCACAAATATAAGGAAAAAAGGAACGGGTGGAAAAGTTAATTGGGGTACGTTCTGCTCGCCTCTTAATCTCTAGAAAACAAGAATTATAAGAGGCTGTACTCGATACACTCTGAAAAGTTTCACCCAGAATATTAGCTATTTCGTCTGGGGAAGAAAAGACAGAGTCTGAGGTTTGTAAAATAGGGAAGGAAAATTCCCGATGTATCCCGTTTGCTGCCTTAACCTTTTTCCATAATTGTTTACTGGACGTTGACGAGGTGAGTGAGGACACATATCGAATCCAGGATTGCCTCTGACTCTGACGCCTTACTCTGCGAGCATTTGCTTTTGCCTTTTTGAACGCCAAGAGATTCTCCGTAGTGGGATATCTGCGTAAGATTCCCCATAACTTCCCCTGGTTCTTTACGCTGTCTGACAATCAGTATTCCACCAAGGTTTGTAACGTTGGAATGAATGACTTGAACTCTTTAGTATTGATAAATCAGCAGCAGCAATCAAAACATTGGTGACTTCTTGTACAGCAGTATCAACACTTTCTGTCTTGACCATTGCATCAGATATCACAGCCAACTGTGTGAAAAGGGCCCAGTCTGCATGACTATAAGAATACGTAGGTGGGATGGTTTTTCCACCCGTATCATAATTGTGAGAAAGGATAACAGGGAAGTGGTCGCTATTATATAGGTCCTTCTCAATAGACAAATTTAAAGTATGTAAGAGTGACGGTGAGAAGATGGCCAAATCTAATGTATGAAAGGACCATGGGGGTTCGTCAAAGTACGTTGGTTCCTCGTGATTGAGCAGGCAGAGACAGTGATCAGATAGTTCCTGTTCGATCTGTCGCCACGAGGGTTCGTCTTCACACTACCCCACAAAGTGCTATGTCCATTAAAGTCACCAAGTATGATAAAGGGTGCTGGAAATTGATCAACCAGGTTGTTCAAGTCATGTTGGTGGATAACAGTATTTGGTGGCAAGTAATGACAGTAGACTGTGATTAGGCTCGTCGAGTGAATTCCCTCGGCTACAGCCTGCAACGAGGTACGGAGTGGAAGAACACTAGAAGGAACATCGAGGGATGTAAAAATACATACGCCTCCAGACACAGAGGATCCCTCCGTGTCTTTCCGCACACAACCATAGCGACGTATCTTTGTTTTGTGACAAGACTTCAATAAAGTCTCTTGAAGTGCTACGCATACTGGATGATACTGACGTATGATGTCTTTTACGTCATCGGTATGCGATCTATAGCCACGACAGTTCCAAGAAATCAGGGAAGTTATTTTTTGGGCAAATTTGGCGAAAGAGGCCTTATCAAGGGATTATATGCCACTTGTTTAAAATCAGCCTCTAAAAGGCTCTCGTCTTCTTCGGATGCCCGACCTATGACGTAATCCGTGTCAGAAAGATCAGCGTCTTTGTCCATGGCATCCGAGGTTTTAAAAGGTTTCCGTCTCCGAGATCTTTTGGAGACGGGAGTTGATTCATTCGGGAAATCCTATTCCCTCGCAATCTTTAAGGATGTGTTTTTTTTCAGGATTTTTCTTTTAACTTGTCGTAGGTTTTACATTCTTTAAGTCTGTTTTTTTATGATTTTTTTGAGGGCCATGTGCCTGAGATGGTTGTTCTTTAATTTTCTCTTTTATTTCAGGCATGGGAGTTGGTGCCTTAGGATCCGATATTGTAGATGTTTTTGAAGAGATGGAAGACAAGAGTTGCGTTTGGGCTGAGGATGATGTGGTAACAGTAGTAGATATATTTGGTCTTTGTTTGGATGATAGTGGTGCAAGTAATTTTAAAGGTGGACATTTCATTTTAATTATATTTTCATCTGTTTGGGTAGAATTATTTAAAGTAGAGGATTTGGCAGCTTGAGCGTATGTTTGAGATAACTGTGGGACTATTAGTTTACGTGCTTCTGGGTAAGAAATATTTTTAGTTGTTTTTATATCCTGTATTTGTTTCTCTATTTTCTATTTAGGGCATATTTTGGAATCTGATGGATGAGGTTGTAAGCAATTAATACATTTATTGTCCAACAGATGCACATCTAGAGCAAGTAAGTTGACCGCGGCAGGAAGTTTGTGAGTGTCCGAACCTTTGGCACTTAAAAAAAGCGCAGAGGATTCGGAATGTAGGGGCTAATTCTGCAGTTAAGGTAACCGGCTTTTATAGTTGACGGTAGTTTGGGGCTATTAAAAGTTAATATTATATGTTTGGTAGGAATTATTATTGCATCTCTTCTTATTGTTATTCTTCTCACCTGGATTACACCTTGACCCGAGAATCCATCAAGGATTTCCGCAGTGGCGTAACGTGCACCCCCGCATCGCGGGGGGCAGGGTTCTAAAAGGGCCCAAAGCCTGACTGACGCAAGTGCCTACCCTTTGTAAAATTCAACATGGGGGCTTCAAACCTGACTTTGCAGGAGGCCCAAAAGTTCTCCGTTACGCCACTGGATTTCCGCATCAGTAGTGGTCAACAGGTCAGGTTCAGAAAGGACACCGCGGCAAGAGTTAAGGGTTTTATGTGGACATATTGTCACAGGTGAATTCAAAAAAGTTTTTGCTTGAAGAAAAGACATTGTTTGTATAGCAGAGAGTGTTTCAATCGGTAGATCACCGGATCGCAATCTTTTAACAGACTTGGGTTCACCACCAATTCCTACTAGAGCCTTTTGTATAGCAAAAGGTGATTTGGATGACACATCTTTGTTTGTCAAAGGCAACACTAAAAATCTGGAAACCCCCCCCACAGCAGCAATTTCATCAATGTTAGGCCTCGGCAGCACGAGTTCTTCACCAGGGCATGAATTCAAAGAATCCCCATGGGCCGAGCATCATGAGTTGGGTAGGGTGTGTTGGGGGTTTTAATAAATGCGTTTTGATTTTTTTCTTTATTCTTGTGTATTTTGAATTTTTTTTTTGAGAAAGGAGGAGGAGAATCCCTTTTGATTTTCAGAGGACCAGTTTTGCAGGGCTAGCCCTAGATTCAGCAACCAGTAGTGGACTCGGGAGAGCCCATTGTTCCGGGCTCCTGTACTATCTGGCAGCCTGAGACGCAAAACTCAGCTTTTCTCCGATACCCTTTACATGGCCGCTTCCTCCAAGACCCCACCTCACTAGTCCAAAGGTCCTCAGAAGTTCAAAACCCCGCTCCAAGTGCCAGTTTTCCCAGGGAGCAGTCTGTTGTGTCATCATACCAATAGTAAAAAACCATCAGACACAACTTCATTCCACTCAGTCCTGGTCTGCCACAGGACTTCGTGGCTGAAAAAATAAAGATAATAAGTAAAGAAAAGCATTGTCAATTGAACACAAAAAATCAATAATCGAACATAAAAGAAGCAACAAATCAATTTAAGAAAATCAAATTAAAAGAACGTAATATAAAATGTAAAGCATAATATGGTAGTGAAAAATATCCGTTTTTTTTTCTAGTAAAAAAAAGCCTTTTCGGACATTTTAAGTCCGAGTTTTTTATGGACTTTTAACAAATCATAAATAAAGTCAGTCGGCTCCTGACCCCTACTCTGACGCACCGAGTAGAACTTTAATTCTAAGTCCTTCCTATTCTGAACTACCGGAAATTTTTTTGTCAACGCCTTTTTCAATTGTGCGAAGTCCGTAACCGTGTCCTGCACTAACTTAGACTCAAAAATCTCGTACCAATCTTTCGCTCTACCCAGGAGATGACCTTTCAAATACGCACATGCCAAATTACTGGGCATCTCCCAAAACTTCACATTATTCTCAACACCCTCCAAAAATTCCTCTACGTTTTCTGACCCAGAAAAATAAAGTTCAGGCAAAACTCTGAAACTGGATGCACCTCCAACTTCGGGGTTAGGGAAATTTAAATGCCCATTAGCAAATGGAGTTGGGTGCCAATGTGGCACCCCCTCCATTGGGGACACCCTTTCTCCACTATTCACGTGACCTATGTCTGAGGGAAGAAAAGAAGAACCACTAAATCCTGCCATACTAAAATCAGTTTATTATGGACTTAGTTTATATAAAGTACAACAACAATACTATTCTAAGAGGGTATTGATCAAGAGTGATGAGACGCGACTATTACTGATAAGTAGCGCAATTAACACTGACTCTATCGTTAGAGATTAATTCCTATCCTAATAGTAATCGATCTATCCTTTAAGTTTAATTGAATAAGCTTACCGCTAATGCCTTGCACGCACAACTACGGTCCGTAATCTTCAACCTAACTTTTAATGACTAGCTCTGGCTGAGGCAATGTTCCTCTTGTCTCGGATCCACTTGTAATTCAACTAGACAGACACTACTAGACGACGCACCGAATTAAGACTTTTCTTCTAGAACCTTATCTTACTTCACTTAGTTTACTTAGCGCTCAGAGCTTCACTTAGAGATCATTTCTAGCAATACTTCTCCACTTAGCGACCTTTGCGAATGCTAACATTCCAATATATATATAATTTATAATTTGCATAAACACGCTCTCTTCTTGGGTTGGTTGGAAAAAATTGCCATTCTGGCCCCAAAGAATCCCAAGAGGACAATCAGTGGAAGTCGCCATAAAGCCCCATCACAAGTTTAGCCAGGATATAAATATTTAAAATCATCTATATTTTGATTCAAACGCAGTAGACGATGTAAAATTTTTTTAAATTTTCGTCGTTTCATATGATTTGCTTTCAATTTTCAGAAAATAATTGTTTCTTTCATGTATGTTGTTCTACAACTCGGGTCAAAAAGTTTCCGAAATGGTCCCGTACATTCACGCAGGTGTTCGTTGGAATGGCAACATCTGTTTCGGGGGCTGACGGAGCTAATAACCCCTTAAATGCAGAAATTATTGTTTTGAGTTTTGAAAAATCATTTTTTTAGGAATGTATTCATAGGTTACGTAAGAAATAAATTAAAAAATCTAGGTAATTACATTGAGTACAGTAAAATTCGGCGTATAACGCGCACTTTTAATGCAAAAAATAAGACCGAAATGTATATAGGTGAGCGTTATACGCTGGGTATAAAAATGATAGCTTTTTAAATAAAGAAAAATATGTGCATAGAAAAAAACAGACTTCTACATATAACGAAATATATACTGTTTATTTAGAAGAAATAACATTCCTTATATATAAGAACTTAAAGGGTTGTAGTTCTGGAAATATAAACATTTTTTTTCTTCTTAAGATTAGACTAATACTTCGAATAAAAGACTTCAAAACATAAGAGCAGCACATATAAAATTTTCAAATGCAACATCAAACATTAATAGATTACCTGACAACAAATGATAATATTTTTTTTTCAATTAGATAAATCACTCTTTTATAGGAAGCTTAAAACTAGAAAATACCTCTCCAGATCAATGAACTTTATCATCTACCGCATTCAAATGCCAATATATATATTGTTACGTAGATCCGGGTCGAGGATTTTATGCAAAACAATAACAGTCACAAAGAAAATAAACAGTTTTTTAAGAGCGATGATAATTTACTGACGAAAATCCAATCCTTTAATTACAGGATTCAGCAGCAATATTCACAGAATAAATATCAGAAGACCTTCACACCTTTAACTTCAATCAAACACAATTATTAGTGTTTAAAATACACGCATGTAAAAGATTATTCACAAGCGCAGCCGAGCTAATCGGTAATCAAAACAATGCTCACTTTTCGCTGGATGAAATCAGACTGACTGCGGCTAGCACTGCTCTATTTATACCCCGACGGAAGCTTTCAGAAAAATCCGCACGAGTCTTAGAGCGTGAAATTAGTGGCGAGATCCACTACTTTCTAGAAGAATCCAGTGTCCCAAACTCGTCAATGTCGCCAAATTGGCGGCCAACTTGGTCATTAACTATGATGCCAACTTGGCTCTATCGCCAAGATTTCGCCAAGCTCTCATTGAATCGCCACTATAGCGTAATGGACGGCGTTTGCTTGTGAATATTACAATTTTAACATAAAATAAATATAACGTAGAGTAATATAAATGCATTAAACATCCAAATACAAATTTTATACACTATTCACACAAAATTCGTAACAATAATATATACAGTATATAACTTTTAAGGCCAATAAGATTACATTATTGTTTTATTTTTAATTACTTGTTATTAACCTATTCCGTGAATTTTTCTGGAACAGCATAGAGCCTCGCATAAAGATAAAATGTCTAAAATCGGCTCACCTAACCAGGAGGGTGTTATGCAGTCCTTTTTTTATAATTGGCATTCGCTTGCCCAAGGGATGACGCGCCCTCTGTGCAATATTTTGGGCTCTACTCAAGGCATGAAAAATTACATTTAGAATTTATTTTCAATATAAATGTTTCTTAAAATAATCCAGAGCAGATTTTGAAAATTATAGCTGGGTCGTGAAAAAACCGTTCGAATTTGATTTTTTTTATTTCTGTATTATTATTATAAGATTAAAATTTGTAAAGAATTTTGTCAACACTAAGGGAACATTTTTGAATCAAAATCTTACGTTAAACAACTATAACAAATTAAACAAACTAATTTAACATCGTCAAATTGTATCTTATATTTTAAAAAGATACCACACACATCATTTCCTAAATGTTCCTTGGTTTAGACTTATCTTAGAATAATGAAGCTTTCTGCACGTAAAATTGAACTGTGTGTGATAAGAAATTGTTCAAGTAGAATTCCTATATTATCTGGTTCAAATTACTCACGTGACTAGATGATACAGAATTTTGCTTTATATGCAACCAACTTATGTGTCGACCTTCTCAATTGATCATGGTAATAAATTAAGAGTTCCATACATATATATAGCGAACAGCGGACTGTCTTTTTCTGTAATGTAACATTAATATGAAACAAACTTAAATTGATATGTTTTAATAAACTTACTTAAATTCATGGGATTACCGTACAGCGTTTTGCAATAAATATTTCACACAGTTTATAACGAAAATATTTGTAGCGTAGCTAGCATAACAAAAAAATGTTACTAAAAATATCAAAGCTTAATTTTTTTTTAATTCTTTACCTTGCGTAATTATTGATATTATTGATAACAAACCACAGCATTCACTAATAAAGTATCACTAGTAGAGTTTAATCGAAGCATTTTCCCCACCAATAGCTGTGAATATTTCAGTACCTAAGAATAAAATTACACCTGCCATACCATCAATTTTCTACTACCTTGTTTCATGCTCTTATATTAAATATTCCGCCTTTAAAGAATAAGAAAAATGAATAAATTTACGATTATTAATTTGTGCAATTATTCCATGCCTAAGTTAATATCAAGGAAAATATTAATAATTCGTTCTTTTACCCTTTTGTGTGTTAATAATTATTCATTTACTTTAAGCATTTTCATCCAGTCGTTACAGAGACCCTTTATCCTACAAGTCACAAACAACAAGGGACAGAAGCAACTGTTCCGAACAGGGATCCTTTCCTTCTCAGTGGCTTGAAGCGTCTTCAAACCTGTATAGGTGGGAAGTTCAAATCACTCTGCCCTCAAATCGCAGCCAAGGACACCATGGGTAATATTGTAAGTTACAACAAAACATTTTTCTACCGAAGGATTGGGGAACAACAAGAATTGAACTCTTGATTGATGTACAATCTAACGCTACTGGTTGATTATGCACTCCATTAAGAGTACGACTAAGACATTTTTAATAAATCATGACAACTGATTCAAACGGCTACTGCTCACGCTTCAACCAGACCCACTACCACAACGTCAGTGGAAAAACGTTCCATCGACACTCAAATTTACTAAAAATGTAAATCTGCTGCAGTAATGGGTGGAAAAACAACATACTCTGAGCATCGCTGCGAAAGTCCATTAAAAGCAAAAATGACTTTCTTCTCTGGAAAGGGGATATGCAGCGACTTCTTCTTCCGCAAGTTACAGAAGGTGCTCAATGACTGGTTTGAATAGAAATTCCTTTCGTTTAGTAGTATAACGTGCGAAAAATTCAGAAATTATCACGCCAAGGTCAACAGCGTCAGTAGAAATAACCCTATCAGAATGTATTGGGCAAGAAAACTAAACGGGAAACTGTTGAGAAACATCAGCATTTTCAAGAAAAGGGGGATTTAAAAGTGTTCGCTGTAACACATAAAAGATAAAATAATCTATGCTCGATGCGTGTAATATTATTAGTATGCCATAGTTAAACATAAAACATCTCTAGGAATATAACACAAGCACTATGAAGAAATCGCAAAAAAAAACAGTATTCCTGCTACAAAAGAAAATTAAAGAAAACCACCATCCCATAACTACATATATCGACTTTTTCTTGTTAGAAATTAGTCCCTGGCAGGAAAAGAATTTGACATTCTTGATTTACACCATCAAATATCCTATCATCTTTCTTACCTAGCTATCCGCCTTCTTTCTTTGGTTTCAGTAGAGCTACAGAAATAAACACAAATATCTTGGATATCCCAGTAATTAGTACCTTAGTAACGGAATAGCAGGCCGCCATATAGGAAATGGAGGTGTCTGGTCAATAATACGAATTGCCTAGGATCATAAATTCTTCTCTTGGAGCAAATGTATCTAAATATTTTTCGATGAATTATCGCTTTGGTTGGATAGTAGGCAATAAAATGAACTGGTCATTCGATTTTATATTCACTATATATAAATTAAATGAAGGAAAATAATAAAATGGGGCAATGTTCAACAATTGAATTCAGTTAGAAAAAACGAATTCGATTTCCGAGATACGTATGCAATTATGCAGACAAGAGAAATCAAATTTCCAGTGGCAAAGATTTAATCTGGTAATAAAATATCAAATATAATGTGTTTTTAATTAGTTTTTCAATTCCTACTATTAGCTTACACTCTCTATATATTTATTTACTAGCTGCATGGCCCAGCGTTGCTCGGGCTTTCTCTACTTTTATACATTTTCCTTTTCCTTCACAAAATCAGCACTTCTAATACTCTTTTTCAAAATGACTTCCAATCCCCTCCCCCCCGCTTCCTTCGCTTAACTCGGGCTTTTACCGAGAGTATAACTTAAAATTCCCTGTTTCCAAATTTTTTCGCTTCTATTCTGTTACAGAGATTCCCCCCCCCCGGCGCTGCATGAACATTTTTAAATGCATAACACATTGCCATGGAAATTCCCCTTCCTCTCTCACTAGGATCTCTCTCGAGTAAGTGAACAGTGGGACTTTGATATTCACTCACTACCTTGCAAACTTTTTAGGTCCAGGAAACGAAAATGTACCTATTTAAAAATAGTTGTATGTTGAGAAAAGTAGAAATTTTTATAATTACAAAATTTCACAACTGTATTAAATGTTGAATTACAATTGTGAGCATTTTTTGAAATGCTCGATACACGGAAAAAAAGTTCCATGCAATTATTTTTATAAATGAAGAAGTTATAAAAACTTTGAATTTTATAAGTAGTTATTAAATATTTAAAATTTGAGTATATTTTAACTGATGCAGCATATTTAAAAAGTAAAATACTATAAAGAATTAAAATTTATTTAAGTAATTCCCAGTTGAATAAAAATGTTACCTTGTCTTTATAGTCTAGACTTTTTAAAAATATTAAAACTACCTTTTTTACTAATTATTATAATACTTTGCATTCAAATGGGAGAATCGATCTTACGTTGAATTTAAAAGACTTTTATTGAGTGTGAGGACCTGTTAATGTTTAACTTACAAAATAATTTCACTAACTTCATTCAAACTATTCAAATGTCGTTTTTTCTCACATTGTGTAAATCGAAAAGTACACCAAATCTTCGAATTCTGTGTAAGCTACCTTAAATTACCATAACTGAAAACTATATAGTACGATTTAAAAAAGAGTGAAAATCTTCTGAAAAACGCCGTAGATCTATCTTGGTTCAAAATGCATTCTTTTTCAGGTCGACTGATTCAAGACTTATTCGTGTTTGCAAGGATTTTTACAAAATAATTGTCTGTGTTTTGTCTTTAGAATTTCAGCGAATTTTTTACTTTAATTAATATTGCGCAGTCCTTAAATATTAAAATTTAAAATTTGGCGAACGTAACATACTAGAACTTTTCTAAAATCATAAGCAAATAAGCAATGTTCTTTTTTCGATTAAAATAGTATAAATAATTTATACCTGGAAGTGTAATACGTTAATATGAATTTTTGTTGTATTTATTTTATGTTAAAATTGTAATTAGCCTCACACTCCGCCTGTTCAAGCTTTCGCAGTTTCTGACGCCTGGTGTAGACAAAAAAATGCAAAGGTTTGCTTCACACATAAAAAATAGATATTTATTGGCGCGGGCTTTTTTGCAGATGGCAGAATTTTTTCCGACTTACTTGACAATTATTGTTATATTTTGGACACTTTAACCAATATCTTTATAAATTATAGCATATGTGTTATTCTAATGTATAAGCTATACTATTGTAAAGTTTCATTAAAATCTATTCAGTTGTTTTTGCATGAAAGACTACCAAACATCTCCTCACAAACTTTTACGTTTATAATATGTATCTTGATTTATTTATCTTGTTGGAATTTTCAATCATTAATAAAATTCATTTTAAAGCGCTCAGCGGAGTGGAAATTTTATATACATGATTATTTTGGATGACAATACAGTAATTTGATTATAATTGATAAAAATTAATCGATTAAAACTAATTATTCAAAGAATTACAAGTACAGACACGTTGGCATCATTTTTGGCAACTTAGCGACCATTTTGGCGTGTCAAAACTTGAAAAGGTTTTTTTCTCACATTTTAAAGCGCTCATTTGAGCTGAAATTTTCTCTATGCCATTGTTTTGGATAAAAATACGATAATTTAATTGTAATTAAAATTGACTGAAACTAAATATTTAAATAATTACAGATACAGCCACGTTGGATTCATTTTTAGTGACTTGCGTCAAAAATTCATAAGATTTTTTTTTCTCACGTTTTAAAGCATTCAGTTGAACTGAAATTTTATATGCACGATTGTTTTGGACAATACAATACTTTAAGACTGTCTTCGGCTAATGTTAAAGAATAGGATCTAAATTAGGTACAAATTTTCGGATATAAAATAAATGAAAAATTAATATTATATTCTGGCTTCACTATCCCTTAGAGAGCAACATATTTTATCATACTTCACATTTTTGGCCGAGTTAAGCTATTTTTTTCTGGCATAAAATGTGTTTCACGTTTTTTTCTCCTATACCGTAATGTTAAATGAGCTATCCTTTCACGTGTTAAAAGGAATTTTAGAAACGCTATATTGTTAACAGATGTATGAGTTTCATGAAAATTGAATCCTTTTTTGTTGTTGTTGTCTGAAAGTGTGTTCCGCGTTTAGTTCAGCGTCTAGTATTTTTGCCGAAAACAGCCTTAATCAGCGTTTCTTAAACTGTAGGGCTCACCCCCCTGGGGAGGCTTGATAACTCTTCAAGGGGTGTGCGAGAATATTAAAAAGTCGAAAGCAAAAGATTATTTAAATAAATATTAATTTGCTGAAAGTGAACAAACAAAATACATTCTGGCATAATAAAAAATAAAATACACATTTATACTAATATAATACAATTATAAACATATCAGTACTTCAGAATGTATTTTATAAGTAATTGAACAATGTTAGGAGCAAGTTTAAGAATTACCTGTGACTCCATGGGCTTGTCATGTATACAAAAATTAACACTTATCTTGATAATTTGTACGGTTTATAATTAATCCCTTAACTTCCGATATTAAAAGTTATACGATTCACTCCTCAATGCCTCTGTTTTTTCATGTAGGCGCGCATATGAGATGTATAGGCGGAGGGGAGGGAATAAAGGAGGAATAAAGGAGCAAATCCTCTAGAATACATAAATCCTTCGCAAACACTGTCAAGTTAATTTTATTGCATTGCAAAGCTTTCGGAATATATCGTACAGAAAATATCGTACTTCGGAAAGACGTATATATACGTCGGTGGGACTTAAGAGGTTAAAGTCATATTGTAGCTTTAGCATCAAAGCATAGTATTACTGAATAATTCAATACATTGTTATTGTATGGAGAAAGGGGGCGCGGTGGAAATTATGACTGAAAATTGGGTCGTAAGAATCGAAAGTTTGAGAAGCACTGGCCTTAATGATAATTAATAAAAATGAATTACCGCTTAATCTTGTGATTCTATCCTATGTGTATACATATTTATATTAATGCTTACTATTTAATAAAATGTAGCTAAAATAAAAATTTCTTTGTAATAAATAGTTCTAAGTAGGAATTGACCTAATTTTTTTATATATATATTACACTTGTTTTAGTTATAAATACATAGATCAAGGGTTGGCAATTGTTTTGGCTCTAGGGCAGTGCTTCTCAAACTTTCAATACTGGCGCCCCCCTTATACATTAATAATGTACTGAATGCAATAATAATATCCTTTGACGCTAAAGCTGCAATAGGCGATCTTAATTATAAACCATACAAATTAGTAACATAAGTATTAAAATTTCGTATACTACTTTTAAGCAAAAAAAAAAAATAATAATAATAATAATAAATAAATAAATAAAATAATAGTATAATTATTATGTTATTTTTCGTTTCTCTAATTTTTAAATTGCAAAATGCGGTGGCTGCTTAGAAGACAAAATACAGATATCTGTGAGATAAATATAGAAAAAGAACTCGGAGGGTCAATTTCTAATCATAAGCATTCATTATAAAAACTTTGCTTTCCAAGACAAGCTCATAGAAGTCGTTAATACTTATTAAACTTGTTCTTAATTTAGTATTAATTAATTAGTTATAAAATATTCGGTGCAGCACTAATTAATTAAGAGAAAGTTTACTTACCTACTTACAAGGACTTTTCAATTTTTCTTTGGTAACAAATAAACAGTTTTGCCAGAACTAACAATTTCGAAATCTGTGTGTCCCACGCGACCACTTCCGGGTTTTAAGTATATTCATTATCATAATATGTATGTTACTGCTAAAAAATTGTGTGAAACGTTTTTCGTTATGCTTTATATGTTGAGAATACTTATAAAAATATGTTTTGGGAAAGGTAATCCTTCATAGTGCTTCCTCTCCGCGGTTTTCCAAACATCATAAAACTCTTGCATGGAAAAAAGCGCAACAGAGAAACACATAAGAGAGGGGTCATAACTAACTGTACCAATAACTTAGAAGGTCAAACAGATTACTGCTATAATGTGCAGTATTTCAAAAATAATGACAGTGATGAATTTTTTATGTTCCTAAATTTTTTCGATTCTGGGTCTGGGATCTGTTTTTTCTCTGAAAGAGTAGTACACTGCTGGACAATTGCTAAGGACGGATAACACTATCATTCATAGCAACCACAAAATAAAAGGAAGCAAAATGTGGAAAATTAGAATAAGTGCGGGATATTAGTAAGAAGTATGAGTATGCAATTTTTTTCCCACGTCTGTTCATCACGTGATAGCGTTCATAAGAGCTTTAAAGGTTTTGACACGTGTGGGCAGTTGTTGTTTCAAGTCAAAGTTTTACAGAAAAGATTTAATAGACGAACTTAAAATTTTTGGCATGTCTTCCGGACATCACATAGATGATTTTATGCGTTGCTGAATTATTGGAAAGATCGAAGAAGGGCAAAAAATAACAGATGTTGCCAGGAAGTTCGACATCGCTCACAGCGCTGTTTCACGGCTGTGGAAGTCATTTAAAACTACTGGAATGTGCAGTAGACGGCACGGGGGAGGTCGTGTTAGAAGTACGACGCCTACAGAAGACAGATATATCGCCCTATCAGCCAAAAGAAACAGGAGCACGACAGCTCAGCAGGTGGCAAATCAGTTTCTTGCTGCCTCAGGAAAACAGATCTCCCGAAAAACTGTTGCCAGACGTTTGAGGGGAGAAGGACTATACGCACGCAGACCTGTTGTATGTGTCCCATTGACCAGACAGCACCGTACTGCCCGTTTGCAATGGTGTCGTGAGCATCACAATTGGACTGAACAGGACTGGGGATGCGTACTATTCTCAGATGAAAGTAGGATCAGTCTGTCATCGGATTGTAGACGCCAACTGATCTGGCGCGAGAGTGGTACTGCTTATCGTCCAGAAAATATCCAGGAAAAGAACCGATATCCGACGTGCAGTATCCTGGTGTGGGCCGGGATCATGATCAACGGCCGCACGCGCCTACATGTGGTTGCGAATGGGACTATGACGGGCCACGATACATTGATGAAGTTCTACTTCCTCATGTTCGTCTTTTCCGTGGTGCTATCGGTGATAAATTTGTTTTTATGGACGACAACGCAACATGTCATCGAACACTCGCTGTTCAGGATTATCTAGACAGCGAGGGTATTCAACGTCTCGTATGGCCAGTGCGTTCTCCAGATCTAAACCCCATTGAAAATGTGTGGGATGCTTTGGGGAGGCAAGTTGCTGGTCGAAACTATCCTCCGACAAACAAGAACACCCTCATCCGTGCACTCACAGAGGAATGGGAGAAATTGCCTCAACAGCTGCTGGATAATGTTGTGCAAAGTATGGAACGACGTGTGGAATGTTGCATCAAACTCCACGGGGAACATATCCCGTACTGATACCTTTCCTTAAGGTGCCTGCTGACTTTTAGATACATTGTTCCATTTCTCCGTACGCAGATCAAATGAACATTTTTTCTTTCTTTCAGATGTTTCACAGCTTTTGTACTTTCCAGAACAATAAATATTCTTTATTCTAATGTCTGAACAGTGTGTCAACTATATTTTATCCTACTAGGCCTCATGTCTCACTTAATGTTATGCTACATAGCAATTTGTGATCCGTCCTTAGCAATTGTCCAGCAGTGTATGTTAGTTTCAAAAATAAAGCGTAATAAAAAAATCTCTCATCATGGGATTACAGCAAATCAAATAAAAGTTTTTTTATTTGGTTATAGGATCAAAGATAGTTAATTAGATATTGAAGAAGTTTTTATTTTTGCTGACTTAATATCGCGCGCGCGCTTATAAATTATATCAGAGTAAAAGTGCATTTTTTATTATGTGTGAAAGTATTTTGTTTTAATTCATTCCAGTAAACTAATTATTTTTAAATCTTTTATTTTTGATATGCTCGCGCCCCCCCTCGTAAGGTTATCGCCCCCCAGGGGGCTCGCCCCACAGTTTGAGAAACACTACTCTAGGGACATATTGTGAAAGCAGAGGATACTTGAAATAATATTCCGGAAATAACTAGTTCTTCATATCTCAGAAAAAGGGTGTAAATGGTATCAAAATATCATTAAATATCAGTTAAATAAAATATTTGTGTTTTATTCAATTTTTTTACTGTGCATTTTTCATGTCATCTATTGCCGCAAGCATGTTTAATTTTAGAATCAGTTTAAGGTATTCGACTATGTTCGAAACCGTGATTTTAAAAAAGCGCATAATTGGATAATTTTCATATTTAGTGTCACTTAAATTAGAATACGTGTATAAAATTGTTTTAAGGACATTTTGACAAAAAAAATGTATTTAAATACAATATTTTGGCAAAAAATTAATTTAGAATAACCTTTTTTCAAAATGATCTCCTTTAGTGAAAAAGTCTTCTTTTTTAATAATATTTTGCTTGCATATAGCTCAAAACTCTGTACAGAGGCTCAACTATGAATTTTGAAAAATTCACATAATTTTCAGAGTTACAACCCATTGAAATAATTATCGTTGTTTTTTTTTCTCAAAAGGTCTCCTCTCTGTTGTCGTAAAACATGGATAAACTCACTTCTAGGCTATATATTTTAAAAATTCTAGTTGAGCCTCTGTACAGAGGTCTGAGCTATAGACAGGCAAGATATTATTATAATAGAAGCATTTTTCACAAAAGAAGAATATTTTGAAAATGGGTCATTCTATGTTCATTTTTTGTCAAAATATTGTACGTAAATAATTTTTTTTTGCAACACTATTCTTAAAACAACTTTATATACATTTTCTAATCTAAGTGACACTAAATATCGTAAATATTATCCATGTAACGTCACTTCTCGAAAACATCAACATCTAGTCGGCTTTCTTTGTGGACCCGACACCCACACGTGCATCTTGCAGGTGCAACGCGACCCCTGTTTGACCCCCCGAGGAATCTAGCTCGTCGACCGGAAGATGAGGGGAGAGATGCTTTTGAACTTGCACGGGAGCGGTAACCAACGAATCCTCCTCTCACAAAATATTAGACTCTAACAATCTATAATTAAATTTAATAACTTTAATGTATAATTTAGTAAATAATTTTCAATAGTTGTGACGTAAATAAATTCCATATTTTAATTAACCATGAATACGCTACCGTTATTCTTTCAAACGTTACATCCATTTATACCAGTGGTTCTCAAACTTTAACTACTGGTGACCCAATTTTCAATCATAATTTTTATCTCACCCCCCCCCTCCCCTCCAAAGAATTATAATGTATTGAATGCAAAAATAATGCATTTGGGGGGAGGGGGTGCTAAAGCTACAATACGATCGTAATTTAAACCGTACAAATAAACGAGATAAGTAGTAAGTTTTGTATATTTTACTTTTGAGAAATATATATTTTTAATTTTTTTTACTTTTTAGTTCGAATCACTATAAAAGCGTATTTTTTTTATTTGTTTTTAAACTATAATTTATTTTATAATTATTTTTACTACACACGATAAAAATCCCAATTCCAGTGAATAATTTAATTAAGAGAAAATATACTTACCTACTTTCAAGGACTCTTCAATTTTTCTTTGATTTTTTGAGAAAAAATCCATTAAAACTAATGAAAATGTTCCAAATCTGCGTACTCTTAATAAAGGACATAAAGCATGTTCATAGAAAATATTTTTGAACAAAAGTGGTTGCGCAGAGAACTCGATCAAAGCTAGTAACTTGATTGCAAAAAAAAAAAGCGTTTGAAACTTCCCAAAAAAGAGGGCGAAATGTGATAAATTTATTTTAGTTCCCATTAAGACTGTCTTATTGGAGGATACTCTGTCAGGGTCATTGGTAACAAATAAACAGTTTTTCCAGAATTAACGATTTCGTGAGCATCAGATGACTCTGCGCATCGCGAGACCGATTCCGTGTTAAAAGTGTTATTCAATAAAACATATGGATATTAGTTCTAAAGAAGAATTGCGTAAAATGTTCTCCGTTATGCATTGTATATATTTGCCAAGTAATCCTTCAAAGTACTCAATACGCTTATCCGTATATCATATAACTCATTCACATGGGAAAAAAGCAACCGAAAAATATTATTTACAACTTTCCT
The DNA here is from genome assembly GCA_019973935.1 of Trichonephila clavipes. Classification (NCBI taxonomy): domain Eukaryota; kingdom Metazoa; phylum Arthropoda; class Arachnida; order Araneae; family Nephilidae; genus Trichonephila; species Trichonephila clavipes. Next base: position 2,277,872 of record BMAU01014652.1, on the reverse strand, counting down.
AAATTAAAAACAGATGTAGTGAAACATACCAGTAAGTTTGAAGGTCAAATAAATGATATTCAAAAGTAGCATTTTAGTGGTTAAAAGAAACGTAATAAAAAAAAAATCTCTCATCGTGTGATTACAGTAAAGCAAACAAAATGTCTTTTTTTATTTGTTTATAGAATCAAAGATAGCTAATGAACGTTTGAAGTGGAATGTTTTATTTTTGATGATCACCAGATGATGTATATAAATTATATCAGTGTAAATGTGCCTTTTTTTATTAAGTCAGAAAGCATTTTGTTTTTCTTCATTCCAAAAAATTATTTTTTAACCCTTTTGTTTTCAATATGCTCGCGCCCCCCAGTTTGAGAAACACTGATTTATACGCTTTTGCAAAATCACAGTTCCGAACGTAGTCGGATACTTTAATGAGATAATGTGTACCCCCTATCGCATTTTTCTACCATTTTTATAAATTGGGAGTGAGATTGCTTATTGAAATCCTCATCACATCCTGCATGTTAATGACGTCCAACTTGCATCAACATTTAACCTTTTCGATCTTCGTGCAATAAAAATTGCTCACAGGCATATGTTGACCCAAATGCGAGTATAGAGAACATTTCCTGTCTATTTGTTTTTCTGATTAACTTAGTCTGATAGAAGAAAACTCTCCACGGGCCGTTGTTTATCTACTCCTGACATAGATTATAAAATTTTTATTACATGAGAAGCAAAGATATTTCAATATGTACAATGTAACATTGTCTCTTATGGAGCTGATTGGTATCCCTCATTTCTACTTTGTTGGAAGCTAAGATTCACGCCAAATGATCTTTTCTTCAAAATGGTCTATAGAGGATACTCCTGTTTCAACGGTTGCCCCATCTTTCGTTCCCTCTAACACGTGGCCATGCTACATATGTGGGGAAAGAAGTGTCGGTTATTATGAGGAAGGAATGCCAAGGATTGGATCGTACACTCGGTGTGGAAGTGACTGGTCAATTTATGCTCTTGCAAATGGCGAACACGGGAATTTTTCAAGGGGGGGGATCCAAGGTCGAAAGTCCGTCATTTTCGTATCATGCTCAAATACGCCACCCGAAACATTCTTTTGATTTTATTGATTTTAGAGAACAAAAAACAGTAAAAAATTAACTATTAAATAAATAATTAACATTAATACAATTATTTTTAATAACAAATACTGAATTATATTTTACGAACTAAAAACGTAGGAGTATAATCAATCGAAAACAAGTGTAATATAAAAAAAAACAACTTAAGTCAATTCCTACTTAGATCAACAAAGAAAAATTTTATTTTAGCTACTTTTTATTAAATAGTTACAATTAATATAAATATGTATATACATAGGATAGAATCACTACATTAAGTGGTAATTAATTTTTATTAATTATCGTTAAAGTATAGTATTGCAATCCAAAACAATCGTGAATGTAAAATTCCAGTTCAACTGAATGTTTTAACACGTGAGAAAAAAACATTTTCAAGTTTTGACGCAAGTCGCCCAAATGGTCGCTAAGTCGCCAAAAATGCCAACGTGGCTGTATTTGTAATTCTTTAAATAATTAGTTTAATCAATTAATTTTTATTAATTATAATTAAATTACTGTATTGTCATCCGATATAATCGTGTATATAAAATTTCAGCTCAATTGAGTGCATTAAAATGTATTCTATTAACGATTGAAAATTCCACTAAGACAAATAAATAAATAAATATATAGAGAGGGAGTAGGAATTGAAAAAATCAAGGACTTTGGGAGTTCCGGACCCAGTCCAAACAGGTCTTTCTCCCAGAAGAACCAATGGTGGTTGAGACCAAGGGTGCCGGGTGCAGATTCTTGATTCTTCCAATCAGTAACTGTAGGAACTGTGAGAGAGGCCCGTCCAAAGAGGTTAAGTGTCCGTGGTAGTCGAGTGGTCAAGGTATCGGATCGCGTGTGGCTGGCCTTGTCACGAGATCGAGCCCAGTTCCACTCAAGACCCACCGTGTAGGGCAGCGATGTGTGTTAAATTTGTCGAGAGCTGAAACGTCCTCCCGGTGGTGTTATGCGGTAATTAGGAGGGAGGAGTACAAACTGAGGTGCCGTCCTCGTCACTTGAATATGTTTCAAAATTAAGTGGTCCGTCACCAAAAGCCCTCGTGCCGCTGAACAATGCGACGTTAATATTCGCTCGCTCACCCAAAAGGTTAAAATAGAGGTGAGAAAGTGACCGGAGATGAGCATGGAGCGATACCAGCGAAAGGACCAATTGCAACGATTGTGAAGATCTGTTAGATCAGCGAAAGACTTATGAAGTGGTAGGAGGGGGTGAAAAGTGTGAACACACGAATCCTACTTTATATTCTTAAGGAATCTTAATAACTAGGTTATTTAGTGGAAGAAGTTTTCTGAGACGGTGGTGCCAAGTATCTGGTAACTAGATGTGCAAACTTAATTAATTATAGATACAATAGATATATGCGTCAGTCTTTGCGCTAACTAAATGTAAATAAAATGTAATTTTACTAAAACTGTGCGAGATCTATCTTCCCAGAAATTTGCGTAAACCTGGGATCACGATGTAGCAATACCTTTTCGATGAGTATTTTGCGTAATTTTTTTTTATTTTTAAATAGTTTATGAAAAAAATTATTTAATATAATGTCAAACAGATATTTTTTATATGTTTAGCAAGTGTAATTACATTGAAAAAAATTCTATTCGATTTTTAATTGAAACCTATTTAAGCTTCAGATACGTTCAAGCATCAACTGTCAGGTAAAGATATCAAAAATTTATTTACCTAATATGATTTTGAATATGATATTCGTTTTAGACAACTTTAATTAGGTTTACCAAAACTGAATTGCAGCAATTATCCCATGTGTTTATATTAATTGTGCGAGATGCACGCGCTCGCGCAGACCAGGGTATTGGAAGAAAGGTAAATGTATTTGCGTGACTTGTTAAACTACCTCTGCATCTGATCAATTTTAAGTAATCCTTATTTATCCTTAGGATCCGTTTTCGATGAAAGTTTATTTTCATTTGAAAACTGTTTTCTGGCTCAATTCCTTTAATTACTACGGACATAAGGGATGATTGACCTAATTTCTGTTTACTCCGCCTTTTTTAAAGGAAATTTTTCATAGATTTCAAAAAATTCAAAGCAACTTTTTACTTATTTAAATAAGCAAAAAAAAAAAAAAAAATTCATATACCTAAAATATTATAATTTCAAGCATATCATAGCTTTAAGAGCATATATACAGGTGAACTCCCATATAACGAACCACTATATTGCGAATTTTTCTATACAGCGAACTTTTTCTTCGTAAAATAGCCTCCCAATAGCGAAGTGAATTTTCTATATTACGAATTTTTTCTCTAGTAATTCAATTTTTTTTCTCCCTATTTTTAAATTATTTCATGACATTTCAAATTATACTCTCTTTTAACACATTTTATAGTAGTCATAAATCTCGAACTGGTTTTATTAGGTGCCTAACTCACCGAGAGCAATAAAATTCTGGACATTTTATCCAAGAAGTGCAATTTTTGACCTCCCCCAGTTTACTGGAAACATCTTCAACATCCCGTTTTACCCTCATTTGAGTCTCGTGTCGTTGAACTAGTATCCGTTCATTTGTAATGTTGATCAATCGCATTGGCAACTTCGTTTCTCGTAGCTCAAAAATGTCAAAACCTAAGTGTTTGAGAACCAAAGAAAGAAATTTAATTTTTCAGGAAGTGGATAAAGGCGTCGTGTAACTTTTCTTGCAGTTTTTCTTTGTCTCTTTCTTTTTTTTTTGATAGGAAAGATTTAAAAAATAAATATATATTAATTTACAAAAAGGTGTGCAGGATTTCTCTTTCTATCTAAGTCTATTTTTAAAAAATATTACGTTTCCTTTTCATGCTTCAACTAGGATTAGAAAGAATTCCTCATTAATGTCCGTAGAAAGAGGTGGCGGGGGGGCACTTAGATCGAAGCAAGGGACTTTACTTTTAGGGAGTATTAGTGGGGGACAAACTACCGCGTTTCAGAGCGGCGGGGGGAAACGTCCCTCCTTTCCTTTTTAGGGGTGTGTATGTCCGACTAAAGATGAAAAATAAAAAGCCGAATGAGCGTTACATACCCGAACGTGACGTTCATTCAAGTTCACTCTCCAGCAAAACGCGCCAATAGAAGTTATCACTTCAAAAAGAATTTATTTTGAAAAACTTTTTAGAAGATCTTAATATTTGTGTGAGTATTTTTACCAAACTATCAAATTTAGAAATATATCTAAATGTTACAAGTAGAACAACAAGTATAAATCTAATGTCGGCTTTAAATTAAAAAAAAAACACTTGATTGCATTTGTCACGTGGCCTTCATGAATTTAGTCCATTAAGTAATTTAAGTTTAAATCATTTTCATAAAAGGGAGTATAACTCAAAATTCAAAAAGAATGAGTAGATTCATTAACATAATGAGAAGTGAAACTACTCAATTTTAAGAGCTGACAGAAGAGTTTAGAAACAACGCTTGCTATTTTCTGAAAAGCATTAAAGAAAAAACGAAAAAAAGAATAGCTTTTGAATTTTAATTTTAAAGCTTAGAATATTTAGACTTTTTGTTGGGGATGATATGGTTGAGACATTTTTTGGTACAGTATTTTGCTGTTCTATTTTCTTATTTCCCAGTGTTTCTCAAAATGTGGGGCGCGCCCCATTAGGGGGCGTGATAACCATACAAGGGGGGGCGCGTATATCGAAATGTCGAAAACAAACATTATTTAAAAAAATTATTAATTTACTGAAAGGAAGCAAAAAATAAATAAATAAATTCTGACATAATAAAAAAATAAAATCACATTTAAACTGATATAATACACTTGTAAAAGTATCAGTACTGCTCCATGTATTTCATAATTAATTTAATAGTACCAAATCAAGAACAAGTTTAATAATTACCAGTGACTCTATGGGCACGTCGTAAAATTATATACAAATTTAATACTTGATAATTTGTACGGTTTATATAATTAAAGTCATATTATATATTTACATCAAAGTATATTATTGAATTCAATACAATATTATTGTATGTAAGGGAATACATGCCATGAAAATTATGATTAAAAATTGTGTCGCGAGTATAGAAAGTTTGAGAAACACTGCTCTAAGAAGAAAATTATTTCAAGAATGCTCTTTCAAATTATGTATGGTAATGTGGGAAAACAGATATTTAACTTTTTTCGAGAAAGTTCATTTTATATAAAGACATATGATGCTTTTGAAAATAATTTAGAAAATTTATTTTTCTGCATTTTCCATCTGCTGATTTTTAAAATAATAAACAATTAATTGTTTAATAGTTCATGGTATCTTAAGTAAATGTTAAAGTACATAAATAAGTTTTCTGTAAAAAAAATTTGATTATAAAATATAAAATAAAATTCTTATGCGAAAGAACTCACAGTCGTTTTGGACAATGTTCGAAAAAAGTTTTTAAAAATGCAAACGTATTATTAGAAAACACCAAAATTTTGCAGTCTCAGTGTCCTAAAAACCAACGCAACTAGAATTTTATATGTGCATTAAAAGACTAAAATTTAAAATGATTATGTTAATAAACACACACCACCACACACCACACCACACCACACACACCAGAGATGAACCATCAAGAATCTACAAAATATCGAAAATAAACGGATTTTAAATCGAATTCAGTTAAAACCAAGTTATAAGAAAATAGAGCAATTTCAAATCCAAATAGTTCACATTTAGTGTTTTCATGTCCAATCTTCTTAAGGCCGTATCCCACGTATGTTTTTCATGCAATTTTTTCGTCCAATTTTCGGCCGAATCTGAGGGGGGTTGTCGTAAGGAAAACTACATTCTCTGAAGTCAGCCCGCTCTATCACCGCATTGAAAAATTACTCGCCGATTTTTCTGCTTCGGAAAACGAACATCCAAAATTATTTCTTTCATTTCGCTTGCGCTTTTGTTGATGGTTGTAAACAGAAATAGATCACCATTCTATTTAAAATATTATATGCCGTTAAAATATATTACACCATTCAAATACTATACGGCATATCTGAAGTATTAGACGAAACTGAAGCCGCCATCTTGTTTATGACGTAGGGTGCCGAAGAACCCCATTGGCTGGAATTTCAAGCAATTTTTATTTGGAACAACTTTTGAGCTCGCTAGCGAAAACTTGTTCTAAAGTGGTTGTTATGGAAACTGAGTAAAAAAATTGCACGAATTGGACGAAAAATTGCTTGAAACGTGTACGTGTGATACTGCCTTTAGTCTTTCCTCCAATCAAAGAACGTCTTTTAAATCCACACCTCCTGAGTCAAACTGTTTGAACGTAGTATTTTCACTGTCGTTCGAGAGGAGTGGATAGTGATCCTTATCTGAGCTGCTAAACCAGTCATAACGCCGGAATAACCTGTTCTGCCCCAAGAAGAATAACCTGTTCTGCCCCAAGAATAACTTAAGTCTCAAGCTGATTCCCAAGCATACATTATGAAGCTCTTATCCCTAATTTTTGTTAACTTTCCACTTCTTAAAGCTCTTTTATCAATTTAAAATTTAATCCTATGAAATTAAAATTTTCTTCAATGCGATTTAATAACAATTATTAATTGTAGTTCAGAAATCATTGTGAGGGGAAACGTTCCTTTCTTGGTACTTGCGTACTAAAACTATGTCATTGGCGAGTTTTTGTGAATTTCGACAAATTTTTGCTTAAGCCACCAAATTAATGTTTAGGAAATGATCGTAACTCATAAAATCTCAGGAAATGGATCTCCGGCAATTTTTAATTTTTGTCGATAAATCGCTGATAGGGTGTTAACACGTTAAGTAACCTTTTCTCTTTAAAGTCTGATTTTTTTTCTCCTTATGGTAGGAGAATTGAATATATTCAATCCAAAATATAGTACAGCAAAACAACGTAAGGTAAGTAATAAAATTTATAAAATAAAACAAAGCTTCCCAATTCATAATTTACTTATAGAAGTCAAACTTGCCATAGACTAAATCATCTCAGGAATCCCTTCAAAAACATTAGTGTGCGAGTTCTATCGGTAGCGCACACAAGGAGGTTGGGACTCCCCTCCTCCATTCTCCTTGATTTTTTTTTCGAATGGTTATAATCCTATGTATACATTACGTAAAATTTAATTCTGTATTTGTCATTAGTAATTAATTTTATTAGTTAATGCTAATTATTTATTCATTCAATAATTAATTTTGTATTGTTTTTGTTCCCGAAAATCGACAAAATCAAAAGAATATTTTGGGTGGCGTATTGGAGCATGATACCAAAACGGTGGATTTTCGACCCTGCCCCCCTTGAAAAATTTTTGTATACGCTACTGAGTTTTATCGATGCAACAAAAAGAAGACGACTTCGCCTCGCCCTTGGTGCTCAAGTGAAATAATTTCCATGTCATAATTCTACAATTCGTCCAAAAGCTTTGCAAAGTATCATTTCAACTGGTACGGTGCAATAGTATCTTAGAAATGCTACTTTGAGTTGTTATTGTGGCCGCGGTAGCCGAGTGGTCAAGGTATCGGATCGTGGCTGGCCTTGTCACGAGTTCGAGCCCAGTACCACTAAAGACCCGCCGTGTAGGGCAGCGATGCACGTTAAATCTGTCGAAAGCTTAAACATCCTCCCGTGAGTGTGGTACGGTAGTTACGAGAAGGGGCCAGCTCAGGTGTCGTCCACGTCATTTGACCATGGTTCAAAATTACGTGGTCCGTCGCGAAAAGAGCCCTCGTGAAGCTGAACCGTGCGACGTTGATATTCACTTACTTACTTGATTTGTTATTTTAATTTTTAAAGTTAATTCACAAAGTATCAATTTATTTATTTGTTAAACTGTCAACTTTATTATTAAATATGAATATAAATGGTTTGAGTTTCTACTTTTCATTAAAACATTTGTTTGTCTAGAATAGGCATCGATAACCTAATGGCACGCGTGCCTGACTGCGGTGTAATTCTCAGTGGCACTCTCCGAATTTGTCAATTTTTGAATGGATGGAAGTAGATAATTTTGAAATGGAGCTTATTGAACGAACACCTGCAGAATCATAGAAAACGAAATTTACAAAATTAGGAAAAAATCTGGAAGATAACTAATGATAATATTTTAAATGGTTAAATGCCATTGTCGGAAATAATTATTGTTTAAAAAAAATTGCATATGTACTCTGCTTTCTATTTTTGTTTCTACATATCCATTTGAACTAATCTTTCATCATATGAAAAATATTTGAGCTCGCAAAGATGTCGTTACGGCTGTTTTCGGTAAATGTTAAAGAATAGGACCCGAATTCGAAACATTTTTACAGATATAAAAGAAATGAAACATTAATATTATATTCTAGCTTCAGTATCCTTAAGAGAGCAGCATTATTTATCATATATCCAATTTTTTACCGAGTTGGTTCATTTTTTCCTGGTATAAAATGTGTTTCGCGATTTTTCTCCTATATCGTAATGTTAAATGGGCTATGCATTCACATATTAAAACAAAAAAAGAAACGAGCCTTACAGTAGTCGTATATGTTGAGTAACATCTGACATGTTATCGTGGTAAATACGCAATAGTAACTTAAATCCGGAAAAATTGACGTTAATATTCCTAAATCGTTTTACAAGATCACGAAAAAAAGAATGGTGAAAAGTCTTGGAACCAAGAATATCTCATTTCTAATAAGAGGAGCATAACAAAGAAATTTTTCCCCACCATTAATAAGAGACTATCATGTCATCATTTTTACACTAACTACAAATTAACCCAATTTCTCCCTTTTCATGATAATTTCAAAAGCTACTTAAACAAATTTAATTTAGTTCTTTCATCTTTCTGTGACTGTAATATTGGTGGCGAGGAAAATGTAGAACATGTAATCCTTCTGTGTTCCAAGTATGTCAGAGAGAGAAAGATCATAAGACTGGCGTTCAAGAGACTCAACATTAATTGGCCACCGAATTTTCACCAGAACTGCTTTCAAAAATTTCTGTGAATTTGTTGTAACTGTTTGTAATCCTTCTTAACTTCATTTTTTTAATTGTTTATTTCCCTTGAATGTGTGTTTAATACTTACTTCTGTAAGCCCCGTGTGATACTTTGTGGTGCACGGGGATTTTATAATTGTTTTCAATAAAAAAAAAAATCCGAAAAAAATGAATCAAGTATGATTGGAAATAATTTTCTATTGAATAATTATATCTTTAATGAAAATTGTATTTATTTATCTACAGAAAGAGTAATGTAATTTTTTATCAAAAATATTTATTCTTGTTCTATTTGGGGAAGAGTGGATACAATAGACTTGAAAATGGGCTAACAGGAATTTCGGTGGCCATATATATTTCTCCGAATCAAACGGTTCAAAAAATTAAAGATTTCCTGCATTTTGTACTTTTACCATATACCGAAGATGATTCTGCTCTTTTAAAAACAAACTACCACTGACTTCCCATAATTTTGAGTGTGATTGAATCGAGTGAGATTGAATTGAGATTTGAATCGAGTATGATTGGAAATAAATTTCTATCGAATAATTATATCTTTAATGAAAATATTATTTAGAAGTAATGCACATTTTTATCAAAAATATTTATTCTTGTTAAATTTGGGGATACAATAGACTTATGATAAGTAAAATATGACACATATACTTGTATTTTCAAAGTATTTAAAAACCGTTGATGAACAGCGTCAATAACAGTACCCCTGTTAGTTGTCGAAATATTTCGATTTGTATTCATTTCGAGCTTTAGTTCATAAGTCAAAAAAGCTATGAGTGGCTCAGCTTCTGGCAAACTGAAGTTAACGTTGAAATCATCACTCAGAATCATGGGAAGCGAGTGATAGTTTGTTTTTAAAAGAGCAGAACCATCTTCGGTATATGGCAAAAGTACAATACGCAGAAAATCTGTAAGTTTCTTAACTGTTTGATTCAGAGAAATGTATACGAAACCAAAATCACTGTCCATTTTCAAATATGCATTCTGCCGCACATATGTCCCAATATCTTGACTAGCAATACCCAGCTAATTAGCTTGGTAAATGTTTAATTTTTAATCGAGAAAACTTTTTAAGCATTTAAAATATTATACTGACAGCGACAGGAATTAAACTTTAAGTATGAAAAAGATACACTAAAATATTTATTCGAAAAATTCATATTACTTTTACTCGTATTTTCTTAAGAGAGAGAATTATTATATTACTTGTATTTTCTTGTCTTCATAAACGTATTTCATTTAATTTTCTTTTATGTACCCTTTTTAGCATCATTTTTAAAAACTAAATTTTTTTCGTCTAATTTTTCGTTTTAATTTCAATTTCTAAATTTGTGACGTTTCTTATACTGAAATTCATATGCTAATTATAAAAAATTAGAAACTAGCTGTGTTTGATACGGATAGATATGTTTATTATTTATTTATATTTATTATTTATTTATATTTATTATTTAGCTATATGTATTATTTATTTATATTTATTATTTATTTATATTTATTATTTATTTATATTTATTATTTATATTTATTTATTATTTATATTTATTTATTATTTATATTTATTATTTATATTTATTTATTATTTATATTTATTTATTATTTATATTTATTTATTATTTATATTTATTATTTATTTATATTTATTATTTATTTATTTATATTTATTATTTATTTTTATTTATATTTATTATTTATTTTTTTTTTTTTATTTATTATTTATATTTATTATTTATTTATTATTTATATTTATTTATTTATTTATTTATATTTATTATTTATTTATTTATTATTTATTTATATTTATTATTTATATTTATTATTTATTTTATATTTATTATTTATTGTTTATTTATTTATTACTTATTTATTATTTATATTTGTTATTTATATTTATTTATTTATTTATATTTATTATTTATTTATATTTGTTATTAATAAATAATAAATTTTTAATGTCTAGTCTCAAGGCGTTAACATTAAATTTTCTTGTTCTTTTATATATGCTTATTACAATGTATTATTCAAAATAAACCAACGTTTCTTTGAATATTAATTTTTTTTTGCAGTCCATCTTTAAAATTAAACCTTGTTTATTTGACCCGAATCAGACTTTGAGACATTTGCTCTATGTGATATTGTAAATGCAGCACCAAGAAGGAGTGGACATAAAGTTATCATTGTTTGAAGTCATAACCTTGTTCCAATCATCCGCATCACTGTACCCCAGCATTATTTCAAACGGATTATTATGGAGAAGTTACCTACAGTCCATTATCTCTAGTGCTAGATCCACATTTGCGGATAATGCTTTGGCCACACCCGCTCCCCTCAAACTTATCTTCCTTGTTCCAACCATGTTTGGCTTAGCCGGTGACACGTGATCACATCTAAGTGGGGATCAGCTGAGAGGTAAGTTACAGATCAAATTGCCCTTCTTAGTCCAATCCTCATGACCCTCGTAAAATCGTCTATTTGCTGGATCTGGCACTGTTGGCGTGGAATGGCATTTTCTATTACACGTGTCCTCTAAAATAAAAAAAAACAATACACAATGATTTTTTCAATTCCTCTACTAGAAGCTCATACTCTCTCTATATGTAACTATTATAATTATTTATCTTGTTCAAATTTTCAATTGTTAATAAAATACATTTTAAAGGACTCAATTGAGCTGAAATTTTATAGATACACGATTATTTCTGACGACAATACAGAAATTAAGTTATAATTAATAAAAAAATTTTTGATTAAAACTAATTATTCAAAGAATTACAAAAACATCCACGTTGGAATCATTCTTGGCGATTTAGTGACCCTTTTGGCGACTTGTGTCAAAACTTAAAAAGTTTTTTTTTCTCTCATTTTAAAGCGCTCATTTGAGCTGAAATTTTCTGTACTCTATTGTTTTCAGTAAAAGTATTATAATTTAATTATAATTAATTAAAATTAATTGACTGAAACTAATTATTTAAAGAATTACAGATACAGCCACGTTGGCTTTATTTTTAGCGACTTGGGTCAAAACTTTAAGAGATTTTTTTTCTCACCTTTTAAAGCATTCATTTGAACTGAAATTTTATACACACGATTGTTTTGGATGACGATACGGTACTTTAATGATAATTAATAAAAATAATTGCATTTTAATTTTGTGATTCTGTCATATTTATGTACACATTTATATTATTTCGAGCTTTTTGTTTCATAAGTCAAAAAAGCTATGAGTGGCTCAGCTTCTGGCAAACTGAAGTTAACGTTGAAATCATCACTCAGAATCATGGGAAGCGAGTGATAGTTTGTTTTTAAAAAGAGCAGAACCATCTTCGGTATATGGCAAAAGTACAATACGCAGAAAATCTGTAAGTTTCTTAACTGTTTGATTCAGAGAAATGTATACGAAACCAAAATCACTGTCCATTTTCAAATATGCATTCTGCCGCACATATGTCCCCAATATCTTGACTAGCAATACCCAGCTAATTAGCTTGGTAAATGTTTAATTTTTAATCGAGAAAAACTTTTTTAAGCATTTAAAATATTATACTGACAGCGACAGGAATTAACCTTTAAGTATGAAAAGGTACACACTAAAATATTTATTCGAAAATTCATATTACTTACTCGTATTTTCTTAAGAGAGAGAATTATTATATTACTTGTATTTTTCTTGTCTTCATAAACGTATTTCATTTAATTTTCTTTTTATGTACCCTTTTAGCATCATTTTTAAAAAAACTAAATTTTTTTCGTCTAATTTTTCGTTTTAATTTCAATTTCTAAATTTGTGACGTTTTGCTTATACTGAAATTCATATGCTAATTATAAAAAATTAGAAACTAGCTGTGTTTGATACGGATAGATATGTTTATTATTTATTTATATTTATTATTTATTTATATTTATTATTTAGCTATATGTATTATTTATTTATATTTATTATTTATTTATATTTATTATTTATTTATATTTATTATTTATATTTATTTATTATTTATATTTATTTTTTTATTATTTATATTTATTATTTATATTTATTTATTATTTATATTTATTTATTATTTTATATTTATTTATTATTTATATTTATTATTTATTTATATTTATTATTTATAATTATTTATATTTATTATTTATTTTTATTTATATTTATTATTTATTTTTATTTATTTTTATTTATATTTATTATTTATTATTTATATTTATTATTTATTTATATTTATTATTTATATTTATTATTTATTTATATTTATTATTTATATTTATTATTTATTTATATTTATTATTTATATTTATTATTTATTATTTATATTTGTTATTTATATTTATTTATTTATTTATATTTATTATTTATTTATATTTGTTATTAATAAATAATAAATTTTTAATGTCTAGTCTCAAGGCGTTAACATTAAATTTTCTTGTTCTTTTATATATGCTTATTACAATGTATTATTCAAAATAAACCAACGTTTCTTTGAATATTAATTTTTTTTTGCAGTCCATCTTTAAAATTAAACCTTGTTTATTTGACCCGAATCAGACTTTGAGACATTTGCTCTATGTGATATTGTAAATGCAGCACCAAGAAGGAGTGGACATAAAGTTATCATTGTTTGAAGTCATAACCTTGTTCCAATCATCCGCATCACTGTACCCCAGCATTATTTCAAACGGATTATTATGGAGAAGTTACCTACAGTCCATTATCTCTAGTGCTAGATCCACATTTGCGGATAATGCTTTGGCCACACCCGCTCCCCTCAAACTTATCTTCCTTGTTCCAACCATGTTTGGCTTAGCCGGTGACACGTGATCACATCTAAGTGGGGATCAGCTGAGAGGTAAGTTACAGATCAAATTGCCCTTCTTAGTCCAATCCTCATGACCCTCGTAAAATCGTCTATTTGCTGGATCTGGCACTGTTGGCGTGGAATGGCATTTTCTATTACACGTGTCCTCTAAAATAAAAAAAAACAATACACAATGATTTTTTCAATTCCTCTACTAGAAGCTCATACTCTCTCTATATGTAACTATTATAATTATTTATCTTGTTCAAATTTTCAATTGTTAATAAAATACATTTTAAAGGACTCAATTGAGCTGAAATTTTATAGATACACGATTATTTCTGACGACAATACAGAAATTAAGTTATAATTAATAAAAAAATTTTTGATTAAAACTAATTATTCAAAGAATTACAAAAACATCCACGTTGGAATCATTCTTGGCGATTTAGTGACCCTTTTGGCGACTTGTGTCAAAACTTAAAAAGTTTTTTTTTCTCTCATTTTAAAGCGCTCATTTGAGCTGAAATTTTCTGTACTCTATTGTTTTCAGTAAAAGTATTATAATTTAATTATAATTAATTAAAATTAATTGACTGAAACTAATTATTTAAAGAATTACAGATACAGCCACGTTGGCTTTATTTTTAGCGACTTGGGTCAAAACTTTAAGAGATTTTTTTTCTCACCTTTTAAAGCATTCATTTGAACTGAAATTTTATACACACGATTGTTTTGGATGACGATACGGTACTTTAATGATAATTAATAAAAAATAATTGCATTTTAATTTTGTGATTCTGTCATATTTATGTACACATTTATATTATTTCGAGCTTTAGTTCATAAGTCAAAAAAGCTATGAGTGGCTCAGCTTCTGGCAAACTGAAGTTAACGTTGAAATCATCACTCAGAATCATGGGAAGCGAGTGATAGTTTGTTTTTAAAAGAGCAGAACCATCTTCGGTATATGGCAAAAGTACAATACGCAGAAAATCTGTAAGTTTCTTAACTGTTTGATTCAGAGAAATGTATACGAAACCAAAATCACTGTCCATTTTCAAATATGCATTCTGCCGCACATATGTCCCCAATATCTTGACTAGCAATACCCAGCTAATTAGCTTGGTAAATGTTTAATTTTTAATCGAGAAAACTTTTTTTTTAAGCATTTAAAATATTATACTGACAGCGACAGGAATTAACCTTTAAGTATGAAAAAGGTACACACTAAAATATTTATTCGAAAAATTCATATTACTTACTCGTATTTTCTTAAGAGAGAGAATTATTATATTACTTGTATTTTTCTTGTCTTCATAAACGTATTTCATTTAATTTTCTTTTATGTACCCTTTTTAGCATCATTTTTAAAAACTAAATTTTTTTCGTCTAATTTTTCGTTTTAATTTCAATTTCTAAATTTGTGACGTTTCTTATACTGAAATTCATATGCTAATTATAAAAAATTAGAAACTAGCTGTGTTTGATACGGATAGATATGTTTATTATTTATTTATATTTATTATTTATTTATATTTATTATTTAGCTATATGTATTATTTATTTATATTTATTATTTATTTATATTTATTATTTATTTATATTTATTATTTATATTTATTTATTATTTATTTTATTATTTATTTATTTTATTTATTATTTATATTTATTATTTATATTTATTTATTTTTATATTTATTTATTATTTATATTTATTATTTATTTTATTTTATTTTTATTTATTTATTTATATTTATTATTTATAATTATTTATATTTATTATTTATTTTTTATTTATTTATTTATTATTTATTTTTATTTTTATTTATTTTATTTTTTTATTTTTATTTTTATTTTTATTTTTATTTATTATTTTTTTATTATTTATATTATTATTTATTTATATTTATTATTTATATTTATTTTATTATTTATATTTATTATTTATATTTATTATTTATTATTTATATTTATTATTTATTTTTATTTTTATATTTTTATTATTTATTATTTATTTTTATATTATATTATTTATTATTTATATTTATATTTATTTATATTTATTTATTTATTTTATTTATTATTTATTTATATTTGTTATTAATAAATAATAAATTTTTAATGTCTAGTCTCAAGGCGTTAACATTAAATTTTCTTGTTCTTTATATATGCTTATTACAATGTATTATTCAAAATAAACCAACGTTTCTTTGAATATTAATTTTTTTTTGCAGTCCATCTTTAAAATTAAACCTTGTTTATTTGACCCGAATCAGACTTTGAGACATTTGCTCTATGTGATATTGTAAATGCAGCACCAAGAAGGAGTGGACATAAAGTTATCATTGTTTGAAGTCATAACCTTGTTCCAATCATCCGCATCACTGTACCCCAGCATTATTTCAAACGGATTATTATGGAGAAGTTACCTACAGTCCATTATCTCTAGTGCTAGATCCACATTTGCGGATAATGCTTTGGCCACACCCGCTCCCCTCAAACTTATCTTCCTTGTTCCAACCATGTTTGGCTTAGCCGGTGACACGTGATCACATCTAAGTGGGGATCAGCTGAGAGGTAAGTTACAGATCAAATTGCCCTTCTTAGTCCAATCCTCATGACCCTCGTAAAATCGTCTATTTGCTGGATCTGGCACTGTTGGCGTGGAATGGCATTTTCTATTACACGTGTCCTCTAAAATAAAAAAAAACAATACACAATGATTTTTTCAATTCCTCTACTAGAAGCTCATACTCTCTCTATATGTAACTATTATAATTATTTATCTTGTTCAAATTTTCAATTGTTAATAAAAATACATTTTAAAGGACTCAATTGAGCTGAAATTTTATAGATACACGATTATTTCTGACGACAATACAGAAATTAAGTTATAATTAATAAAAATTTTTGATTAAAACTAATTATTCAAAGAATTACAAAAACATCCACGTTGGAATCATTCTTGGCGATTTAGTGACCCTTTTGGCGACTTGTGTCAAAACTTGAAAAAGTTTTTTTTTTTTCTCTCATTTTAAAGCGCTCATTTGAGCTGAAATTTTCTGTACTCTATTGTTTTCAGGTAAAAGTATTATATTATAATTTAATTATAATTAATTAAAATTAATTGACTGAAACTAATTATTTAAAGAATTACAGATACAGCCACGTTGGCTTTATTTTTAGCGACTTGGGTCAAAACTTTAAGAGATTTTTTTTCTCACCTTTTAAAGCATTCATTTGAACTGAAATTTTATACACACGATTGTTTTGGATGACGATACGGTACTTTAATGATAATTAATAAAAAATAATTGCATTTTAATTTTGTGATTCTGTCATATTTATGTACACATTTATATTAATTGTAACTATTTACTAAAAAGTAACTAAAATCTTTGTTGATCTAAGTAGGAATTAAATTTAAAAAAAACTTTTTTTTATTACTTGTTTTTTCAGAAATAATAACATGGCTATTGTTTGCAGGTTTCATCTCTTACATTCGTAAAAATTGAAAGAGAGTTGAACATTTCACATCATTTGGAATACTTAGTAAAGGGTGTCTATACCAAAATTTGCATAATTTTCTCGCCATTCCTTCTTGATGGAGCATTTTTCAAAGTCACGTAGTGTAAGGACTAATATTTACTAATGATGTAGTTAAATTTCTTTACTCATAACTGTTTATTTTAAATGGAAGATTAAAGTCCATAATAAAAGTCCCTGATAAAAATTTAATTTACATAATTTTGCAGAAAAAAAATTACTCTCGTCTTACAACATTTTATTATTTTACGTGAATAACATTGTTCATTAATAAATTGAACTAGGACCATTAATTTGATTTTGATAATTTGCAATGCAAGTAAATACGCGAGTTTAACACGAAATCGCTTAAGACGAAATATTGATTAACACGAAATAATACAATACTCCCGACTAACTATGTATTTTCATTAATTTTTTTTCTTCTCTTAGCACGAAAATATTTCCCTTCTGGATATTGAAACTATGCCGACACTTAATGAAATGTTTGCGAAAGTTTCTGTAATTTTGTACTATGCAACTGTATCACCGGAAGAATTCGTTGCAGTAGATGGTAATGTGTATACAGCCCCAATCATGTCAAAGACATTTCGGAGTTTGTTCAAAGCTCAAAAAATGTCGTTGATGCAGATTCCGACGACGAAAATGAAATGAATAATGCAGCCCATGTTCCCGCGTCATCCGAAATAAGGAACATCATGAAAAGTATGCGCAGTTATTTATACTCGCATTCTAATGGTGAAATGAATAACATAATAGACAACATCGAACAATTTGTTGGCAATTTGATGCCAAGAAAGACAATCCAAAGAAAAATATCAGATCTTTTCCAAAAACTCAATAAATGTTTTGTTTTTCAAACAACTTGAAAATTTTGTATTAAATTTCATTAAGTTCTTGTGAATGTTTTTGTTTCATTGATTTTTACTAAACACATGTATACATATTTATCTATTGAAATAAAATGTACTCTAGTTGTGATGGATGGGCTGTCCTATCCATTAGAGTAAGAGGGTCAAAAGGAAGGGTCATAATCAATACAAACTCTATTTATTAACAATTCTCAACAACGACAAAAATTCAACAACCCAATTAAAGAAATATACCCATTGATAAATATGGATACAATAGCGAGGTAGACGAGACAGTGGCGCACACGAGGGGGGCGTGGGGGTCCGGACCCCCTCCCCCCCAAAGTCCTTGATTTTTTTTTTCCGATTGATTATAATTCTAAGTATATAGTACGTAAAATTTAATTAATTACTTGTTATTAATGATTAATTTTATTAATTAATGCCCTCGGGGAGCCTGTAACCCCTAGAGGGCGCGTCCCCAGTGGCGGATAGGGGAACGCCTCCATTGGTTTCCAATGGGTGGTAGAAGGAAATAAAATACCTTCCGTGGACCAACAGGTAGAAGTCCAACCTCCTGGAGGCTATGGCACCTTTTTCCATGTGTACAGCCTGATGCTCCCAAATGATGATAATTTTCTATTAATTCAACGCTTAATTATTTATTTATTCAAAAATTAGTTTTTTACTGTGTTTTATTTTCGAAAATCGACAAAATCAAAAGGAGCATGATACAAGAATGGTGAACTTTCGACCCCCTCCCCCCCTTGAAAAATTCCTGCGTGCGCTACTGAGACGAGATAATTGGAGATATAACAATAGATGGGATCTCTTACATTTAGCACGTCCACAGGCAATACACCTTCTTATATTTGAAGATAATTTCGAAAATAGACTAAGTCAAACCAACCGAATCCAATTTAACAACTAATTGACCAAATCGTCAATCTTAATATTAATCATATAATCTACGAAATGCTCTCGCCCAGCTTTTCGTTAATCATTCCGTGCTATCATTTTAGCTCCCAACCTCTCTCTGTTAAAAAAGTTAGTTGAAAGTAGATTGAAAGTTAATCTTTAAATACAAGCCTTGATTTGAATAATCACGTCTTCTTCGGAGGAAAGTTTTCGATAGAATAATATTTAGAGACCCATTATTCCCCAAGAGGATTATTTGTAGGAAGAACGCGAACAGATCCGTTACATTGAGAGCATAATTTTTTGTGAATATATATATTTTTTGCAAAATACTTTAACATGAAAAAATATTTTAGTCCCCCCCCCAGTTTCGTTTCAAACGATTTTCACAGTATTATTATATCTTACAAGATTCTAATATATTTTGAAAAAATTCAGAATTAAAAAATTAAGTAAAAGTAATGATTTGAGTAATTATGATAGAACCCTGAATGTTTTTGGTCATTCCAGTTTTCAGTATTTCTACTGAAGTCTAAACACTAGCCAATTATCCTAAACTAATCGTTTTCGAGCTGCCCTTTTCATTAAATAGCCAATTCTTACTTTCCACGCCATACGTTTGCCCTTTTCTGACCTCATTTCAGAGAGATCTTTGTCACCGAAATATCCTGTGTAGAGATAATTACAGCTTTCGGAACAAAATAAAAAAAAAAAAAAAAAACAGTTGATGGTTAACAGTGTTATTTGTTTTCTAAGTCATAGATCTTACTTAAAACACTTGGGAAAATAGAAGCTTTGTTTATGAAAGGCCGTTGTGACTACTTTAGAAAATTTTATTGCTTACACATCTTTTGTTGTTGTAAGGAACACAAATAATTTTAATTTTCCTAGTTTTAAACTATTGGTGATTTTAAAAGGAATACTGAAGGGTTTTATTTGTTTAAAATTATATACGTATCTTTAAATATCCTTTTTTTTATGTATTTGATTTTATTGAATATAAAATAACGTTTTAGGAGAATAGTGAGTCTTTTTAATGTTAGTAAAACTAATTTTATAAATATTGCTTTGATATAATTGATTACTGATTTTTCAAATTTTGTGACGAAATTGAAGTTGTGCGAGTTGAATGATACATATATGTAACTTTAAACAAATTAATTAATCGAAAAAAAAATCGTTTGATAGCAAAAAAAATTTGTTCTAAATAATTTGGGAAAAACTCACAATATTTTCAAAGTTACTATCGATCCAAATAATGAACGGTGTTTCTTAGCAACATTTTTCTATTCTGATGTATTAAAATATGAATAAATTCACACCTAATTTTTATATTTCTGAAGTACTAGTTCAAGATCTGTTTAGAAACCTTAGCTGTATATGGACAAACTATTAATACAGAAGCATTTTTCATAAAAGGAGAATGTTTTGAAAATACGTCGTTCATCCTTCATTTTTTGCTTAAACAATTGCATTTAAATATTTTTTTTACTTCAATTTTTTTTTCTTAAAACAGTTTTATATGTATATTTTAATTCATGTGACATTAAGGTATTCGGAACATTCGGAACTGTGATTTTGCAAAAGCGTGTAAATGGATAATATTTATGATATTTAGTGTCACTCAGATTATAAAATGTATATAAAATTGTTTTAAGAATAGTATTACAATAAAAAATTATTTAAGTACAATATTTTGACAAATAATGAGCATAGAAGGACCCATTTTCAATATGTTCTCCTTTTGTGAAAAATGATTTTATTATAAAAATATTTCGCTTGTATATAGCTCAGACCTCTGTACAGAGGATCAACTAGAATTTTTGAAATACATAATTTAGAAGCGGGTTTATCCATATTTTACGACAACGGAGGGGAGAAACTTTAAGAAAAAAATGCCGATAATTATTTCAATGGGTGGTAACTCGAAAATAATGCGAATTTTTCAAAAATCATAGTTGAGCCTCTATACAGAGATCTGAGCTATATACAGACAATAGAACCATTACAATAGAACCATTTTTCATAAAAGGCGAACATTTTAAAAAAAGTTTATTCTACGTTAATTTTTTGCCAAAATATTGTATATAATTTTTTTTTTTGTCAAAATGTCCTTAAAACAATTTTATACATGTATTCTAATCTAAGTGACACTAAATATCATGAAAATTTTCCATTTATGCGCTTTTTTAAAATCACGGTTCCGAACGAAGTAGAATACCTTATAAATATCAACAACAAAAAAATTATTTCGTACATTTTTTTAAAATCACGGCTCCTAACGTAGTTGGATACATTAAGATGTTATCAAAGTAATTCCTGAAAATTATTAAAAAAAGTTCTAAAATAAAAGATTTAGTTTTTGCAATGATAAATTTATTAAAAATATTTATGGTTACAAAATGCTTCGATATTTAGATATAGAATTACTTATGCGTTTATATATTCCTAGTAGTTCAGCATCAGGCGGAAGCTATTTTTTACGAGACGATGTAAGAAAGAAGAACTCAAATCAGTTAAAACGTTTATATAAAAACTTAAAATCGCATAAAAAGGCTTTTTTTGCAACTTTTTTAAACCCCCAGATGATCTGGAATCTTCAAGCCTTAATGCTTATCGGATCGCATAACAAGCGTTTGTCATTTTCGACAGGAAATTTCGGCAAACTACGCGTCTTTATTTTTATTATGCTCATAAAAAGAGACACACAAAACAATTATTTTTATACAATAATGTATTTTTTTTCAATCAAAGGTTCGAATCCTTTACAGAAAAGGTTTAGATTTTGATTGAGAGGTTTAGAAAATTTTTTGTACTTTTTTTTAATTCAAAGATTCTCAATAACATGACTAGCAACATCTATTTGAATCGGCTACCATAAAGCAGTGATCCTCAATCTCCGAGCCACGGACTGGTACTGGTTCGAGGATTAAATGTTTCCGGGCAACCCAAGGAACATTGAATTATTCCCATTTTATTTACTCTGATGTATTTCTCCCGAGTTCCTGTGACTTTTCGTGGGAATCAATTTATATGAATTTTTTTTTGGTGTTCTGAAGTAATATTTGGGGACACACACAGAAATTTTTCAAGGAGAAGGGGGTTCCAGGATCTCTCTCTCTCTCTCTCAAAAGTCCACCAGTCTCGTATCGTGCTCCAATACACCGCCCAACATATTCTTTTGATTTTAATGACTTTCGAGAACAAATAACTGTAAAAAAATTAGTTATTGAATAAATAATTAGCATTAATTAGTAAAATTATAATTATTAATAACAAATACTTAATTAAATTTTACTTACTGTATGTGCAGGATTATAATCATTCTCAAAAATTAAGGCCTTTGGAGGGGTTACGGATCCGGGGATTCCCCTCCCCCTCGTGTGCTCCACTGAGTCATATCAATTTTCAACTGTTAAAATTATTAAATCGAAACAACCTAAAATATAAACAATCATTGCCCTCCCCCCAGCAGTAAAATTATCGAACGTTGACCGGTTTGTGGCAATTAAAAGGTTGGGGAGCACTGCCGCATATGGGTTCATTCATAACAAGGTTGTAAACGGCGAGTGGCGATATAGCCAATCAGAGAACTAGCTCATTTGAGCAAAGGCTTCTGATTGGCTAAATGTTTTGCCTTGGCATGAATGAATTTTCAGGGAAGTTGAAGGTTGACACAGTCGTACTTGTTTAGTGAGCTTTTTATTTTCATTTCATTTAAAGTTTAAATGTTTCACCCAATAAATTTTTTCATATTCTAGATCTTCTTAAATTAAATTTTTCTCCTAATTTAATACTTTTCTGAAATGGGCAATGGTATAATTCTGTACAGTCATCTAAAATTCCAGGATAGGAGATTAGAGTCCGACGGGACTATGTGCTCCAAGACTCACTCCAACGAACTTGTTTAACATCAAATAATATACAGAGCAGCATAATGATTTCGATCGGGGAACCAAGAGAATAGAGACAAAAATAAGCGAAGTTCGATATGCGGACTTTTTTCGGCACTTTTTTGGCGCCTTTTTCGGGCGATTCTGCGCCAGATTCTGGCTACCCTGTTTCTCCCTGTTCTGCGGTCTTTTCGTTTTATGGCGGATTTTCCAATCAGAATCAGTTATTAAAGAAAAAAAAAACTTTCTAGAACAATTTGAATTTCTATGGGATTCTCTCTAACATTCTTCTTTTCCTTTTGGATTTCCAACTGTTTGACATAGATATTTCCGGACAAAATTTACAGTCCTATATTTCCTATTATTTCTTAATATTTATAAACATTATTTATTTATTAATAATATTTATTATTTATTAATAATTATTTAATATTAAATTTGTGATATTATTTATTAATTATATTTATTAAAGTTTATTTTTAGTTATTGATTAGGTAGAATATATTCTTTCATTATTAGGTTGTATTTTAATTCTTTTATTATTATTACCTTATTTTTATTCCATATTATTTATTCATATTTCTTTTTAATTACTGATAATTTACTTAATTATTGATTAGTTGACTTAGTGCTGTCATTATTACGTTATATATTCCCTTATTATTTTATTTTGTTTTTTATCTATATTATATATTTATTTATTAACATCTATTTTTTTTGATTGATAAATTATTCCAGTTATTTATTAGGTTGACTATCAATTCTTACATTATTATTTTTAATTTACTAAGAGGTTTATTTAAATTTTAAAAACCTTTTAGCCTATTTTCTAAAAGTATTACATGTTTCATTTTTATGCTTCTAGGATTAGAAAGAATCCCGCCACACAATCGTTCGGGAGGAAAAAGTACCACGTTTCATGTCGTTTCAGAAGGGGGAGGGGGGATTTTGCAACCCTATGCTTTCCTTGGCAACCAATGTCACCAAAAAAAAAAACTTGGCGATTTTTTTAAAAAAAGTCCGAATATCGAACTTATTCCCAAAAATATATGTGAAACATGCATAACAAGTTTCAGAATAAAAATAAAATTCGATGGGAGAATATTTTTCACCACTGAAACATTGACATCAGCTTATAATACGTAAATTCTTATATATGTATTCATGCATAGTATTCACTTCCCCATTCATTCATATGTATTCACTTCCCCTATCTATAATTATACCAAAAAATATTTTCAAATGAACTTTACCTGGAAGTTATATTGAATGTAGCAAATGTATCTGCTTGAAATCTGATATTAACAACCTGATGCTTTTGTTTATTTTATTACTAGAGGGAATAAGACTAATATTTAAATGGCTTTATACTAATTTAAAATTGAAGCACAATTTTTCTTTTTAAGTAAAAATCTGATCGTAATTTTCATTTAAAATTTCGTCACGGAGTGTTGAGCTTGGCTTGAGTGTTTAATTTGAATCAGCAGTTACTCCGTGTACATGTTAGATGACTGGACTGAGTAGGATCTTGAGTTGTACGTCAATAATATATAATCACATTAAACTACCTTTCCCCCTGTAAGTGATATAAATACAAAGTGTTAAGAAAAATTCTTAAGAACAATGTAATGAATTGTGTAATGAACACAGTTGGACCTCTATTTAACGAAGTCGCTAAATTCCGAAAAAAAGTTCGTTTTGTGGAAAGTTCGCTATAGATTCACCTTTCAGTATGCTTTATAAACTACATAAAACAAAATTTGAGTTCGTATAGAATATATATTATTAAAAAAAGTAATTATTCACACCATTTTTCGTAAATTATCTACTTTATTTGCCTTATCCATAAAAAAAAAAAATCTGCGATGAAAGCAAGGGAAAAAAGAAACATAGTCCAGAAATACATAGTATTTTCCAACTTTAAAAAAATAATTTTAAAATTAAGGAATTTTAATGACATTTTCTAATTTCAAACCTGCAAATAATTTTAAACATGCATTAATTTATTGCTAGTAATTTTAAGCATACATAACCACATGCGTCTTGAAATTTAATTATTGATAAAGGCTGGAAATTTTGTCTGAAAAAGTGAAATGCTCACCATTACGGCAAATTTATTTCTCGCGTTGAGTTAGGCACCTGGTAGAATCAGTTCAAGGTCATGGACCACCATAACATGTGTTAAAAGGGAGAATAATTTTTAATGTCCAGAAATATTTTAAAAATAGAGAATCACAAGAATCACAAGAAAAAGAGTGTGCGTGCTTATGACCACACGATAGAAGTAATAACTTCACATTTTGTAACGTTATTTTAGGGATTAGTTCGGTGAATAATAAACAAGGGGATATTAGTATTGTCCTATAAAATTATTTATTCATATGTCTGTACTCACAAAGTAATATTTTTGTGTGATATATGCAATCATATTTGTGAATTAATTGTATTCTAAGAAGGAAGTAATAGGTTTATGGCAGGTGAAATAGGTTATAAATACTTTAGATTCAAAGTTTTATTTAAACTACAAACAAATTCCGTCAAGCGTTCTTCCGTACTTCATCGTGCCTTCATTTGGATCATTTGACATAATTAAATTGAATTTTGACTTTAAAAAATCAACTAAAGGTTTTGATTTGTCTTTTGAAAAATCTTCTTTAAAATTCCCACTTGAAATTACAGGTAATTTGTTCAGAAGACCCGATCCAGCTTTGTGAATTTTGGTTGTAATTTGACAATATTCAATTATATCCATGAATTAATTTAAGCAAAGGGATAGTAAGACAGGTTTGAGAAGAGAAGAATCTTGGTCAAAACATTCAAAAAGGGATTTAATCAGAAGATTTCTATCACATAATCTCTAGCTTATTCTAGCTCTTTTGTCATTGTATGGCAGTTTTGTACAAATATATCCGGTGCTGCTGCAAGGTAAGTCTTCTTAATTATATTTTATTTTCTTGCATTTAAATAACTTAATGTAACTTTTTCTTAATACCTGTGTACTTAATTTTGTTATTTTAAATTTTTGATTGTTTTAATTTTCTTTTTAGACTCAAAGTATATTTAAGTAATGTGATTAATAGAACTATTTGTTCATTGCTATTCTGATTCTCTAACAAAAAATAGTTTTTTGTTTTTAAATTCACTGCAATATTTCTAATGATAATTATACTATTTACTTGGTTCTATAAAAATTTGTCCTCTTTCTACGTTTTGTTTATTTTTAGTGTAGGATTTCTCTCTCTCTCTAAGCCTATTTTAAAAAAAATATTACATGTTTCATTTTCTTGTTTCAACTAGGATTAGAAAGTATACTGCATTCATTTTGGTAGAAAGAGGTGGCGAGTGGGAGGGGAACTCCTCTTAGATCGAAGCTATATAGAAACTTGACTTTTACGACGCATTGGTGGGGGGACAAACTACCACATTGCATATCGTTCCTGAGTGGCAGGGGAGAAAACGTCTCTACTTTTTTAGGGGTGTGTATGTGTGGCGGACGACCTTGTACGAGCACGGATTTCCGAGTAAAGACGAAGAAAGTCGAATGAGCCTTACATACTCGAGCGTGACGTTCATTTAAGTTCACTCTCCAGCAAAACTCGCCTATATAAGTTCTCGCTGCAAAAAATTCGTTATATAGAAAATCACTTCGCTATTAGGAGGTTATCTTACGAACAAAATTGTGAAATGCTCTTGGTTCCAGTAAAAAGTTCGTATAATACAGAAATTCGCAAAATGGAGGTCCGATTCTGTCTTTAAATTGCTTTTTTCCCCTAAAATATTGTAGAAAAGTTCATTATTTTCTGTTTAGCTCATTAATTTTGAATAAAAAAATTTGTAGTATTTTTTTCTTTTTTTAAATTTCATAAAAAACTTCCTGTTGTATTAATTTTAGTTGATTAAGTTGACAAACTCTGTATTGGTCTGGGGTCATATAATTCCCTGGATAAAAAAAAATTCGTGTTCTAATTTCTAATATAAGTTCAGGTAAAAAAATTCGATTGAACCTATAATAAGTAAAGCCGTGTTTACAACAAAGAAGAAGAGTCCCCTTTTTTTCAAAATATAAAGATCCCAAATTTTGATATAGCTTTTTCAAAACAAACATTATAATTTTCTTATTTGTCATATTAATGTAATATCATTAGAGTATTAAAAAGAAAGGTGAACATTTTATAAATAAAGAAAAATCAATTATCAGGGCATTCAAAATAAGAAAGCTTTGGAATTCCCGCTTAAACAAGTTCTGTTAAAACTTGTTATTTTTCTGTAAAAAATTAGAGAAATATTTTTAACCAATAAATGCTGAATACGTGAGTAGTTGTTTCTGAGGGCTGATTTGCAACTTACGACCTTTTAGGTTGGTCCCCTAGGTCATTCAGCCAATGGCCTTTGCGTTGTTTCAGAATGGAACGTACAATATATGTACAAATAGTTTACAATAGATTACTTTTTTTATAAGTATGTGTAATTTAGTTAAACAAGATAAAAATAATTTTGGGGTTGGTCAAAGTACCGCATTTACTCGAATCTAAGCCGCACTTTTATTCAATGTAAATGCTACTGAAAATCGCTTGCAGCTTAGAATCGAAGGGGGAAAAATCATTGGATGGGGCAGTTAGAGGGGAAAAAAACACAGATTAATGTAGTGTTTTAAAAAGGTTTAAATGCTGGTAAAATAATTAATTATTCATTTCTTATTAGTTCTCATCTTAAAATTATTTTTTTGTAAAATTGAATATTGAGATACACAATTTTACACTCTTTTTCATTTTTCATAAAAACTTTTTGAGAATTTAAGGTGCGGCTTAGATTTGAATATATACGATAATATATAAACAGACTATATACAGTAATATAAATATACAAGCAAGACAGTAAGAATAATAAACAATTTTATAAAATGAAGCCGAAAAGGGGGAATAAAAATTATATTTAGAAGATTCTTTGAAATGTTTTTCTATGATTCCAAAATTGAAGTCTTGACATTTATCTAAGATATCGCAGATCAACAATTATGGTTAAAAAATAAATTAGATATAAAAAATTTTAAAAATGAAATGTAATAATTTAATCTTTTTTTCATGTTGTGTTACTCTTTCCCTTCACGCACCCCCATTATCAATTTCTTTCTAACTTACAGCCTTTTTTCTTTACATTAAAAAAAAATAATAAAGTTTATTTTCTGTAATTCGTAATTGGCCTTGAACTTTGTAAAATTTTTATTTAATTTAGCATCTTTAAATCTAAACTTTAACTGTACCTCGAGAAATGTTAACGATGCATCTAAAAAGATATGTACTTCTAATTTTAATTATTATTAAAACATGATTTATCAAACATTTTGATATCAATAATTTCAATAAAGGTATTATGAAAACAAAACCTTTATTTTAGAAAACACATTTGTAATTTTCGAATACTTTCTCAAGTTTTCTTCAGAATGACGTGATTGTAAATACTTTTTTGAACATCTTACAAATTTTAAGAAAACTACACCTTCCTTGCACAACCCACCAAATGGATCATAAATTACCATTTAATAATGAAACGCAAGGGGAGAAAGCATATATCCTTTCATTTAGAGGGGAGAAAATAAACGTTTTTTCTTTCCTCTTTCCAAATTTACAAAGCTGACAAGTTAAATTAACATGCAAAAGAAAAAAAAAATTAATTGAAAAATTCCAAGGAGAGCACAAAAAAAGGAAGATTTCTGTGTACCTGCATTGTTTTGTATGATTATTTAAAGTACTTTATAATTGTATTAGAGCACCGAAAGCGAGTTATAAAGTTTTAAAAAACTATTTAAACATTAGAGTATACAATGGTGGGGTCTGGGAATCCAATGTCCCCCCGCCCATTTAGACTAACAGATTTTTAATTTTTACCGTAGAGATTACGCTTCAGTGTTTTCGGCTACGTGTTTTGTCAAAATGAGTCTAGTACACTACTGAATTTAAAAATACCTTGCAAAAATCAGAAAAATATTCGAAATCAAAAGACCCCCCTCAATTCTTCAATTATAAAAGCAATTATCAAGAAATGAGTGAAAAAATAAACTATAGAACTAACATTACGTTCGAATGTTGTGTAGTACAAGAGCCTTAAGAGACTAATAGTTGAAATCATATGATTTGAGTAATAACCAATCAACAAAGAAAATCTTGTCACGATATTGTTGAATAGGCGTGGTTAAATCCATTTCACATTGTAGAAAGAAAGACAATGATATCAATTTGCACGCCAAATTGTAAGTGTGCATTAAGCTTTGATAATATTTTTATTTGGGATACGATATTTATCTTAAATATTACGATGTAAATAAACCAGTTGTGTCAATAGAATAATGGTATTCAACTTGTTGATGCAACCTGTCCATCCAGAGTATTATAGCTGCGACTGCCGAGAGGTCATAGTCGAGAGCGTCGCATAAAGAGGATGATGCACGTTAAATCTGTCGAAAAAGTCCTACCGTTGGTGTGGCATTGAAGTTAAGAGAAAGGGATACCAGCTCCTGAGTCGTCCTCGTTACTTCACCTTGGTTTAAAAATACTACACTGGTGTGCAAAAATTAAGGACGAAGTCGAAAAATTAGCATATCAGCTGAACGAAAAGGCAGAGCGGACAGAAAGACCAATCAGGAGATTAAGTAAGGTGATGTACGGTAGCACATGCGCAGATATGCAGGTAGACGTAATGGGGAAGTGTCTGAGTAGTATAAAGTAAGTTGTCGGTGTAAGATCAGTATTTCTGGCAAAAGAGATTGCACGCCGTATAGCAGTTAAAATCACACCGAGTTGCTGCCTCAGCGAGAAATGGCGAATAATCAATCTGTTAGACGACATCTGGATGCTTTTACCCGAGGTCGAATCATTGGGAAGTTGGAGGAAGGCCGCAGTGTGACAAGTGTGGCTACAGAGTTCGGAATTGCTCACAGCATCGTTTCACGACTTTGGAGACAATTTCAAACTACAGGAACAGCTATCCGGGGGTTCAGTAGTGGTCGTCCACAAGGAACCACACCCGCAGATGACCGGTACATTGTCTTACAGGCCAGAAGAAACAGGCGGCAGACAGCGGGAGAAATCGCTAGACACACGACACAGGCGACTGGACGACCGATATCGCGTTTTACCGTGGCCAGAAGACTGCACGGTGGTGGTCTGTTTGCACGGCACCCTGTACGGTGTGTACCTTTAACGCCTGCCCATTGGAGAAGGCGTTCTCTGTGGTGCCGGGAACACCGGAATTGGAGAAACAATGAATGGGGACGAGTACTCTTTACAGATGAGAGCAGATTCAGTTTGAGCAGCGATTCTCATCGCATACTCATCTGGAGAGAGCGGGGAAGGGGCAATCATCCCTCGAACATCATTGAAAGGGACAGGTATGGAGGTCGCGGTGTTCTCGTTTGGGAAGGCCTCATGCTTGGTAGTCGTACAGACCTTCACATCTTCGACGCAGGTTCAGTCAACGGGACCCGTTATTGTAACGAGATTCTTCTTCCATATTGCGTCTTTTTAGAGGCGCTATGGGTCTGCAGTTCCTTTTCATGGACAACAAGGCACCATGTCATCGCACAGTAGCTGCCAAACAGCTCTTAGAGAGTGAGGATTTTGAACGTAGGGATTGGCTGGCACGATCTCCAGATCTCAATCCCATCGAGCATGTATGGGATTTTCTAGGCAGACGCTTGGCAGCTCGTACCTTACCCCCAGTAACGATTCGGGAGCTTCGATTGGCGCCGCAAGACGAATGGGCAGCAATGCCTCAACAACTCATTGACACCCTCATTCTCAGCATGGGCAGACGTTGTGAAACCTGCCTAGCAGTCAGGGGAGATCATATCCCCTACTAAAGACCGGATGTTTCTTGCTGGACACCCATCACAGGGATGTTTCGGCCTTCAGTCGCATTGCGCTCCATTCTACTTTTTCAATCAAGCTTCTTTTTATCCCTCTGATTTCTCTTTTAGTAAGTGTTGCTTACATTACACATGTCCTTACGTATTGGGGATCTTACAGTATTAAATGTGTTGATTTGGAAAGCTTTTGTACAAAGTTATATTGAAAAAACCGTCTCGTCCTTAATTTTTGCACACCAGTGTATGTCTGTCTCCAGCAGCCCTCATGTAGCTTCACAGTATGGCATAAATTAAAATTAAATTAAATTAACCAAACAGAACTATACTAGGCGAAAACTATGCAAAAATTGGTATGGAATAGGAATGTAGGCAAATCATTGGAAAAAATAATTATCATGATTTATCAAATGTTAATGGAAAAAGGCTAATTGATTTTGCAGCTGATCATAATATGGTCATACCAAACACAATGTTCCAACATAAAAGTATTCATAAAATAACTTGGAGATCTCCTGATGAAGGCACATACAATTATATTGATTCTATATACAAGTCAGATATACTGGATATAAGAATTTATCGTGGGGATAACCCGGATTTTTGATCATTTTCTGGCTATGACAAGAGCTAGAGCAAGAATTTTGAGTTTTCGAAAGACTCATGGAAAACATCTGGAAAAATTGGACGACGAACAGTTTAAAAATAAGGTATTGAAGCTAAAATTCCAGAAACAGCTTGAAAAAACAAATAAAAAGAAATTAATGCGATTTTTTATGATGAGGATAGTATAGACACAAAGTGAAATACACTAAAGGAAACAATCACGGAAGTATAAGTATCTACGGAAGGAAGATTTGAAGAATTTTTTTTGGAGGAATTCAAGACAATGGCATTTGGCGAAGATCAAATTTAAGTTCTATCACTCATATAAAAAAATCTATCATCGTTAATTTCATCAAAATACAATACAGTTGCGCACACATGAATTTTTCAGGGGAGGGGGGCTCCAGTGTCGAAAGTCCACCGTTCTCATATCATCACCACCCAACATATCCTCTTGATTTTGTCGATTTTCGAAAACAAAAAACAGTAAAAAATTAATTATTGAATAAATAATTAGCATTAATTAATAATAACAAATATGTAATTAAATGTTACGTACTATACATGTAGGATTATAATCAATCGAGAAAAAAATCAAGAACTATGGGGGGCCCAGACTTGGCCCTCCCCTCCCTGTGTTTGCCATTGGTTCAACGAATTAAATAGGCAAACCACGTTATCAGAATGGATAAAGACCACACCACTAAAGAAGTCTTCAACGCTCAACCAATTGGCACAGAGAAAAGGTAGACCAAATCTAAAATGGATAAATTGCCTAGTAAAAGGCTTCCTAGTTTTGAGAGCTAAAAATTAAGGAACAATATCAGGAAGAAGGCTGGCCTAAAAGAAGCCAAGGCCCTCACCCTGGGTTGTTGAACCCCTGAGGAAGGAAGGAGCCACAAACAGAGCATAAAGCCATGGTTGTGCAAATTGCTTACCGTAATGTCTTTCTCTATTACTTTGTAATGCTTCTCAACTCTGTGCTTAGTGTTAACAGCCAACAGAATTATTCCGTTTCTCAATACAATCAAACCAAACACTATCCACCGTGCTAGACACAAATCCCCAAAACTATCTATTTTTGATACCGCAAACCATAATCTGTGCATCGGGCTAAAAACAAAGGAACTCGCTTTCCTTAACCCTTTATCTACCGCATTATGATTTACTGCAGGTTTTTTTCATGCAATATTTTTTTTTTGGATCACTACATTGAAAATTAAGGGATATACATAAACAAAATTCTCAACTTTGGGAAATTTAATCCGTTAGAGCTAATTAATTAATTAAAGATATTCAACTATAAAATTAATTATATACACTGTTCACCTAAAATAAAGAATCAAATCGTTTCCTAAGGTCCTCATTAGCATACAAAAAATAAATAAAATAAGACTTAAATTTTGACATAAACTATTTTTTCAGGACAAAAATGATAATCTTCGCAATCCGCTGAAAACGCAATGTCTGCTATAAAACTATTCGCCTTCCTCGCTAAAATACTCATCATAGAACCCGAAATGCCATATATCTTGGAAGAGTGGATTCCAAAGAATATTCCTGCTAAGTATTGTCAGAATATTCATAAAATTGGTTATTCTATGTTATTTTAAAGTGAGTAGTACTTACAAATACCGTCGGTAGATAAAGGATTAACACAAAATTCGGTACTGCACCTTCACGTTCTAAAAACCAAGGGATTATATCTTCCCTTGTTCGTCTTCGAATAATTCGTCTTGTTCCTAAAAAATAGTAACCCACCCCCGAAAATGCTAAGAATTGCGCCAGACATTCTATAATCTACCGCTAACAGTAGTCAGACTCTACAGTTATGAACTCGTATCCAGCTATGTTGTAGTCGAATTAGATCAGCGATATTCAACCTGCGGCCTACCGAGCCATTTTAAGTGGCCCGGTCATGGTACATTGCTCTGAGAAATTCACTTATTTAAGAACATTGTATTAAAAATTTGGTGAGAAATCAAATATATAAATGTTGCATTTTGCTGTCGGTGTCGTGGGGTACGAATTGATATTCTTTTTCTATTTGGAACGGGTACGGTTAGTGGTAACAGATAACATTGGAGTAGCGACAATTTAATGGTTGGAGCTAATTTTTAACTATCTTTCATATGTTACAAGCGAAAAATATTCGAAGAAAATATGTTTTTTCAAGACGATTGGGAATTTGACTATTTTGTAGTGAAAAATAAACATGGATCGGTAGTTGTTTGATTTGTCACGAAAGTGCTGTATTTAAGAAATACCAATAAACATGAATCACATTCAATGATACTTTTCCTCGAAGATCTCTTTCAAGAGGTGATAAATAGGCTTTCTTGAATAATCTTTGCAACAGAAACAAAGTGTTTTGTCAGTGGTAATATCACAGCGGTAACAAAGACATCCAATGAAGTTTGTTACATTATTGGTAATCATATGAAACTGTTTACTGATGCATAAATTGTGATGGATTGTTTGTTAAATGCTTCTAATTTAGTGTTAGTGACAAAAATAAAAAATATAAAAAATTATAATTAAAAAAGCAAAACACAGGAGTTACATATAATATTTTGATCAAATTTCCACATTTTAAATTTCTAATTTTCTCTTGGTTTTAAAGCATTTCTCACTCCCCTTTCCCCATATATCCTCATGCTGCGGCCGGCGTGAAGTAACTAACATATGTATGCGGCCGGTGTGAAGTAACTAACATATGTATGCGGCCGGCGTGAAGTAACTAACATATGTATGCGGCCGGCGTGAAGTAACTAACATATGTATGCGGCCCGCGTGAAGTAGATGACAAATGTATGCGGCCCAGCAGAAAAAAGGTTGAGTACCCCTGAACTAGATGTTCGCGTTCAGATTCACCATGTGTAGATTAAAGGGAGTTGTGCCTTTAAAATGAGACAAGGCTCTAAAATCTTCTGTTGTTAGATGTAAGATAACCGAGAGAATTTCCAATTCAGGGGTCGTTCTCTTTTCTTCTTGATTCATTGCTATAAAGTCCATCGACTATATGTAAGTTCAGAAGTGAAGCCCATAAATGCGATATTATATAATAAGTGGCAGAAAAAGTAACTATTATTAGGTGAAACATGCATGATTAATGAAGTTAATATATGCCCGCCATTTTCTTATTAAAAAAATACCACCGATAAAAGTTTTGGCATAACTTCTATGAGCAAAACCTTTCGAGAATACTTGGAAAGAATATATTTTTATTGTTAAGAGTAACAGTAAAAAAGGCAATTTTATCAAAGAGAACTTCTGAAGTAA
Organism: Trichonephila clavipes; assembly: GCA_019973935.1. Classification (NCBI taxonomy): domain Eukaryota; kingdom Metazoa; phylum Arthropoda; class Arachnida; order Araneae; family Nephilidae; genus Trichonephila; species Trichonephila clavipes. Next base: position 2,243,077 of record BMAU01014652.1, on the reverse strand, counting down.
TGCAAATAATGAGCTAAATATTATTCCTGTGAATGAAACGTTTCCCGTTTTGCTTTTTCTCCGGAAGATAAATGCGAAATTAATCTTCCTTCTCTGTCTAAAAGTTGAGTAAAATTCTTTGGGTATTTTTTTTTTTTAGTTCGCGAAATTAAGAAATATACTTACTTCGGAAAATTAATTTTCTCTTCACAAAAATTCATTCGCTTCTCCATAGAAAATAATAATTCATGTAGTTAGTTAAGCCGTTCTAATCATTGAAGATCGAGGCGTGTTTTTATGAATATGAGATGTTTATTTGATTTCTATTTACTAAAATCAGGATTTTGCAGACGAAACGGGTTTAGGTTTAATTTTTTATGTTTGTATATTTTCTTTGTTTAAGGGGATTTAAAAATTCTTATTTCAGTTTTGATTTGGTTTCGTGCTTAATTTCATGTTTTTAATTATGACATATTTAGCAAACATGATTTTTTTCCTGCGCTGTTATAACTTCATCAAAAAGGCATATTAAACAAACATGTGCACAAATCTTTTGATAAATTTGTCTCCACCCGGAGGTTGCGAGTGCATGGGGGAAAGTCACCTTGAAGAAGCAGACATGGTTCTAAAAGTAGTTACTTTTATTTATTACTTATCACTTTATGATCATTTTATAACTAATTCAGTAACCTTGGGAGCAATCCTAATAACTTAATCTAAAAAACTCATAAGATTATTCAAAGACACACTTATCTTTAAATCCGCTTGTAGATCTCTTATCTCATCTCTTTTCTAAACTGATATGATCCTCTTCAAACCTTCTCTAATATTTCCACTGTTCTGAATGGAGGTTTTAGAGCTTGTCATCTTACACAACCCTTGCCATGATTTAAATCGCATTTGCATTAGCATAAAATCAAGTCATTTCTACGGAAAGCGGTTTTAAAATCAAATCACAGCTAAAGAATAATTTCCCCAAGATGATTAGTTAAGAAACGTAGAACCCGTTCACATGCAAACTAGCCGCAGCAACTATAAGACAAATACAATTGATTTCATTACTTTTATTTATTTATATATATATTTTTTTAGTATAACTTCCTCCCACAGAAAAAAAAATGCCTACAAAGCCAAGTCAAATGTGTACAAAGGGGGGACCCTAAGGAGACCAGGTATTTTTGTCCAGTGTGTCCCAGCAACCCAGTCTTTGTGTTGATCTTTGCTTTAAAGCGCATCATATACAGCAAGAACAATAAAAATATTTTTTTAATTTTTGGAATACATTCATAAATGTATAACTATTATGTTACAATCTAACCATCTCTCTTAAGTTAAAATTTTAATAATAAATATTCATAAATAATACGTTTATCGCACTATATAAATTTTTCTCTTTCATCCTTTCTACTAATGCCTACCCCTAATGGAGATTTGTAATCAATATAAAATGGCAGTACACTCTACGTGGTACCTCGTAGCTGGCAGTGAATGGGTTAAGTAATATTTTTCCTTAATTTTTTATGGAAAAATATCTGCTTGCAGAAAATTAAATTTCAAATAAAATAAAACCGATTTTTCAATTCCTACTATTAGCTCACACTCTCTCTATATTTACTTATTTATCTTGGTAGAATTTTCAATCGTTAATAAAATACATTTTAAAGCGCTCGATTCAGCTGAAATTTTATATACATGATTATATTGGATGACAATACAGTAATTTAATTATAATTAAGAAAAATTAATTAATTAAAATTAATTATTCAAAGAATTACAAATACAGCCACGTTGGCATCCTTTTTGGCGACTTGAGTCAAAACTTGAAAAGTTTTTTTTCTCAAATTTTAAAGCACTCATTTGAGCTGAAATTGTCTATACACTATTGTCTTGGGTAAAATTATGATAATTTAGTTATAACTAATTAAAATTAATTGACTGAAATTAATTATTTTACGAACTACAGATACAGCCACATTTTTTCATTTTTAGCGACTTGGGTCAAAACTTTAAAAGATTTTTTTTCTCTCACGTTTTAAAGCATTCAGTTGAAATGAAATTTTATATACACGGTTGTTTTGGATGACAATACGATTTTTTAATGATAATTAATAAAAATTAATTACCACTTAATGTTGTGATTCTGTCATATGTATGTACATATTTATATTAATTGTAACTATTTAATAAGAAGTAGCTAAAATAGAAAATTTCTTTGCTGATCTATACAAGTAGGAATTGACTTAATTTTTTTTAATATAACTTGTTTTAACTTCATTGTTAAGTACTCTAAAAGATTGTCAACTAATGTGCTTTGCCTCACTTCTTACAAAGACTATGAGAACCAAATTTTAATTATCAATTTAAATTCATTCGTCAAAAGTGCTTATACAATTCAATATATACTTGATATTTTATTGATCAGATTTTAGGAAATAAATAAATATACGTATAGTTTTTACACTTCTGTTTTTTCTCACAAACTAGTACTAAAAGCTTTATTTTTTCTTGTGCATTCTAATACATTTTTTTGTACAGAACATTTTCGGCTTTCAATTTTCTAATTTTTTTTATGCATATCTTTGAGGAGTCTCAATGTTTCTTGTGCACTTTCTCTTTCAATTTCTAATATTAGTTCACTCTCTCTCTCGCTATATATATTTATACCGGGTGGCCATAATTAAACGATCCTACTTCAAAATTGTTTACAGACGAAACTATTGTTCAGAAAGTTGTCAAATCCCTTGCACGACATAAAGAAGGGATGGGAATTTGTTTGAACGAATGAAAAAAGTTAGTTCAAAATTTCGCCACTAGAGGGCGCTTTTGATTGAAAGCCACATTTATTACCGGTTTTCATTTGTATTTTATCGCTTTTTTATCCACAGGACACGATAACACAATAACTGATACTCATTAAAAAACAAAATCTCTAAAATGAACAGTAAACTTTAATCTTCTTCGACGAGTAATTTTCAAAGGATTTACCCGAAGGAAGACGAAAATATACAAATCTTTTCGGCGTCACACAGCAACTGTTATAAAAGCAATAAACTTTCATGGGATATTAATTTATTTTCAGTGTGCTTCGTATTGCTAATCAGAATGTCATTACGTTTACCAGATCGAGCGTTGTTAGTCAAGTTATTCTATCAAAACGATAATTCCGCAATAGTTTCTCTACGAAAATTTCGGGCTTTAAAGGGGATGCGAAAAAGTCCATTGACAGCTACAGTGTTTTTTTTCCAGGTATAGAAGTTTAAGTTGGCATTACTTTCCAAGATGGCGACCGATTTAACAGCTGTTAAGTGATTTATTCTCAATTTGGTTTGGCAATTCATCATGAATAGACTCACGCCTGAACAATGCTTTCAAATTGTGCAATTTTATTTCGAAAATAATGGTCGATTTTCATAAGCGAATTTTGTTTAGCGATGAAGCGCACTTCTAATTGAATGGCTACGTCAACAAACAAAACTGCCCCATTTGGAGTGAAGCTAATCCACAAGTGTATGTCGAAACACCGTTACATCCAGAAAAACTGACTGTTTGGTGCACTTTATGGGCTGGTGGAATCCTTCTTCAAAAACGATAAAGGCCACAACGTTACAGTCAATGGTGAACGGTATAGAACCATGATTACTAACTTTTTCATTCCTGAATTGAACAATCATGATGTCCAGGAGCTGTGGTTCTAACAAGATGGTGCAACATATCACACAGCTCGTGCCACAATCGATTTATTGAAAGACACGTTTGGTGACCGCCTAATTTCACGTTTTGGACCTGTGAATTGGCCTCCAAGATCTTGTGATTTAACACCGCTAGACTATTTTTTGTGGGTCTATGTAAAGTCATTGGTCTATGCGGATAAGCCACAAACGCTTGACCATTTGGAAGACAACATTCGCCGTGTTATTGCCTATATACGGCCACAAATGTTGGAAAAAGTCATCGAAAATTGGACGTTCAGATTGGACTACATCCGAGCCAGCCGTGGCAGTCCTATGCCAGAAATGATATTTAAAATGTAATGCCACAAGATTATCTTTCGAATAAAAAAAATTCATGCCAATCGAATAATACATCGTTGTTTTATTGCAATTTAAAGTTCTATACCTCTAAAAAAACACCCTTTATAAATCTTCGATTAATGGTAACCAAATTTGAAGAAACATGATCGTTGAATGTTCGTTCTGGAAGAGGAAGAAAACCTGTTTCTGTGGAAGCAATAGAGAAAATTGCACTTCAGGTGGAAGAGGACAAAGCATCCAACGTGCAGGCTAGTACAAGTGTTCGCCGTGTAGCAGAAGCATTGGATCTGCCTCATTCAATTGTCCAGAAGATCATGCAAAACATTCTCCGTTACTATCCATACAAGCTTCAACTTGTGCAGGAATTGCTTCCACATGATTTCGAGACTCGACACCTGTTCTCATTGCAGTTTCTTGCTCGTTTGGAAGTTGATCCAGAATGGCCTTGGAATATCCTCTGGACAGACGAAGCACACTTTCATTTGGACGGTTGAGCGATTACTCACAACTGTCGAATCTGGGAATCAGACCATCCGCATTCCACCTTACAAGTTCCGCTACACTCACCAAAAGTAACGGTGTGATGTGGGTTTCCGCGTCTTTTATTCTTGGCCCGTATTTTTTCGAGGAATTAGGTGCTGGAGGTCCAGTAACATGTTCTATCACTGGACAGCGATATGCATCATTATTAGGGAATAAAATTATTCCGGATCTGCAAGCACGTCAGTGCCTTTCACGCATCATTTTTATGCAAGATGGAGCTCCTCCACACATTACACGTTGTGTTAAGGACGTTCTCAAACATCACTTCACAGAAGAACGTGTGATCAGCCACCAATTTCTTCATCTGTGACCTCCCCGATCGCCTGACCTCAATCCATGCGATTTTTGGCTTTGGGGCCATTTAAGACAGCTGGTAAGTTGTGATCAACCAAAAACTTTACCTGATCTCAAAGACAGTATTTCACGGCATGTTCTTAACATTTCGCAGAACACACTGCGGTAAACGGTGGAACATGCTATCTTACGATTTAAAATAGTAGCTGAAAATGATGGTCATCATGTTGAGCCTTTATTGTTGTAACAAAATTTGTAATATGCTATAAATGTATGCTAAGTATTAATGTATGCTACATATAATCTCCATTAAAAACGCCCTCTGGTGGTGAAATTTTGAACTAATTTTTTTATTCACTCAAACAAATTCCCATCTCTACTTTATGTCGCACACGGAATTTTACAACTTTCTGAACAATAGTTTCGTCTGTACACAATTTTGAAGTAGGATCGTTTAATTATGGACACCCGGTATATCATATTCAAATTTTCAATCGTTAAAAAATACACTTTCTATTCATCCATTTAAGTGCAAATACATTTTTTTAAAAATTTGTAGTGGATAATACGTGATGTTAATACAGTTTTTAAAATATTAGTTCATTAATTAAATTAAAAAAAACGAATAAATAGTAACAAACAAAAATAATAGTCCAACAGCATATACAGAAAGGAAAATCTTTCGTTGTGTCTCTACAGCACAATGATTAGTGCTTTGGACTTCTAATCTAAAGATCGTGGGTTCGAATTCCCACTGGGATGGCCTAATTTATGAGACTGGGATTTCTTTTTTAACTATAATATTTTATTAGAACAATTAAATTTAATTAATGAATAAATAGTAAAAAAATAGCCCAGCACCATACATAAAGGAAAAAAGAAAATTGCTAGGAAAATCGCTTTCTATTTTGTCACTTAATATTGTGATTCTGTCATATTTATAAACATGTTTTATTAATTGTAACTAAAAAATTTCTTTGTAGACCTAAGTAGAAATTGATTTTTTAAATAGTATTTGTTATAAATCCATTTAATCCAATATATTAAAATTCCATTTTTTTAGACAACATATTGTTACATATTGTTTTATTTTAAACTTTATTTAAACTCTCTAAAACGTTGCATGGATAAATGCACTGTTTGGGTTGTTGTAGAAATGCTAAATTCTTTTGATTTCATTTCTTTATACTTGTTATAAATCAAGAAGATTAAACGAATTTTAAGATATCTACAGCGTGATTTTTCAAAACAAGTTGTTTAAAATTATTTTTTGTCAAGTCTAGAATATTTTTTTTTTAAAAAAAAAGAAAAAAAATACATATAAGAAGGAAAATATCTACTTAATGTTGAAAAATATTCAATTTTTAAATTACGTTTTTCAATGAGAAACGTTCAATCATCATTAGCGAAATACTTAATATACTTGTATTGATTCATGTGTTCTTTTTCGCAGAATTTGGGTTTTGATACATTAAGCCCCAAACAATCAAACCTTAAATTAATACTTTATTTATCAATCACAAATTTAACCTAAATGAAGATTGATGTAATTTGATTATTTAAAATAGGTTTCAAATTAAGTCTTGAATCATGTCAGGATTTTCATTACGAATGAATCATTATATCTTTTAGCAATCCGATCGATTTTCTCGGTAAATCCAATTAAAATTCTTCATCATTTCGTCATTGGATTATTTGAATATTTCATGCGTAGTTCCACTTTTAGTAGATTATCCATCGCCTATAAATATTTCGGTCCCTTGATATAGTTGCTTTAAAAAAAGGAAACACATCTCAAACATTGGCATAATTTACCGAGTTCCTTGTTATAATGGTTAACAACATTGTGAATTGTATATCATACATTTATAGTCTTATGTAATATTCATATTTCGAATATATGTTGATGACATCGCTATCAGGGTGCATGGAAATTGATTCATTTTGTTGTTCAGCTGTTTAAAAAAAATTTTAAAAATTAATTTATTTTTGCAAAACTTCTCATGTGCCACATTGCATAACATTAAGCTTACAGACGTAAGTGGTAACACATTTATATCATTTAAAACAAAAATAAAACACACGTTTAAGATAAAAATATGAATGAAAAGGAAGGGTGGAAAAACTGAAATATAAAAAGGGGAGGAACCACACAATAAAACTTTAAAAATCTATACAATAAATAAATTTTCTTAAGAAATAAAGGCTTTCAGTACAATTGACCAGCAAAGACGAAACATGTGGCCAGGAGATACCTAAACGTTTCAACTCCTTTTTAAAATTTCCCCTTTTACAAAAACACAGGTTACAACACAACAATACTTGTTCCGCCATTTCAGCATCCTGACCACAAGAATAAATATCTCTACCAATTAAATTAAACCTAGAAAAATATAGCTCTTAAAATTCAGGATAACTTAAAATCAGTAACAAATTTCTTACATTTTAGCCGTTAATAAATGGTTGGAAAAAACTTTTTAGTTCACAAAGCTTTAGACGAGGCAAAGAATTTGGTGTTCTAGGAGGAAATAGTTCTTTCCCAAGCTAAATGCTTCCAGTGGGACAATTAGAACGTGTTTTTAGGTTAGAGATTTTCTAAAATTTATTTTGGATTCACATGTACTTTTATTTATTTGGAAGAAATGTGCGTTTTAAAGTTTTCTTCTTCTTTTTTCTTTTTTTTTCTGATGATATGTGTTTATTATGAAGGCTAATAAATAATAACCAAGTTTTAACTAGGTATAATACATTTAAATGAATCTACTGGTAGAAAAAAAGCAATTTTTTAAATTAATGCTGGACACAGGGACGTCTTAAGACATGGGCCAACTGGGCCCGGTCTGGGCCCCGATGGGAGCATCTTCTCGTTCTCGACTCACCCTAATAAAATCATAATTTGAATAATTTCAAAGGTCAAATGTTATTTCTGGTTGTATTCCCCGAAAAACTTTAAATTTCGGACTATATGTCAACTGATTACATGCGATGACCGTCATCCACGTACATACCTAGGCCTACCCCCATACACCATCATTACTCATTTAGTCAAAAGCCGGCAGTCAGTCGAGCCAGTTTGTGTGATTGTAAATCATGCACCTTCATTTGTTTCGGGTTATTGTTTGTGCGCGTATTTGACAACGTATGCTATGTACTGTCAACTTTTAAGTGTCATAGGTGAGGCCTACATTTATGTAGGGACCCAGTGCCTACTTTTAAGTAAGGGCCTGGTTGGACATACGATAAACATATTCGTGAGTACAATGCAATGAAATATGGCGTTGATAAAATATGGAAGCAAAAGACTTAAGTGCATTGATCAACATTTCATCATCGGCTACAGAGCCTCTGGGGATTCTTGAACATATAGGTTGAATTTTGGCATCGTTTTCTCGTCATACAACTGGAAAGATACTACTTGATCTTATGGATCTGGATTTCGGTTGGTAAGAGCTGATATTGAAATTCAGGCATGATCATGGGCCCATATTGCCAACAAGGCTCTGTGCAAGTTGGTGGTGGCTCTATAATGATGTTGGTGGTTATTTCGTTGCTTGGACTGGATTCTCTAGTCAAACTGATCAATTAATTGAGCTGAAATGGTTATATTCAACTACTTGGAGACCATTTGAAGCCATTCATGAGCCCAAACAATGATAGGTTATGGCGAGATGGCAATACGTTGTGTTACCATTTCCAAATCATTCGTGATTGGTTTGAGAAACATGCTGGTAAATTCCTTCGAATGAGTTAGCTGCCTAGATCACCAGATACGAATCTCATCAAATATACATAAAATATGATGGAAATATTAATTCAGGCAGATAATCAAGCACCGGCAGCATTTTTGCACTATGGATGGTTGAAGAGACAGCAGGGCTGAATATTCAAGGGACTTCCTTGTGAATTTAATGCTATGTAAAGTTGCTGCCCTTAATCTAGCAAAAGAATTCCCACACAGTATCTGGAAGTTTCCCGTGACTTTTGGTATTTCATTATATACAGGGTGGTTTGTTACCAGATCGACAAACTTGCAGAGTGTGTAGGGGATACAGAGAAGACTCGGAATCACATATGAATGCAGGGTTGCAAATGCCGTAGTTGCAAGCTATGATGCAAAGAAGGAGAAGGAAAGAACAGAAACAACGACACGTTAATATGAGACAGAAAACATTTTATTGAGGGGTTGTTTTATTGAGAGGTACAGGTTGTGAAGCCCCCACCCGTGGGGACACGAACTACACTATCTACGCGACCTATTTCTGTGCGGAAGAACAAAGAACCACTCAAATCATTCATACTAAAATCTGTTTATTATGATTGTAGTGTTTTACAAATTTTCGTTGTCAAATGCTGGTTCGTGTTTAACTAAAACGTTGCAACCTTTGGACTGTAAATTGGTTTTATTACGAGATGGTGCTATTCGCACGCTGTTCCATGATGGAAGCTACAACAACAACTGAAGTGGAGGGTTACATTAAAACGTTGGTGGAGGTGCTCAGTCGGCGGATGGCATTCACGACAAAAAATAGATACAATTACGGACTGAACATCCTCCCCCCGTTGAATTACATTCAATCAATATACAGAATCACATAAATCAAAGAAGATATAAAACATAATAAACAAATAATGCTTTACATAAATCAAGGAAGAAACAATTTCACAAATTACATATTAATTGTCCAAGGGCAGAACACACACCTTCCCAATGCTGCGTTTAATATTGCCCTTATTAGTTTTTATTTCCACTACGCGAACCTTCCCATCCGTACCAGGAACTAGCTTGGTAATGCGACCTAAGCTCCATTTATTTACAGGAAGGTTATCATCCTTTATTAGGACCATTGTATTTAATATTTCACGTTATCTTTGTGAAATTGCCATTTGTTTCGTTGCTGTAAATTGTTTAAATAATCGCGAGACCATTTTGTCCTAATATGTTGAACTATTTTTGTTAATTTTTGCCACCGAGAAAATGTGTTTTCTGTCTTGTCTAACACATTAGGTTCAGAAATGGAAGTAATGGGTCTTCCAATCAAGAAATGGCCTGGAGTAAGCACTTCCAAGTCGTCAATATCTTCTGACAAAGGAGTGATTGGTCTAGAATTCAGAATTCCTTCAATCTGTGTTATTATGGTTAAGAATTCTTCTAAAGTCAACTTTAGGTTTCCTACAGCTCTTTTAAATAAAATTTGAATGATTTAACTCCTGCCTCCCAAAGTCCACCAAAATTTGGTGCTCTAGGTGGCATGAAATTCCAAGAAATCCCTTCAGAAGAAAGATAAGAAGAAAGATTTTCTTCGGGACATTTTAAGAGATTATGTAATCTTTTTAATTCTCGATTAGCTCCAACAAAGTTTTTGGCATTATCTGATGATATAGTAGCACATTTCCCTCGTCTAGCCACAAAACGCTTCAATGTAGCAAGGAAGGCGTCTGTGGTCAAATCCGAGACAATTTCGAGATGGACAGCCTTTGAGGCTAAGCAAACAAAAATGGCTACATATATCCTTTGGTACGTACCCTTTCTCTGGTGTTTATACCTTATGAAAAAGGGTCCACAATAATCAATTCCTGTATGCAGGAAAGGAAAACTAGGGTTTACTCTCTCTCGAGGTAAAGATCCCATAAGTTGGTTTGCTACAATAGTTTTATTTTTGAAGCAAACTACGCATTCGTGCCCAATTTTCCTCGCTATTGATCTGCCATGAAGTGGCCAAAATCTGTCTTGTACAATAAAGCAAAGCTTGAGGGCCTAAATGAAAATTTCTATTGTGTATAATTATCATAATTAATTTGGTAAGAAGATGATCCGCAGGGAGTATAGCTGGATGTTTCTGACTGTAAGTTAAATTCGAGTTTTGCAAACGTCCTCCGACCCTCAAAATTTGATTTCCATCGAGGAATGGATTTAAAGAGAAAAGTTTACCTTTTGAATTACAACTACTCTTAGCTAGAAACTCGATTTCTTCTTGAAAGGCAGAGGCTTGAAGATTTTTAATGAGGCATAATTCTGCTTCATTCACTTCACTATAATCTAATTGACCAGACCTTTTTACACTAGGATTTCTAGAGTTGTGGAGGAACCTGAAAATATAACTCAAAATATGCAACAAGTTAGTATAGTTATTAGAACGTTTTGAAAGATCATCTATAAGAGAGAATTTACAAGAAGTTAAAAGCACACACACATTTGAGGGTTTAAGTTCCTTTAAGTAGTCACTGTCAGAAGTTATCCTTTCAAAGTCAATTGGGTTTGCTTCAAGTTCTTCCCTTAAAAGTCTGGGCCATGCCACCAAAATTGTTTAGAAGAGATGTCTGAAGCATTCAATCCACGTGATATTAGATCAGCCGGGTTTTCATTGGAGGATACATGATTCCATTGGCAGTTCTGGGTTAGTCTCTGTATAATTTTTATTCTATTGCCGATGAACGTCTTAAGCTGCTCAGGGGATCGCTGAATCCAGGCTAACACAATGTTAGAGTCAGTCCATAGCATTATTTGCTGTATAGGTAGCGTCAATTAATGTAAAACCTTTTCCAGGAGCTGTGACAATAACACACAAGCACATAATTCCAAACGAGGGATAATGATTGGTTTCACCGGTGCAACACCGGATTTGCTGCACAAGAGTCTTGTAGATACATCCTTTTCTGAGATCGATTGAGCATATAGTACAGCACCATATGTTGGTGTTGAGGCGTCGGCAAATCCATGGATAATAATTCTGCCTTTTCCTATTACGAGTCGAGGGACATGGATATTTTGAATAACTGGCAGGGTAGACACGAAGTCGTTCCATTCTTTAGCTATTGGATTGGAGAGAGGTTCATCCCATTCTAATTTGAGAACCCAAAGTTTCTGTAATATTAATTTGGCCTGAGTTAGAATTGGCCCCAAGAATCCGAGGGGTCAAATAAACGTGCAATAATGGATAAAACTTCTCTTTTTGTATACGACTCACGGCAGTTCACAACGGTCTTAAAAGAGAAATAATCAAATTGTGGACTCCAAATGATTCCTAGAGTTTTAATTGGTTTTTGGACTGATGATTGGCAATGGAAATCCCAAGATTGCTCTTCTTTAGGTATTGAATTCAATATTTCTGGAGTATTGCTACACCACTTATGTAGGCTCATACCCGCTTTTTTAAATAAACTAATTAATTCTAATTGTAGTTTTTGAAATTCTTGAAAGTCTGAACTACCTGTTAAAATATCATCCATGTAAATGTCTCTGATTGTAACTGATGCAGCCAAAGGATAATGTTCTCCTTCGTCCCTAGCTAATTGCTGAATGGTTCGGGTAGCGAGATAGGGTGCACAAGTAGTCCCGTAAGTTACAGTGTTGAGTTTGTAAGTTTGTACAGGACCACACACACATCAACACTGTCTTTCCATAAAATCATCTGCAAATTTCGATGACCGGGGTTAATTAAAATCTGTCTAAACATTTTTGAAATATCCGTTGTAAAGACAAATGTGTGCTGCCTAAATCTCAAAAGAAATGAAAATAAATCTCTTGCTGCAAAATCTCGCCTTTATACAAAATGTCATTCAAAGAAAGACTTGAGCTTGGTAGTTTTAGCTACTCTAAGCTTGGTAGTTTTACTATCGGGGCGAAACACTCCATGATGTGGTAGAAAATAAGAAATATTTGTTTCTAGGGGGTCAGCTACTAATTGCATGGGGTTTAAATCAATATATTCCTGTAAGAACGATTTATAAAGGGTTTGTAATTCATAATGTTTCGAGAGTTTTTTCCAAAGTTGATTCAAACGAACTTCAGCCAAGAACCTTGAACTACCTAAACAGTATGGATCATTTTAAGGGGTAATTGTACAACATAGCATCCTTCTTCAGTGCGATAATGAGTGTTTTGATATTGGGTTTCACAAATTTTTCTTCTTTTTTAAACTATGTTCTAAACTCTGTTCTATTGAGGCTTTATCTACCTTTTCAATTTCCCAAAATGCTTGCAATTGTTGATTAAGACTATCTGAATTTATTTCCGCATTAATAGCTAAGCCACAATATGAATTTTACTCAAATTTATCGAAACTCCCTACAACAATGTACCCGAAAACAGTCTCTTGAAACAGCCATTTTTCGCATGGCGATCGAATTTTATTAGGTCTTAATAATTCAAAAAAGAGCTCGCACCCAATAAGCATATCTATTTCTCCAGGTATACCAAAATCTTTATCCGCGAGATCAATGTTCGAAGGAATGTTTACTTTAGTTGCATCCATGCGATGGATAGATGTTGATGTAATATACGGGACGATTAATAGTTCTAACGCTGTTGAAAAGTCTCCATTTTTATTTTGAATCACCGTTTTAACCTTTTGTTTAACTCTAAGGGTTATTTCACCTAACCCCGAAATAGATGCGTTTATTTTTTATTTTTTTTTTTAGAGGGAGTTTATTCCAGCCGTTGTCGAATGAAGGAAAGACGAGATCCTGAGTCTAAAATCGCTTTGCAGGGGAAAAGCTGATCCTCTGCCCCCTGAGGTAAACTATTGCAGTCGGGAGTAAAATATTTTTCTTTTCTCCCACACAGTTCGAAAACGTTTAAGGTATCCGACTACTTGCGGCAACTTTTTTGAAAAAATGGAAATATGAGGATTTTTTTGTGATTTTTAGATTTATTTAGTATATTTTAAGGAAAAAAAAATTCTTAAAATTGAAAGCAGAAAAAAAAATGTATTATTAAAATGGGAAAAAACTGGCAAAAATGTACAAATGGGCCCGCTCTGTACAAAATTTTTATGAGAAATATCTCAATTTTTCAATTTTGATGTGTTACTTTATTATTCGTGTTTGAAATGACCTTCAGGATAAGAGATATTTCAATTTTTACAAAACCTAGAGCACTTTATCTTAGTGATTATACGAAATTGCTTAAAAGAAAGTGATTATATTCACATAAAGGGCTGTAAATTTTAAAATAAAGCAGTGATTGATAAATCTGAAGATCAAAACACTTCTACTGTTATACATAATATACACAAAAAATTTCAGCAAATTATTTTCAAAACTTTTTGAGCAATCGCTGTCCCCGTTTGAACTTTTCGAAAAAAAACACATTTCGAGTAAAACGCATTTTAAAGTTTGTCATCTTGTGTAAAGTTATGGTATCTGCTTTTACTAAAACACTTGTAATTTTGTTCTAGTGAATGGAAAATAAAAACTTGGTATTTTTATTAAGCTTATATGATGGCCTATAAAATAAAATCATAAACAAAATTTGTCAATTTTTGAAAAAAAATCATGATTTTAGGGTAGTCGGATACCTTAAGAGTGATCTGGGGTTGTTGACCCTTGCATATCCGGTAGGGGTGTTAGTTCATTAGCTAATGTCGTGGAGAGGGGTAAAGTAATCGCTTTAAATATATGTAACGATGTATGATGACGTTTTTTACAAACGGAACAAGAGTTTTTCGATTTACAATCCTTAATTTTATGATGTTCCTTTAAACAATTGATGCACAAATTAAGGCGTTTTATTTGATTAAATCTATCGGATACTTTCATATTTTGATAAGTGCTGCACTTATAAATCAAATGAGGCAGTTTACAGATTGCACAAGAATTTGATGAATCATTCGAATTAAGAAATATTTTACCTTTATGGAAGGGTACTTGTTTTGGTTTATGAGTAATAGGAGCAGAACGATTAATACTATCTATAGTTTGGCTTCTTTTTTTCTAAAAACATTATAAGTGTATCTAATTCAGGAATTTGATTTGAATCAATGGATTGTTCGAATTGTTTACGAGTTTCTCGATCTATTTTTTCAGAATGATATTAAGCAATATAAGATCCGATAAATTATTGCGTTCAAAACCTAAGAGTTTTAAAGCTCTGATATTCTTGCTTAGAATATCTGTCATGGTTCTAATATCTCGAGGTGATTCGCTTGTTAACTTTTCTATTTCTAATATAGCATTAATATGAGTCTCAGTAAGGAGACGCTTATTTTCAAATCTAGTTTTTAATACTGTGATGAGCGATTCAAAGGAATCATCAACTGCTTCAAGCAGTTTGGCATCACCTTGTAATGACGCTTTCAAATAATAAAGTTTTTGTGACTCGCTGAAGTCATTGTTATTACTTATAATGTTATCAAATTGTGATTTAAAGCTAGGCCATTCGTCGTATCTACCTCTAAATACCGGTAAAGATATTTCCGGCAGTTTTATTTCTAATTTCAGTTTAGAATTAGTTTGAGATATTGCATTTTCATGATTATGAACAGAACTAACAGAAGATTTAGCAATTAAAGAATTGAGAATATCTCTAATTCTTACCTCCAGCTCCTCTAGTCTGTCCTCCATACTTTGTATGTCAGCTTCTATCACTTGTAGTTCCGATTCACTAATATCCTTGATATCATAGTACTGATCCTTTAATTCATCAATCTTTCTGTTCATTTCTTGGACACGTTTCAGTTTAATATCAAGTTTTGTCGGAGTATGATTCCCTGATTCTTCTACGAAAGTTTCTATCTTAGTTATGGTGTCTTTGATTGCACGCTTCGAATTATTAAGTTTATCCATTTTTTTTTCTCCGGCTCGACGGACCAAAAATGTAGTGTTGTTTTACAAATGTTCGTTGTCAAATGCTGGTTCGTGTTTAACTAAAACGTTGCGACCTTTGGACTGTAAATTGGTTTTATTACGAGATGGTGCTATTCGCACGCTGTTCCAAGATGGAAGCTACAACAACAACTGAAGCGGAGGGTTACATTAAAACGTTGGTGGAGGTGCTCAGTCGGCGGATGGCATTCGCGACAAAAAATAGATACAATTACGGACTGAACAATGATCTTAGTTTAAACACAATACACAACAATAATAATCTAAGGAGGATGATTCAGAATGAGAAGACGCAACACGTATTACCCAAATAATCCCGCAATTAACCAGTGAATCTATTTCTATAGATTAATTCCTATCTCATTAATATACGCACCTTCCTTATAGCTTAGATAAATTCGCTTACCGCTATATCCTAGGTAAACAGCTACGATCCTTATCACTTCTGTTGTGGCTTTAATCTATGTTCCTTTTGGTCTCGAACCCACTTTTGGTTCGTCTGTACCGGCACGGCTAGGCTAATTCCTGGACTTAAGATTCTTCTAAACTGCATCTCAAAAAAAAAATCGATCTACATCTATCTCTTTACTTAGAGACTTCACTTCCCACTTAGCAATCACTTCTGCACATAGACATATACTCCACGTTAATGCTAACTTCCAATATATATATGATTCCTAATTTACATAACCACGTTCTTCTTCTTGAGTTGGTTGGAAACTGACCCCAAAGAACCCAAGAGGACAGTTACATGAAATCGCGATGAAAACCCCGTCAGAAGGTGCTCGAATTTATGGCCAGAAGTCGTCTGGCTGGTCTGAGTAGCGGAACTGCATGGAATTTCTTACATTCTTAAAGGTTTCTCCTGACAGTCTTGTGAAAGGTGTTAATGAATGGAAGGTTTCGGGAAAACAGATCTTTTTGAAGGTCGTCATTTGTGATCCATTTCCCAAGGTTGCGGGATGAACTCATATTCAAACGAACTGGTCGATGTGCTGATCGTGTTTGGAGATGCAAATTGCAATGGGAACGCTGGATGTTCCACATCACACAATCTTTGAAAGTGTGAACAGAAAGTAACGCGTTAATCTAGCTTTCGTCAAATGAAGAGTTTTTTGTACGAAGTGCCCGTTCCTTCCACTGAAGATCTCATTTTTCGAATATCTGTAACTACCAGGGAATATATAACATGACAGAAAACTTCGAGATCGTAAGGAATTATATGCAGAGCATTTATCAGGTCTGCATATAATTTTAAACACCTGTTTTCTTTACAGCTTTTCAATAAAATGTTTGCTTTCCCATTAATATATTTCTGTTCTTTTCCCTACATCTTAACACCATAGCTCACAACTACGGCATTTGCGCCCCTGCATTTCAATTGATTCCTAGTCATGACCCCCCTACAACAGGCAAATTTGTCAGTCTGATGGCTCTGTAGAATGGAAAACTGTAAACAGTTTTGTGAATAAAATGTTTTCTTTATTTATAGTATGAAAAGTTGTAATACACCAAATAAAATTAAAAAATTGTTTTAATCTCTTACGTGTATGAAGTTAGTATCTTTAACATTAATTATGAAATTTTGTATCATATTTAAAATCCGTTCATTATGATGAACTAAACTCATGACAATCACGTGATAAAGGAAAACATGTGTTCTACATTGAATTCAAAACAGACATCAAACTAATTGTATTTGTTATTCTATTTGCAAAATTTAGATAAAATTTCAAGTTTCATAATTGAGTAAAGATGTCCAAGTATTATGAGAAAATTACATCAGAAGGTTTTGAAATTAAGAAAAAAAACTCTTATTTTTTTCTACGTGTATTTCAAAACATGTATATTTTGTTAATTTATAATTGTTGACAAATATGAACTTTTAAAAAGATAGTTTCTGCAAAAAGAAAACGTTGGCAACAACAAAGAACTTTGAACCGATTGACTAGAAACCCATGATTGCATTTATTATGTGACTATGACGTAACATTAATTTAGAAATTGATTGGCTAGAAACACGTGTTTCTCATTTATCATGTGATTATGCCATCATATGAATTTAGCCCATTGAATCCATATATCTGTATACACTGCTGGACAATTGCTAAGGACGGATCACAAATTGCTATGTAGCATAACATTAAGCGAGACATGAGGCCTAGTAGGAAAAAATATAGTTGCCACACTGTTCAGACATTAGAATAAAGAATATTTATTGTTCTGGAAAGTACAAAAGCTGTGAAACATCTGAAAGAAAAAAAAATGTTCATTTGATCTGCGTACGGAGAAATGGAACAATGCATCTAAAAGTCAGCAGGAATCTTAAAGAAAGGTATCAGTACGGGATATGTCCACCGTGGAGTGTGATACAACATTCCACACGTCGTACCATACTTTGCACAAAATTATCCAGCAGCTATTGAGGCAATTTATCCCATTCCTCTGGGAGGGCATGGATGAGGGTGTTCTTGTTTGTCGGAGGATAGTTTCGACCAGCAACTTGCCTCCCCAAAGCATCCCAAACATTTTCAATGGGGTTTAGATCTGGAGAACGCGCTGGCCATACGAGACGTTGAATACCCTCGCTGTCTAGACAATCCTGAACAGCGAGTGTTCGATGACATGTTGCGTTGTCGTCCATAAAAACAAATTTATCACCGACAGCACCACGGAAAAGACGAACATGAGGAAGTAGAACTTCATCAATGTATCGTTGGCCCGTCATAGTCCCATTCGCAACCACATGTAGGCGCGTGCGGCCATTGATCATGATGCCAGCCCACACCATGATACTGCATGTCGGATATCGGTCCTTTTCCTGGATATTTTCTGGACGATAAGCAGTACCACTCTCGCGCCAGATCAGTTGGCGTCTACAATCCGATGACAGACTGAACCTACTCTCATCTGAGAATAGTACGCATGCCCAGTCCTGTTCAGTCCAATTGTGATGCTCACGATACCATTGCAAACGGGCAGTACGATGCTGTCTGGTCAATGGGACACACACAACAGGTCTGCGTGCGTATAGTCCTCCTCTCCTCAAACGTCTGGCAACAGTTTTTCGGGAGATCTGCTTTCCTGAGGCAGCAAGAAACTGATTTGCCACCTTCTGAGCTGTGGTGCGCTTGTTCCTTTTTGCTGATAGGACGATATATCTGTCTTCTGCAGGCGTCGTACTTCTAACTCGACCTCCCCGTGCCGTCTACTACACATTCCAGTAGTTTTAAATGACTTACACAGCCGTGAAACAACGCTGTGAGCGATGTCGAACACCCTGGCAACATCTGTTATATTTCGCCCTTCTTCGATCTTTCCAATAATTCGGCCACGCATAAAATCATCTATGTGATGTCGGGAAGACGTACCAAAAATTTTAAGTTCGTCTATTAAATCTTTTCTGTAAAACTTTGACTTGAAACAACAACTGTCCACACGCGTCAAAACCTTTAAAGCTCTTATGAACGCTATCACGGGATGAACAGACGTGGAAAAAAAATTTGCATATATACTCTTACTTCTTCTTACTAATATCCCGCACTTATTCTAATTTTCCACATTTTGCTTCATTTCATTTTGTGGTTGCTATGGATGATAGTGTTATCCGTCCTTAGCAATTGTCCAGCAGTGTAGGAGAAAAGCGACTCATTCACTAACTCATCACCAGTACTATCAAACCTACCGGCTTGAAACTTTACAGGCATGGCTTTTCTGTTGAGTATAGATCCACAAATGGGATTAGTGAAAATTAGCCTCTAAGAGGAGACATTATAAATAAAAAAAAAACTTCTATTTTTGAACTATTAGATCTGCAGACTTTGAAATTTGGCAAACATGTATTTTTCATTCAGCTGTCACCAGTTAAAAAGAGTTTTTTGGTAATAAACGCCCAAAGGGAGTTATGGGGTGTTATGAAAACAAAATTGCTTTTTTTTGACAATTAGACTTACAGATTATAAATTTGGCAAAAATGTATTTTTATTGAGCAGAAATCCGCTGTGTGAACGGGCTTTGTTTTAGATTATTATTAATTATATTAAATTTATTTATTATTGAGATTAATTTTATGATGATTGATTTATTAATGATTAACTTTATGATAATTGGTTTATTAATGAGTAATTTTATTAAATCGAATCTGAAGGATCATTCATGAACTTTTTACAAGGGTTTAAAAATCCAAATTTTTGTTCTATTAGACCTACAGGCATGCAATTTGATAAAAATGCTTCTTTCATTGAACAAGAGATAATAAAAGATAATTTTCTTGCACTGTCTTTGACTAAGAAAAGTATTATTTCCAAAAATTTTTTTTTATTTTATGTACCACGCAATCTTTATCTTCTTTAAAACAAATCAATCAATAGTAAAAACTAGAAGATATTCAGAATTTCTTTTCCTTTCGCCATTTCTTTTATTGCAAAATGCGGTTGTTTTTTCTGCTTTCAAAATCATCATATCAGAATAATGGATGTTTGATTTAAGGCTGTAATATGTTCGGTAAAAAGGAAAGGAAAATCAAATGTCTCTGTGTTTATAATTCTCAAAAACAGATGGTATAAAAAAGAATTTTCATTTGCGATTCATGACCGTAATCTTTCACAAAATGCTTACGATATTCCTATTCCTTTTCCGTACTTTGCATCTGACATTTTCCAATTTTCATTTTTGCGTTTCGATTCTCAGTTGGTAGCTGTGGTTTTTATCAACATCACTAGTGGCACCTATATGAATTATGAGTCATTTTTCTTGTAATCTTTGGTAAATACAGATTTCGTTTGCAGTTGTCATACTTCATTGCTAAACTATTATTTGATACTCTGCAATGAAAAGTTGGGGACGATACAAGATAAATTCTATTTTTGAAAAATAGAAAAGGATGATTACGAAATTTTTAAATGATCTGAAATATTAGATTTTTGTCTCGCACACAGCTTGGGACTTTCACCGAGATAAAACGTAGAAAAAATTACGTAGTTTCAAAATAAATTGAAAATATAAAAAACTAAGAATGATCTTGATTGTTGAAATATCTCTATTTTCCCTTCAAGCGTTTCATATTTTTATTTTTACGAATTATTTGTCTAAAAGCTATTTTGGTACTCTTTTTTTGGCGCAAACGATAAAGTCGGCAAAAATGATGCAATCGACGGCAAATGGAATAAGGGATCATTTTTCTCTCCACACAATGGAACATATCTTCAGTATGGTAGATCCATAATATCAATCTCCGATTAATAATATTTTGTTCTCCCTATAATGTACATAGATCAATCCACTAACCAATTTAATAAAGCCTCACAGAATTTTATTAGATTGTAACTGAAGGGAAGTGGAAAAAACTAACCAGAGAAGTAAATTATTTTTTGAAATTTATAACAAAAAAACAAAAACAATCTGTAATGTTTAACCGTTATAAGGAATTAAGAATAACATTATTATAAATGTATTATATTAGTAAAATGCTGGTCTTCTCTTTCTTTCATTGAAACGTTTTTGAAATACTGTAATAGTATTTTGAAATACCATGTAAGTTTAAAGAAGTGCATAATAAGATTATAACAAATGTTAATATTTATCTAATGGGAGATTTTATATATTATTTTTGAAGACACTCTTACGAAAGGTTTCCATTTGACCTGCGTTTCCCTACTTAATGTTCACTTAAATTTGATTTTGTTACATATTTTTTCTTTCCACAGAGTTTTATAACTAGTGAAGTAACCTGTAGCGTATTTTGTTTAAATATTCTTTTTAATATAATTATAATATTAATATTATTATACAATTCAATATAAAATTTTGAATTTATTTGAAGGATCTCTCTATTTTCTTTTAAATATGTTATTATTTAACTTATTAGCGCAACAGCCCATGAGGGCCAAGATCTTTTGCGCTCAATTTGGTATATGCGGCATTGAGCCCTGAGGTGCATGAGCAGATATTCCGGTCAGATAGTCAGTCTGACACGAAACTCCCAGTGTTAAGTTCCCAAGCAAGCTGGGTACTCATTTATCGACGCACTGAAGGGATGAAATGCTGAGTCAATCTTGCCCAGCCCGGGGTTTGAACCTTGTACCTGTGGCGTGGAAGCGCGATGCACTTAATCACTCAGCCACTGGGGTCCAAGTTATTATTTAAACATTTTTATTTATAACACCCTTTTGTAAACTTCACTTGTATGTAATGGGGAATCTTTGAACTCAATTTTTACCCTTTTTTAAAGATCGGATTAATTCGAAATTTCGCTCACTCGTCTAGAACTAATGATACAGTAATTCAATAATTTTGTTCCGTTGTCCTGATCAAGATCTTCAGGAGTAACTATTTTCATTTTTCAGATCCCATCCTGCATCTGGCGACTTGTTTCAAATCCCATTTCCAGATTTCGCGACTAAAAGATAAAGTTACAACTTGGTTCGATTAACTATAAAAGGTTGTTCTTTAGCTTTTTAAACCATAATTTATCTCATTCATATTTCTCAAATTATTAACAGTTGTTAATACCATACTTTTCAGACATTTTAATTCTTATCATTGAAAATTAATTATCAACCCTGTAATAACTAGGCAACGAAGTTATTATCATAGATATAAAGGCTATGATTGCGTGACAAATGGATTAATTGTTTTTATTAAAAGAATTAACTAAACATATTAGTACTAATATTGTTTTCTTATTGGCTTAGTTTCAAGTTTTGAATGTCAGCTCAGGTATCATTCTTGACATTTAAGGTATCCGACTACTTGCTACAACTTTTTTTTAAAAAAAAAAAGGGTATGGGGCCTTTTGTTGTTGTTTTTAGATTTATTTAGTACATTTTAAGAAAAAAAGGCTAAAATTAAAAACATAAAAATAAATTATTATTACTAAAATAGGAAAAAATGGGTAAAAATTGACAAAAAATTATATAAACTCTATAAATATAATAAATGAAATAATTCTCAATTTTAATGTATGACTTTGTTATTTCTTTTTTAAATGACCTTCAGGATAAGAGATATTTTAATTTTTACAAAAAATAGAGCACTCTTTATCTTAGTTACTACATAAAATTGCTTAAAAAACAGTGATTATATTCACATAAAGAGCTGTAAATTTTGTAATAAATCAGTGATTGATAAATCTGAAGGTTAAAACACTTTAACTGTTATACAGAACATACACAAAAAATTCTTTAAATTATTTAAAAAACCTTTTGAGCGATCGTCGTCCCCATTTGAACTTTTTGAAAAAAAAACATTTCGAGTAAAACGCATTTTAAAGTTTGACATCTTATGTAATGTTATTGCATCGACTTTTACTAAAGCACTTGCAGTATTTGTTCTAGTGAATGGAAAATAAAAAATTTGGTTTTTTTATAAAGCTAATAAGATGACATATAAAATAAAATCTTAAAATAATTTGTCAGTTTTTTTAAAAAAATCATGATTTTTGGGGAGTCGGATATTTTAATCGCGGTTCAAAATCACGAGGTTTGTTTCCAATAGCCCTAGCATTGCTGAAAACTGTGACGTTATTCAATATTCTCTCATTCATTTAGAAAGAATGATACACGTTAAATTAGTCAGGGCAAAAAGTCCTCACGCTGACACGGAATGAAAACTTGTAGGATGGAGTACTTGTTGAGGTGTCGCTCTTATCAGTTGACTGTGGATAGAAATTGCTAGTTTTGTTGATAATAACCCTCATGTTGCTCTTAAGTGCGATGTTAATAAACAATCAATCAAAGAAATAATTGTTTACCTAATAACTGTTTTTCAAAATTTTAAAACAAATTTTATCGATTGGTTATTTTTTTGAAGAAACCAGACATGTTATAATTCATACAACCAAAGATAGATTTAAAGCAATAGTAAAGGGTGTTTTTTTAGAGGTATAAAACTTTAAATTGCAATAAAACAACGATGTATTATTCGTTTGACATGAATTTTTTTTATTCGAAAGATAATCTTGTAGCATTACATTTTAAATATGATTTCTGGCAAAGGACTGTCACGGCTGGCTCGGATGTAGTCCAATCTGGACATCCAATTTTCGATGACTTTTTCCAACATTTGTGCCGTATATCGGCAATAACACGGCGAATGTTGTCTTACAAATGGTCAAGCGTTTGTGGCTTATCCGCATAGACCAATGACTTTACATAGCCCCACAGAAAATAGTCTAGCGGTGTTAAATCACAAGATCTTGGAGGCCAATTGACAGGTCCAAAACGTGAAATTAGGCTGTCACCAAACGTGTGTTTCAATAAATCGATTGTGGCACGAGCTGTGTGACATGTTGCGCCGTCTTGTTGGAACCACAGCTCCTGGACATCATGATTGTTCAATTCAGGAATGAAAAAGTTAGCAATCATGGCTCTATACCGATCACCATTGACTGTAACGTTGTGGCCTTCATCGTTTTTGAAGAACTAAGGTCCAATGATTCCACCAGCCCATAAAGCGCACCAAACAGTCAGTTTTTCTGGATGTAACGGTGTTTCGACATACACTTGTGGATTAGCTTCACTCGAATGCGGCAGTTTTGTTTGTTGACGTAGCCATTCAACCAGAAGTGCGCTTCATCGCTAAACAAAATTCGCTTATGAAAATCGGGAACAGCGGCTATCTCGTTTTGGGCCGCTTGATGATCGTTTTGATGAATTGCCAAACCAAACTGAGAATAAATCACTTGACAGCTGTTAAATCGATCGCCATCTTGGAAAGTAATGCCAACTTAAACTTCTATACCTGGAAAAAAAACACTCTTTACTTTAAAAATATTTTGTAATTTTGTATCATTAAATTTAAAATTATAAGAATACTAGCTGAAATGCCCGTTCTTTGCACGGGTTAAGTTTTAAAAATATAAAATTCACCTGTTCTAGCAATTATAAAGGTAAGGAGGGTAAAACACTGTTTAAAGTATTACAACCAAAAATTAAAAATATTTTTTTAAATGAATGTTCACATTATAAATAATTTTGAACAAACTGGAATTTGGCTTCAAAGTAAATAATAATTTAACAACAACAACAAAATCAATGTAAAAGAAAAAACTAGCATACTGAAAAGTAAATAAAGATGAATGAATACAAATATAAATATTAATAATAGAAAAGTGATAGCAGTAGTAAGTTTCTTCGATGGAAACTATGGGTAAAATAACCTGAAATAGAAAAGTTAATGATGATAAACTGATTCACGAAATACTATCATAAATAAGAAATATTAGAAAGCTTTCAACAGAAAAAAAATTAAATTAATTTAACATAAGGAACAGATGCAATACTATCTATCATCTCTGTAATACATGTAATATAAAGTATTAGATGTAATTCAATACTAAAATATTTAATTAGTATGAACTCTGAAATCAAAAATCAATCTAAAACAGATAAACAGGTCGTAGTTGAAATAGTCCAAAATTAACAACAGTACTGAATGAAACAAATAATAAACCATGTTGCTAAAAAATTAATTATTGAAACAATACTTTTTTGCAATATTTCTATTAACAATTGTAATTGGGATTGCAAAGAACAAACAGATGAGAATACACAAAAATAAATAACTATATTGATAGTTGAAAAAAACACAACTCTTCTTTTACGCGGTAGATACTTTTGTTAGAAAACCGTGAAAAAAAATCGTATAAAAAATACATCCGACTTACGGTAAATATGTGGATATGTTCTACAATTTTCAAAAATAGTGTAAAATGAAAAATATTTAAATATTCTCCTAAAAAAACGTACAAAAAAAAGTAATAATATTGTTTCTTATTTATAAAACAAACAATTCATTTTTATTGCAAAAGAATTAAAATTAGTAAAAAAATAAATAAAATTACAGCATATAAACTTCAAATTCAAATTAGGAATGAAAAATTACTTACAACTATTCTTTGCTGCTTCATATGAAGTGTGCATGTTTATTACGAATTAGATCAAAAATTATATCATCAGCAGATGTGTCAGATACGTCTAGCATAACTGTCGATTTTGATTCAAATGAAGAATTTCGTTCTTATTAACGGCCTCTTTTTTTGTTGTTGTTGTCACAAGTCCTGTTATTTGTGGTTGTTTTTTTGGTTTCTCAAGTTGCTTATATAACTCTTGCTATCATGTTTCCCAAAGCTTAAGATTGTGTTGAAACTTTAATGCATGATCTTTGTTAGGATTATTAAAAAGAAAATGTTGTTCCATACTTGTAGCATATTTCAAGAACGGAACTTCCCTGAATTTCAACTTCATTGTCATCGACTCCTTTATTACCGTAAACTTTTAGGAATTCGTGCTTCAACAAAAAGTTCGTGAAAAAAAAAGTCGTCAAATTCGTGTACCGTGCTATTTCATTATCGTGTAAGAAAAGACCGTGCAAAAAAAAAAAGAGTTGGGTATATGCTACCGTTAAAGTGTATAATTTTGTTATTTCATAAAATAATAATTAATAAAGATTCAAATCTCTCTTGCATTAAAACTTTCTCATTTATAGGTTGGTCTCTCCTTCGTGCAGAAGTCATTGCTTCAAAACAGGTTGCATAAATATTTGTTAATAATCCAAAATGTAAAAACGCTAACATGAATACACCGCCTAAATTATATGTTTAAAAGCAACGAAATGAAGGGTACACTTACGTCATTGCAAAGAAGTTATAAGCTGTTCAAAACTGTTAGCTAACGGTCAGCGTTCAAGCTAAAAGCAATTAGAAACTGTTCAAATAGCTTTCGAGGGGCGTATTTCATACTTTAACGATCAAGTAATCGTTATTCATTAGAATACCTAGTTAAATCGTAAAATTAAATAATTTTACATACTTTAACTGACTTGTCCAGTTATTTCATAAAATACCTAGTTATTCTATCAAATAATGGATTTCACACGTTAACGGTAACATATATAATATATATGGACAGTATGATAACATAAAATATGTATATTCAGAATAATTCCTTTTACACTATCACAAAATTTACTAAATCAAACATATCAGTATCTTTTGCGGATAATCATAGTACTCTCATTGTTAAATAATTTTTATGTGCAATGATACCACACTTATTTTATATAGTCTGTTCATCAAATTCAGCATGGACCAATTAATAAAACCCCCCAAACAATATGAAATTACCTCAATTAAGAAAATACATGAAATGAGCCAGCCGTTTCTCCTAATACCTGAATACTAACCAAACAATCCAACCATAAATCATCACTGAATCCCAACATAACACGTTTTGTGTCAACAATGCCATCAGACAAGCTATCATCCCATTCGCTGTTTTATTTCCCTTATTTCATTAGGCTATCTCGCTGCCGAAATAGATCCAAGATATCCTGACAATTAATACCTTTTGACCAATGACGTTCTGATGCTGAGTTAATGAAGTCATCTGGTTTGTGTTACCTGATGCCTCGGACCATTAATATACTGGAAACAGTACTGCATTTGTTGAGGAGTTGTGGTTCTCATGAGATAAGTTGGAAGATGTTTTATGTGGGATATTCTAAATTCCAACTCTCCCAATTATATGTGTTCTAATTGCAGCTAGAGCTAAAAACGATGAAGTATTTCGAAGTTTTATTTTTTTTCTACTTCTACTATTCGTTCACACTCTCTTTGTATATATTTATTTATATATCTTGTTCAAATTTTCAATCGTTAATAAAATATTTTTTACTCATCAACTCAAGTTCAAATACATTTTTTAAACTTGTAGTAAATGACACTTGATGTTAATACAGTTATATTTTATATATTAATTCATCAATTCAATTCAATTAATTAATTATAGTTTGAAAGAAAAATTTGAGTCGATATTATTCCTCTATATAGATGGCAGCACCGTTGGATAAAACAACTTTTGTTAAATTTGTGATGAAGATTGAACTAAACGTAAATAATCATATACTAGCTAGACGTCAGCATTCCCTTTTACACTGGTTTTAAGATAAATTCTTACCCCTATAGCTGTAAACTTTTATTAAAAAACGTAATTGCAAATTTAATGTGGTTAAAGCGTTTTTAACGTAAATTTAAAAGGTGTTTTGCCTTTTTTAATATTGGGATTCTGTCACACACACACACGCACGCCCTTATAAAAATTGTAATTATTTAAAAAAAAAAAAGTAACTGAAACAAAATTTTTCTTTGTTGACCTACGTATAGGAATTGACTTTAAAAAATATTTTTATATTACCTGTTCGTTTGATTCTTGTTCTATCTATCGGCATAAATTTTAACTATCATTTTTTTTTCTGCCTTAATCTCAGTTTTATGATGTACATAATACATGTTTGTAATTTCATTAGGTTTGTTCATTATAGTCATAGTTACAAATCTTCGAGTATCTTCAGTTTAATTTTGACAAGCTTGTAATAAAAATAATGTTGCATAACATACATTCCCAAAGAAAGAAAATAAAACAAATGGTCTCCATTTTGAGAACAGATAGTATAATTTTTTTTATCTATCATTCATAATCTCTAAACCTTTTACCACGTTTATGAATATGATATTGAATTATTTTTCGTATTTGGCATCCTTGTCTTTCTTTCTTTTTTTTAAAAAGTACTGAGTGTCTACAAATTAGTTCGGCAATTTCTTAAGTTAAGAACGTCCGAAATATTAAAAGAAATTAAACGGTTTTTTAAAGTTAGGTTAGTAGTAAAAAACGCCAACTTTATTTTTAGAGAGCGTTTGGTGGCATAATATAAGAATTTGGCGGTTAGAATATCCTCACGCCATCCTAGAACACGAAAGGAATATTTCCAAATTAAATATATTTTGTGCAGTGGGCTGGCTCCTCAAATGTTTTCGACACATTTTTCTTCAATTAAAATTTTTTGTTTGCTTTTCGACATACGGGAATTGCTTACCTGAGCATGCAACAGATTTTCCTTATGCCAATTATCAAAGAAATATGCCAAAAGTTTGCATTTTTCAACTTAATGCATAGCTTCTCAAACTTTCAATATTTGCGACTCAATGTTCGATCATAATTTTCATCACTCACCCCTCCCTCCCTCCCCTCCTTACAATAACAATGTATTGAATTCAACAATGCTGTACTTTGATGTTAAAGCTACAATACAAGTGCCACCAGCGTATATAAACGTCTCACTCAATTAAAGCATTATTTCCCGTGGACGTATATATACGTCTGTCCGAAGTACGATCTTTTCTGTGCACTGCTATCCATAAAATTATTTCGAAGGCTTTGGAATGTAATCAAAGGACCTTTACAGTGTTCGCGAAGGATGTACTTATTTCAGACAATCTGCTTATTTATTCCTCCCAACCCCTACATACGTACGCTTACGTGGAAAACAGTGGCATAGGGGAGTGAATCGCGTAACTTTTAATCGCTATTATACAGGGATTAATTATAAACCATACAAATAATCAAGTGTTAGTTTTTGTATATAATTTTATGTATTACAAGACCATGGGGTCACTGGTAATTGTTCTTAATTTAGGATTGCTAAATGACTTGTAAAATACATTGCGCAGTATTGATACATTTATAAGTGTATTATATTAGTGTAAATATGTATTTTATTTTTTATCATGTCAGAATGTATTTTTTGTTTGTTTATTTTCAGTAAATTAAAAAATGTTTTAAAAATATTTTGTTTTCGACTTTTTAAGAAGCTCGCGCTCCCCTCGTAGAGTTATCACACCTCCCAAGAGGGGTGTGCCCCACATTTTGAGAAACGCTGGCTTAATGGCGTTGTAACGTTTAAGATAAATAAAGGTAGCGTGATATTTATTAATTTAAATATTTAGTTTGTTTGCGTCACAGCTATTAATTACAGTATATAAATTGAAGTTATAAAATATATTGTTGAGATCATTAGAGTTCAAATTCTGTTGTTTGTGAGGGAGGAGGACACATTCATTCTCTGCGAAAGTTTCAAACCATCTCTTCCCTCTGCGCTATCTAGTGTCTTCGGGGTGATAGCGGTTCACCTATCTACCCTCGAGTTATATTCGGTTCGTGGGCGGAGTAGGGGGAATTCCTCACGGTGTCAAAGGTTTCCGGGGTGATGCCCAAGACAAGACAGCGCAATATTTTAAGGATGCCGGTGTTCATTGAACGTGGTTGTCCTATCCACAAAAAAGGCCAACTTTCAGTTGTGTGGTGGGAAAACGTCACAGCTTGCCTTATCACCCCCATAACGACGTTATATCTAACCTCAATGCTTCGATACCAGTTTGGATTGGTCGTGGAGGTTTTATTTAGTAGCCATCATGATTACCAGGTCATTAAGCACTGTATTTCAGCCTATGGGGTTTTGTGAAGGATCAAATGTACATTTTGTCATTTCCTACATCCATTCCTGAACTAAAATCAAGAATCTACGTTGCAATTAATTTGATCGGCGGACAAATCTGTGGCAAGAACTGATTAGTCAATAGGACATTTACTTAGAAAGGAAGCCACTTCAAACATTTGTGAATATATTAAACTATGACTATTTCTCTACCTTACAACAATATGTACTTTAATTATTTTTCCCCTGTTTATTTATTACATGCAATAAATTGTAAAGGCCTCACCCCTGGAGTCGCTTCCTCGTCCTCTATTGGACCTAAATCTATATGAGGGAAAGATGGATGACCAAAACTAACCATGATTAATCTAATGTATTATTATCAAAGATAATATTCCAGAACAAGAAATCTATAAAGGGAACCTTTGGAGTGATATAAAGAGATCTCAAACCTTATGTGAATAAGCGTACGAAATCCGAAAAGCTTAACTTTAATCAATGCTATCTTAATAATCCTAACTTCCCTAATTTATTCTAGTAGTTAAAATCCGTCTTTTAGTCACGTGGCATAATTCTTATTCTTACCGTATCAGCACTGCTTCCATCGACTCCACTCCTTCTCCTTCTATATAATCTACGGTTATTAAACTTTAACTATGTATACACTACCTAATTTGCATATCATGGTTTCTTCTTGCGAGGGATGGTTGTGAAATAACGCGATTACTGGCCCAAAGATTCCCCAAGAGCATTATTAGTTGAAAGTCAAGTAAGTCCCCGTCACAAAATAATTCCTTTTTGCTCAACTAATTTGTAGACAACCTGTATATTCTTAGCTTCTAACTGAAAAATTTTGAAAGCGTTACTTACTACGTGTATTTGAATAGATTACTCAAATAAAATAGGTTATTAGATTATTTAATGACCATAATAGACTAAGGGTTATGATCACGAGTGGGTGGTGGACGTGTCGTGATCTAGAGCCCTGTTACCTGAGAAGACCTGCCAAGTACAGGGGATAGTGCACATTAAAGCTGTCATGACACAAAATCTTGTCTTTGCCACGTTGTGGTAGTTCTTAAAGGGGTTGCCAGCTTAGGTGTTCTGGTCATTTGACTCTGGTTGAAAATTACAGGGTCCGTCGCCAGTAACCTTCGGAATATTTTATCTCCCTTTCACTTCAGTTGTGTCATATATGCACAGTCTCAAACACCCTGATACGACAGGTAGAACGATCAATTAACTTTTTTGTGGGGATGACCAATCATGTAAAACAACAATGAAACGTGTGTCACCAGTGCTTCATCTGGCTCCCGATGACATTTGGGGTGGATGCATATGCAACACATCCGTCTCTTAAATGTTTTCCGTTCACCAGTTCGTCGTCGTGAAAGATTGTGACGGATCTATACGCGTTTTTTCAATTAAACCTCTTGGGAAATCTTTGGACTATCAATTCGCGTTATTTAGAACCAACCTTTCGGAAGAAGAGAATCGTGATATTTAAATTAAATTATTGTATATAATTGAGGTTTTCTAGCTTGAAAGAGAGTAGGAGTGAAGATATACTCGAGTCAGGTGAGATTGCTACTGAAGGTATACTATAGGAATTACTTTGATTTGAGACTTATTAGGAGGGAACCTTAAAATGACGCTGGCTCACTAAGATTGAATAGATATTAGATTAAATCGGATGCTAGGTTAGATCTCCTTTATTAAGGTAAGGATCAAGTTTGATAGTTCCTAATCGTACGCATTTTACCGTTGTTGTTTCACTCTCGCAATTAACATTGAGACATTATCTTACTAGTATTAGTTGAAATTGTGTCTGTTCTTTGTGTGGTAAATAAATAGATTAATTGGATCATGTCGACTGTTTCTTCCCTACCTCTAACACATCTAGGTGCCCGAGAGAGAGGTCCGAGCCTCTCACAAGGTTCTCGTGTGACGTTAATCAGCACAGCCTCACTCACTGGAATATATTATTGTTCTTGTCAATGGTGCACTGAAAAACTTTTAAGGGGGGGGGGGTGTAAAGTCCGCCATTCTCGTTTCATCCTTCAATACGCCGCCAAACATATTCTTTAGCTTTTGTCAATTTGGGGAACAAAAAAACAATACAAGTAAATAATTGAATTAATAATTACCATTAATTAATAAAGTAAATTGGTAAAATAAATACTTAATTAAATTTTTCGTACTATACACATAAGATTTTTAAGAGTCGAAAAAAAAATTAAGGGTTATGTGGATGGTTCCTGACCCGTGGACATTCCACCCTCTTTTGTGTGCCACTGGTTTTTGTAATTTACATGATCAGTAAAACTGATATTTGTGCTAGTTACACAGTTTGGGCGCTAAAATAACGTATAAGTATGCATGAAGACATAATTTTTTTAAAAAATAGGTCAAAAGTGTGAAAAAATGAAATGTAATATTTTTATTTATTTATTTTGTGTGTGTGGAAAAAAGCATGATGATTTGTCACAGAAGAACGACAAATTTGACTTGAGAATTTTATTCAGAAATTAGGTATTTGTTTGTTAATGACTTGTTTATGAACCCTATCAATCTATCGCCATCTTAGCAATCAGTAAAAGTGTTTTACTAAAATGCTATGCAATATTTTTCAAACTACAATGTTTAGGAATACAGAAAGAGAATATTGACCCCCAAAACTTAACTCAAATCGTTTTCTTAAATTCAGAGATTTAAGCGTTTTAAAGAAAGAAAAACATCGCAGTTTTAAACGTTAGCAGCTTTAGAAAATAGAAAATTATTAAAAATTTACCAACAATTGATCTGCCAAATTATTATTGAATTCCTTCTGCTTCACAAAAGTTCAATTATTAAGATATTATGGAGAAAAATGCACCCAGAATTAATTTTTTAATTATTATCCCCAGAATTAAACTTCTTATCAGAAAAATATCTAATTTTAACTTTAATGTATATTTTTCGTACATATTTTTGAGTAGATTAAATTAGGAAGAAAGTTTTTCAAATATAATTATACAAAATACTCTAGTGATACATTCTGTAAAGAAACAATTAAAACTATATTTCAAGTTTAAAGACTCCCCTTTCTCTTTTTATTCAAATAGTTATTATGACATACTGTAGCTAAGAATTGTTAGCAGTTTAATAGTTTCAAAGTCATCAGAATTTCAGAAGCCTCTGACAAGTCGCATTCTGAGTGTAATTATCCTTAGCACCCTTAGGCCTTCCAGTATATCAAGCCCCTTAAAGCAGGGCAGTATAAAGTTGTCCGAGACTCGTCAATATCTTTAACTAAAGTTACTGATGAGCGCTTTGGTTTCTCGGTGTAATTACAGTAATTACGCTATTACAAAATGATCCCGAAATAAATGATGAGTGATGAAAACTTTTTAATTATCTTATTATTATGTTTGTGTCATTGATACATCCATTTCTCTAATAGGCAATTAAGTAAACCCGAGATAAAATTACTTATTTATAAAATCTGTTTGTTGGCTGATGTGTGATTGATTATTGAAACATTATCAATCTCCTTTTCATTTTAACCCTTTATCTAACACATTATGATTTACTGCAGTTTTTTTCATGCAATATTTTTTTTGAATCACTATATTGAAAATTAAGGGATATACATAAGCAACTATTTAACTTTGGGAAATTTAATCCGTGAAGCTGTTCACTTAAAATAAATATCAAATCCTTTTCTAAGGTCTTCATTAACATACCAAAAAGATAAAGCACTTATCTTTTGACATTTTAGTTTTTGTTCCGAAAAAATACTTAATCTTCGCAATCCGCTGAAAACGCAATTTCTGCTATAAGATTATTCGCCTTCCCCGCTTAAAAACTCATCGCAGAACACGTGCTGTCATATATCTTGGAAGAGTGGATTTAAAAGAATATTCCTGCTGAGTATCGTCAGAGTATTCGTAAAAAGGGTTATTCTATGTAATTTTAAAGTGAGTGGTACTTATAAGTACCGTCGGTAGAGATAAAGAATTAAACAAGTAATATAAAAAAGTTTTTTTAAGTCAATTCTTAATTAGGTCAACAAAGAAAATAGTTAATTAGTTAATTTTAAATTAGTTAATTTTATTAAATAGTTACAATTAATATAAATATGTATGTACATACGACAGAATCACAATATTAAGTGACAAAATAGAAAGCGATTTTCCATGCACTTTTCCATTATCCTTTCTATATAGGGTGTTGGATTTTTTGTCTGTTTGTTATTATTTATTCAATTAAATTTAATTATCCTAATAAAATAGTAAAGAAAAAAGGAATCACATTCTCAGAAATTTGGCCATCCCAGGTGGGATTCGAACCCACGACCTTTGGATTAGAAGTCCAACGCCCTATCCATTTCACTACAAGGATACAACGAACGACTTTCCATTCTATATGTACTGTTGATCTATTATTTTTGTTTGTTACTATTTATTCATTTTCTAATTTAATAAATGAATTAATATTTGAAGAAACTGTATTAACATCAAGTGTCAACCATTGTAAGTTTAAAAAAATATATTTGAACTTGAATGGATGAATAGAAAGTATATATATTTTATTAACGATTGAAAATTTGAACAAGGTGTATATATATATATAGGGAAAGATTGAACTATAATAGTAGAAATTGGAAAAAGAAATGTCGAGCATTAAAACCCAATTTCTATATTTAAGAAATTTAACCACAGTGAATTTTATCCTGATTGTGTGAATTTCATCATTTTCATAAATTATTATTTCGGGAACTTAAAACTGCATTCTTTTAATTTATAAATTTAAATTAGTTTAGTTTAATTTTAAACTGAATATCAAAACACGGTTTTGAAACATATCGTTTGTGAGAAAATGTATAAATAAGATGTATTTTCTCTTGTGTGTGTGTTTGTAACGTAACTGCGGCAACCTTGTATGTGGTAACGAACTTGTGACCAGCGTGTCGCATGTTCGAATAATAGTGTCACTGAAGACCCACCGTGCAGAGGAACTGATCACGTTAAATTTGTCTCAGTCTTTCCACTCAATCTTCCCGTTGGAGTGTCATAGTAGTTTGAAGGATTGTCAGCTCAGGGGTTGTCTTTATCACTTGACAGAAATTCAAAATTACGAAGTCCGTCACCAAGAGACCTCATGGTGCTTTTTAGTGCAATGTTATTACATTTCCTCTCACTGTTATAGATATTTTTTTTCAATAGAGTCTCAAAAATTTAACAACACCTTTGTATATCGGGAGGAAAAAACCAACGTGTAAGATCTCTTCAAGGTCCCACTTTTCTTTGTCTGACTGCCGTAAGAGTTAAGGAATCCGACTACGTTCGGAACCGTAATTTTAGAAAAGTGCATAAATGGTTGATTTTCATGATTTTTAGTGTCACTTAGATTAGAATACATGTATAAAATTGTTTTAAGGACATTTTGACAATAAAAAATATTCAAATACAATATTTTGGCAAAAAATTAACTTAGAATAATCTTTTTTTTCAAAATGTTCTCCTTTTGTGAAAAATGCTTCTATTAAAATAATATTTTGTCTGTATATAGTTCAGACTTCTCTACAGAGGCTCAACTAGAATTTTTGAAATATATAACTTAGAAGTGGGTTTATCCACATGTTTTACGACAACAGAGGGGAGAAATTTTAAGAAAAAAACGCCGATAGCTATTTCAATTGGCGGTAACTCTGAAATTAATGTGAATTTTTCACTGTACTAACGTCAGACTATCACTTAATGAGGAACTAAGGGCTGTAGATATATTTTAAACCACCCTGCATCATGACAATATTTTGAATAAGGTTTTACGGTAATGGACTAACTGGCTCTGTGTCATCTTCATTATGAACCAAATCACAGAGTGCAGTAAGAAAGACACAAGAGGACGTTGCGCATATCTTTAAAAAAAATTCCAGTTTTTGCAAAGTCGTTTACTTAATTTTCATAAAGCTTTATGCCTTCATAAAGTATTTTTCTGAGGAGTGTCTGATCAGGTACATATGTATACAACTGTATACTTCGTATTTATTAATTTTCCTTTTCATATAGTAAATGAGTGTGTGTTTTCTATGTTTTTATAAAGTACCGTAAAATCCGGCGTATAACGCGCACTTTAAACACCAAAAATAAGATCGAAAGGTTACAGGTGTGCGTTATACACCAAGTATAAAAATGAGAGCTTTAAAAATTAAAAAAAAAAAATAGACGAGCATAAAAAAGTTAGACTTCTACATATTTCAAAATACTTTTGTTTATTTATAGGAAATTATATTCTTAATGAACTTAAAAGATTGTAGTTCTAAAAGTATACTATTTTTGCAAGAGCTCAAGAAAATGATTCGAATAAATGGCTTCACAAAACATAACATTGCATACGCACATTTCAGTTTTCTTTGTAAAAAAAGGGGTAAGTGTTGTATGGCGAATATACCTAAAAATTAAAAATTGCAGCTTAAAAATATGGGTGAGCCTACTCATTCTTTTTAAATCTCATTTTTGGCCCACCCATTTTCGGTCCACATTATATATATATATATATATATATATATATATATATATATATATATATATATATATATATATAAACTCCTGTTTGTGAAAATTGCAACACCATGAAGGAAGCATCATAGTTGAATGAAATTTAATACACAGTTGAGTGGTAATGGTACAAATAAATGATTACATTTTCAAACCAAACAAACAATTAAAAGAGACAGAAATTAGTATTTTGTGTGGCCACCATGCGCCGCAATAAGAGCTGCTGCACGACGCGGCATGGAGTTAAACAAATTTTGAATATCTGCCTGCGGAAGAGTATTCTATATTGTTTGTATGCGCAACCAAAGTTCGTCTGTCGAAACAACAGGACGAAGATCACGAGCTAGACGCCCCCCAACGATATCCCACACATGTTCAATCGATGACATATCCGGTGAATACGCAGGCCAAGGAAGAAGCTGTACCTGCTGCGAATCAAGACAGGATTTGACAGTCTTGGCGACATGTGGACGGGCATTATCCTGCTGGAATACAGCCCCTGGCAATCCTTGCAGGAAAGGAATAGCTTGGGGCTGTAAAACTTCGTTTATGTATCGGGTACTGTTCAAATTGCCCACAATTCGTAGCAATTGTGATCGTCCATGATATGCTATGGCACCCCAGACCATAACTCCGGGTGTTCGTCCACTGTGGCGTTCGATAATGCACTCCGGAATGTGCCATTCACCAGCATAGCGCCTGACACCAATTTGGCCATCATGGTGCCACAAATTGAAGCGGGATTCGTCAGAAAAGACGACCTGCTGCCAATCAGCACGCCAGCTCCTATGCACATTGGCCCATTGTAGCCGCAGGTGGCGATGGTTTTGCGTGAGAGGAATCCTGCATAAAGGAAACCTTGCGCGCAGCCCACGCTGCAGCAGACGTCTCTGAATTGATGAAGCACACAATGAAACACCTGTAGCCGTTGACCACTGTGCTGCCAATTGTCTTGAAGAAGCTGTGCGGTCCGTCTGAGCCATTCGCACCAGGCGTCTGTCATCGGGAGCTGACGTCACATTTCGGGGTCCACTCCCGGATTTCCGAGCTGTCCGACCCTCGTCCGTCCACTGCTTCGAAACACGCATGATTGTGCTGATGTTACGCTGCACACGAGCGGCTACTGCACGATAAGACAATCCAGCTTCACGAAGGCCGACGATTCTGCCCCGTTCAAACTCCGAAATTTTTCTCAAATTTTGCTCCCCTTTCGTCGACGAGGCATAGTAAAGATTCAGTTAACGTTTACACTAGCATATAACCATCGATAATCATACACGCCTCGCTACAGCCATCTATTTATATTCGGTTCGATCCGCCCTTCAGAGGGCGCTGCTCAGCATACGCATGCGCTACCGGTCTGCAATTCTAATCATTTGCATATCATGCCCTACTTTACATTTCCTGAAAATTTCAGCTTACTCGTGTAGGTCCTTCGTGGTGTTGCAATTTTCACAAACAGGAGTATATATATATATATATATATATATATATATATATATATATATATATATATATATATATATATATATATATATATATATAGGCCGAGGTTTCAGTACCCTACAATATTTTTTCTTAATCAGCATTAGTTACGAATGAACATTATCATAAAAAAATAAATGTTAATAAAAAATAAAAGCTTTTATTTATATCTAGCATATCAGTCATTTTTTCATGCAAAAATATTTAACCATTTGCAAAATGACAGTTGGAAAAAGAATTGCATGATGCATATAATACGATAATATAATTTCCTATTTTTTTGCACAAAGATACAACGATAGCTATAAATAAATTTTTATTGAATTCACACATAAACTCCTGTGAGTAATGATATTGCAGAAAAATATATGTAAGTTTTCTTTATAATATTATATGATAATAAAATAAGACAGAGAAATGCTGATCCTAGAAACTTACAAAAGCTTAAATAAGTCAGAAAATGAGATAAATATCGCCCTTGTGGCCAAAACATTTCCATTTTTCTCTTCCTCCCGAAGATTAATGCTAAACTTTCTTTTTTCGTACCATGTCTGTAAAACCTCGGAGAAATATCTTCATGTTCTGCAGTCTGTGAAATTGCAAAATATGTGGCTTTTCAGAAATTAATTTTCTCATCACGAAACTTTGGGGTTTCTATTTGTAAAAGTGATTACAAATGTAATTTTCTATACTATAGTACTAAAAATATCACGAAAGTAATGTTAAGAAAATTTATTAAATTGTATAAGATATTTTGAATGTATTGCTTGTAATTTTGAAAACTAGAAATATTCATGATTAAGTATTAGATTTATAAATTGTACTGTTTTTAGTGAACATGTATGAAAATAATTGTATATACTAATTTATTTTTTAGCATTGTAAAAATAATTTGCATATGGTAGAAATTGTTTTTTCATTATTGCTTGTCACTTAAAAAGAAAGAAAGAAAAGAAAGATTGGTAAATTGTAATTGCTAAAAAAAAAAAAAAGTTTTACTTTTTGACAAATTTAAAACCTTTTCTTTGTTAAAGAGCTAAGCTCTTAATTTCATTAAATCAAATTTTTCCATTGTTTAATATACACTTATAATTTCATCTAAATAATAATTAATAAATTGGAGTTATATTAATGTTATATTTACAGTCTGAGCCCCCTCCCCCCAATTTAACG
Source organism: Trichonephila clavipes (assembly GCA_019973935.1). NCBI lineage: Eukaryota > Metazoa > Arthropoda > Arachnida > Araneae > Nephilidae > Trichonephila > Trichonephila clavipes. The sequence continues at coordinate 2,204,160 of BMAU01014652.1, read as the reverse complement.
AATTTCATGATTTAAAGAGGTTTTTTTTCTCTTTCCCCGATTAAAATAAAACCCCTATTTAACGGTAAACAAATCTCGAATTAACGAATTATTTTAACAGTAGAATATTTTTTTATTGGGTTGTGTTAGAAAAAATTCGATTTTTTCCTCAAGGATACCCTCTTTGTCCGGAACGGAAGAAGATTTTTCTTGAAAGTAACACATTTCGACGGAAAAGTGTTCAGAGCCTTTTTAGGCTTAACAGGTGCAGACGAGTGAATCCTACTGCGTTAGTTTTGAATAAGGCAGGAAACTCCTTCCTTATCTCATGCCACTTCACAAGTCAGAAACATTTTTAAGATTCTAAAGATTATGTTACTTTTGATGACTGAATACCTAGTTGTGGAACTAGAAGTTCAGGATACTATTGATATATTGGAGCAAATAAATAGCGATTCTGATACAGAAATTGATAATGAGACTCTTATCAAAACTGCTACCTTTTCAAACTGCAATTATTTCAACTGCTTCTCTACCTAAAGTCGAAAAAAAAAGAGTTTGTGAGCTTATGGTCCCACGATAGAAGTGATAACTTCAAATTTTGTAATGTTATTTCACGGATTAGTTAGGAGAATAAAAAAAACAAGGGGATATATTAGTATTGTCATATAAAATTATTTATTCACAAATAAGTCTGTACTCATAAAGTAATATTTTTTGCGAAATTTACAATCATATTTGTGAATTAATTGTATTCTAAGAAGGAAACAGTAGGTTTATGGCAGCTGTGAAATAGGTTATAAATACTTTAGTTCAAAATTATTTAAATATCTAAAAAAAACTCCGTCAAGTGTTGTTCCGTACTTTGCCGTGCTTTCATTTGGATCATTTGACATAATTAAATTGAATTTTGATTTTTTAAAAAAGCTACTAAAGGCTTTGATTTGTCTTTTGAAAAATCTACATTAAAATCCCCACTCAAAATAGTCGGCAATTTGTTCAGAAGAGTTTATCCGGTTTCAGTGCAGGCAACTAAATTTTTGTGAATGAATTCGATAATTTTCTCTACGCTTTGATTTAGTGAAATATAAATAGTAACCATTAGAATTATTTGTCCATTTTCTGCTCTACATTTCACGGCATAAATATCTTCGATACATGACTCATTAAACCCAAATGATTCAGTAGTATTTGATGCTACATCCATTTCTGAAGTGACATAAGTTGTATCTGCCATAATTTTATACATAACAACTCCACCAGCTATGCGATTGGGTCTTTGAAATTTAGCAATACAATGAAAATTTAGAACATCTATGTTTCATTCATAATTTTTATCCTAGTTTCTTTAAAAGTAATATAGTTACATGTTGCAAAGCATTGTCATCGAGACCCAAAGCATGTGCACTTAAACTTTGACAATTCAAAGAATGTATTGATATTCCCTTTTTTGTGGAAATGAAGTTTGTGAAGACATTTGTAATTGTTTTAAGTTTGTTTGGGGATAACCTTTTAAATTAATTTTGTAGATCTCTGATAGATGTAGATTCGCTTAGGCCACGGAAGAATTTTGGACCGGAATTTTCCGTAACAATGCAAAATCCTTAAAGACTTGTTGCTCTTGATTACACAACATACACCAATGGCTGAGATTGTGTTTTCCCATACTTTTAACAAGTCTCGAAGGACTTTACATTGTTACGCAAAATTCCGATCCATCGTTACGAGCGCTACAAACCCGAGCGTAACAATGCTTGGCTTTTTAAAACGCATCATTCTAGTTCACTCTTCACGCAAAACGTGACGAATGAAGTTATCACTTTAAAAAATCTTTCGAGTCTGGAATCAAAAAAGTTTTCAAACATCTAACAGTCAGTATTTTGAAATTTCCGTTTAACTGATGAGTCACAATTCACTAATAATATTTCTAGCCGTTGAATAAAAAGTGTAAAACTTCCAACTATGGACATTTTTTTGCGTTGTTGCTTATTGTAGAACTTTTAAAAACTAAGTGCAAAAAATTTGTTTTTTATCTGGACCCCTATATAACGAATAATCCTGATTTAACGAACAAAACGCAGCGTCTCGATGAATTCGTTAAATCGGGGTTCGACTGTATATACATTCACTAACCGTTATCCACCTGCTTCATTGGATATTTCCTGATGTTGTATGGCTATAAATATACTGTTATCACATTATTTACACCTAAGTTTCAGCATTCAGCTTTCAATTGTATTGAAAAACATTCTTAAAGCCCCGTCTTTGACCTCAGAGGAATTGAATATCTTAAAAGGAAAAACAATTATCTTTTTCGCCCAGATACTTCCCACAAATAATAAATAATTCTTATAAACAGATCACTACTGTACTCAGATACATGTTTGTCAGTTTTAAAGACTGCAAGTCTAATATTTCAAAAGTGGGAATTTTTATCTATAAGGGCCACCTAATCCCCCATGGGAATCGATGTCTACAAAACCCGTTTTTAGAGGGCCCCTACTCAGCAAAAGTAAAATTCTTGCCAAATTTCAAATCTATAGGTGTCTAATTGTTCCTAAGATATCATGATGAGTAAGTAAGGGAGTCGCTATCCTATACATATCTTGTAAACAAGGTTATAAAATTTATAAATTAGAATAATTTGATGAATTCTTTATCAAAAACAGTCTTTGTTAATTTTAGTAGGTATAGGAAAATCTACCTACAAGTGGAGGGCACGACCAAGGAAATTCATTTGGGGTCGAGACTTGGTGTAATAATGGTACTATTTTAGGGTGTTATACAATTAAGTTTTAATTATCACAAGTGACGCAATGGCACAGTCGGGAGGACGCCTGCTTTCTATGCGGAAGGATAGAGTTCAAATAACGCGATCAACTTTTTTCAATTCATATTTTAATATTTTTTTAAAATTAAATAAACTTATAAATGAAAAGTTTATTAAATATTAAATGGTATTGTGTTTTATAAAGTAAAAAAATTAAAAAAAAATTATTATTTAAGTTATTTATTATTATAATTATTTAAAATTATTATTTAAGTTATTTATTATTGAAATTATTTAAAATTATTATTAATTAAAATTAATTATTATAAGTTAAAACTAAACAATTTATGTTCGTTATAATCAATTAATTAATAATAATTAAAAGAAATCACTTTATTAATAATAATTAAACTTAATTTCTTAGTTTTATTTGTTATTAATTAACTAACTAATTAATTATTATTTATAAGTAACTAATTATTAATAATTAAAATACTTAATTATTATTCATAATTAATTAAATAATTCTTAATAATTAAGATTACATACTTGATTATTATTTATGATTAATTAATGATTAATACTTAATCATTAATTAAAATTATTTATTTATTAAAATTATTGTTATTATATTACTAAAATTATTTAAATAAATTTATTTAAAAAGGACTTTTTAAATATTTTATATAATTATATAATAATCAAATTAATAATATATAAAAAGACATATATATTTTTTATTACATTAATTATAAAATAATTAATTTAATAATAATAATATATTTTTTTAATTATTTTCTCTTATATATAATATTTTTTTATATTATATTGTATTTCACATTATAAAACTATTTGTATCTAACTTTTGTGTAAAATATCATTTAATATTTATTATATATTTTATTATAAATATTATTTATCAATATAAAAATATGTTTTTAATATTTAATATAAATATTTATATACTTACAATAATTTTTTTTACTCAATGAAATACAAAATAATTACATAAAACATCATTTAATATTTAATAAACCTTTCATAAATCAATTTATTTAATTAAAAAAAATAATTAAACTGATTGAAAAAAATAAGTTGATCGCGTGATTTGAATCCTACCCTTCCGCATAAAAAGCAGGCGTCCTCCCAACTGTGCCATGGCGCCAGTGGACGTAATTAAAACTTAATTGTATAAAAACGAAGCATGAATTTCGAAGGCTAATTTCTCCGAATTGACTGGCCATTCGGCGAAATTACATTGAAAGTTGAACACCAGAAAGAAGCTGTACTATTAAACCAAGTCTCGACCCCAAATGAATTTTCTTAGTCATGCTCTCCCCTTGCTAGATAAAAATATTTTGTAATGATATATTTATTAGTTCTGTAGCAGAAGTGTAACGAGAGTCTTTTGCAGTTATAAATACTTTGAAAATTTTATCGCCAAACATCGAGAATTTCTGAATGTATTTTTTTAACATATAGCGCTACTTTATATGAAATTAATATATATATGTTACATGCAAAGTATGAAACTCGGCATTCTATAGAAAGCCTAAAACTAACCGGCAATGTATGAAATGATTTTTATTTCATACATTACCTAGACATTCTATAGAATGCCAAATGAGAAACCGGCAAAGTATGAAATACAGCAATTAACTGAGTCGTTGGTGAGGGAGGAGAGCGAGAGGAATGACTTGTGTGTACGTGCGACCCTTTGATTGACAGGGGAGAAAGAATCTCATGATTTCACCCCGAAGGTAACCGCCTATATGTCTCAGGGAAACGATGAAAATAGTGCTTACGTCAAACCCCTAAAGGGGATGATGAATTCAAGCAATATGTTAAAATAAATTCTCTTTTCCCTGTTGTAAGTAAGTGAATTAGTTAAATCCCCAAACTGTTTTAGTGAAATGATGAAGTGAAAAAATATGCCACTTTTTTGGTGCTAGAGGCCAGATATTTAGGGGATCGTAATAACTTTTGTTATTGTTAGGATCTGCTGGGACCCCCGGATGCATTCTCACCCCTCTACAGTCTTTTGGCCGATATCTCCACACCCAAGCCGCCTCACAGTCCATTCGAACCTGGCTCATTCAATTCCTCTCTAACTGCTCTTCCAGTTATTATAATTTCATGCTCATAGAGCCATTCCTTACATAGTTTTTAATTGTTTTAAACTTTTAAAACTTAATTACATGCACAATATCTTGGTTCCTGTTTGAGTCTCGGACTTGAGATTTGAACCAACTGTTTCACTCGTCGAGACCCATCCAGTCATATTCTTGACTTGTATTGTGTAGGCATGAGGAGATCTTAAGCACTTAAATATCATGTTCCCATGTTAATCCTATGGGTTCTGAAAAAATTTCACCCCCCTCTAAGGAATTAAGCTTGTGACTTGATTTTTGGAGGTACGCCATATTTTCGTGTATGCGCGAGCTTTACGTGGAATTGGCTCCATTTGGTGCTCTCCCCCCAACAAGGCTTCCCCATTAATAACTCGAATCCTATGCTACCTTGGTTGACCGCACCGGCTGGATTCAATTGTTCTCAAAATGAGCCCTTCAAATATGTAATTTTTCCCAATAGCCCCATTCCTCTCCCTCCCCATTTCACGTTTTTAAACAATTTTAAAATTCTTTAAATTTCCCATAGCTCCGAGGATTTTTTTTTAACCTGTATGGTTCGGAAGTGCAAGGACTCGACCTCCCAAGTATCTCCCCCTCCTGGACTGCATTTTGCAATTATTTTAAAATAACGTCTGTTCAATGTCATTTCTATGATGAGAGGAAGTGATTTTATTACACCCTGAACTGATTCAGCTAAATGATGAAATGAGCCAGTCAGGATTTCAATTGCAAAATGCTGTCCAGGGGAGACACCTGGAAGGTCACGTCCTTGTACTTCCGAACCATACAGGTCAAAAATCCTCGGAGCTATGAGGGATTTAAAAAAAATTAAAATTGTTAAAAAACGTGAAATGTGTGTGTGTGTGTGGACGTTGGGGGAAGAAATGGGGCTATTGGGATAAAATTACATATTTGAAGAGCTCATAAGGAGAACAATCGAATCCAGCTGGAGCGGTTGACCATGGGAGCATAGGATTCTAGTTATTAATGGGAAAGCCCTGTAGGAGGAGAGCACCGGAGGGGGCCAATTCCAAGTAAGGCTCGCGCATACACGAAAATATAGCGTACCTCCAAAAATCAAGTCCCAGGCTCAATTCCTTAGGGCGGGTGAAAGTTTTCGGACCCCTTGGGTTAACATGGGAACATGATATTTTAGTGCTTAAGCCCTCCCCATGCCTACACAATGAGAGTCAAGTATGTCACTGGATGGGTCTCGACGAGTGGAACAGCTGGTTCAAATCTCAAGTCTGAGACTCAAACAGGAGCCAAGATATTGTGGATTTAAATAAATTTTAAAAGTTTAAAACAATAAAAAACTTGGAATAGCCCTATGAGCATGAAATTATAATAACTTTAAGAGCAGTTAGAGAGGGATCAAATGAGCCACGTTTTATTTCCCAAAAGAGGACTTGGCACCCTAAATGATCAAAATATCGTCTGTTTATTTTTATTTAGTTATATTCTTTGCATTATTATCTTTTGATTGATACGTCAATTTTGCATGCCTAAAAATTAGAAGTTGGAAAATTTTCAGTTGAAAAATATAAACAAACATCCCTTTATAGATAAAAAATGAGAGTGATAAAAAAAACTATTGTAAAAAGTGAAATAATAACTAAAAAAAGAAGCTTTTATATAAATATAAAGCAGGGTATTTCTTAAATATTACATTAATGTAAAATTTGTATTTCTTTAGAAATGTGTGCATGTAAAATTTTTTCACTAAGGCTTTTTTTAAAATTTTTTTTATTTCAGTTCTTATTCGTCATATGTTTTCCATAAAAATATAATATTTCAATATTATGTGGAGAAAAAAAACTTTAAAATTTGTGCAATTCTAAAAAAAATTTTTTTTTTTAGCATTTTCCTTGAGTTTTCTTATGCAATTAATACTCCCTAAAAGGGATCGTTTGTAAAATATATGATTTGAAATAATTTGAAAAGGTGATTATTCTTACGAAAATATGTAGCTAATGTTTTAAAGTGATATTTTATGCTATTTAAGCTTATAATAATTACTTTTTTAGATTTACAAATCAGATAAATTACTTTATCTGAGTTAGTGTTTTTTCGCATTCAAAAAATGCTTCTCTTTCTATAAATATTAATCAATCACTTCGATTTTCTTCCATGTGTTTTATGTATAATGCATGTAACAAAATTAGGCATCCAGTTTGTGTGCCGTAAATCTAATACTTTTTTTTTAAAAAAAAAAATTTAATGTTGGAGATTTTGGCATTTTTTCGTTGAATTTTAGCATGCATATCTACAATTTATTTTTGTTCTCTAACACTAATTAAGTTATTGTAAAATCGATTCTTAAATTTGTTTAAGACATTCTTAGGAAAGTTGCTAAAAATTTCTGGTGAAATAAATTGTAAATACAAAAGGAGTATTATTTTAAAATGTTCCATATTTTTTAAAAACTTTCAATTTTTCTAAATTGTGTGAATAATTTACACAAAATTTCATCATGTATTATTTTCTTGAATAAGAACATTATATGTAATGCTAAAATAAAAAAAATTTAAGTACATAAATAAAAAATAATTTTTCAAAATATTGCAAGTCTCCTTAATAATAAAGGCAATAATCTTGTTCAGTACAACGTTCATTTTTCCTTACGTATTTTGAATAATTTTTTTTAATGGCACTCTTATTATTTTTCTAGTATAACATTTGTATTTCATAGGAATGCTAGTCATTTATAAAATAGCTTTATTAGGGCCTTTTTTGATACTTTGACTAAATAGCATTTGGCATTAATTACATTATACAATGCCTAGGCAAAGAATGTAATAATTCTCCTATTTCATACATTCCCTAAAAACGTCATTCATTCTATACATGTCTGAATTCATACTTTGCCGGTAATATAAATATTTAAATGAAAATACCTACATGCTTGAGTAATCAAAACGAAATTCCCAGTTTGTGTCCCCCCTTTTTTTTGAACATCCGAAGGTTATTTGAAATTATGATGAAATAATAATATGCCAGAAACTACTTACTCGGAATTTAGAGTTGCCATTTCGGAATGAATTAAAAATTTAACCTTTAAAAATTAATATTTTTCTTAATAACCATGTATTTTGGAAACACTATAATACACTTAAAACACAAATGATTTTTAATCTAAACCTCGACGTACATATCGACCTCACAAGTTTTATATTTAACGAAAAAATTCTTGGCTTGGAAATTTTACACTAGCTTAAATTATGAGTAGAAATACCCAGAATTCTTGGGCAACCGAGTCTTTTTTTAAAGTAAAATATATGTAAATAAAAATATCTGAATAAATTTAATGTCAAAACTATTCCATAACCATAAATATTTTTAGGATGATGATGAGAGAAAAGATCTGAATTAAAACATGCTCATTTCTACTAAAGTATAAAAAAAACTGAAAATAGAAAAAAGGTAAATTTAAAAAAAATGGCGTAAAGGTTTCTGGAAAGAAAAAAAATAGCCATACAACTTTCTAAAACTTTTGAATATTTTTATTTTATTTCCTACTATCTCTCATTCCTGATTAAATATAAATTAATATTACATAGCAGTAGATGGTGAAAAAAATCGTCACTTTTTCCAATTTGTCGGCACAAATCTCGCCAAGCAGGCTTTATTGCCGACAACACACAATATACAAATAAATGTTATAAATGTTAGTTCTCATTTATTTTCAATTTATTATAATTTTTTTTGAAAAAGACGTAATTGATAAGAAGAGATGGCAACTTGTTTTGAAAATGTGGTGGTAAAAGGTTACCAGGGGGAACATTCTGTTTGTTATTTTTGGCGACTTTATTGCTTGCGCGAGTGAAACGGAAAAGTACCAAAAAAGCTTTTATTTCATGTGAGTTTTACTTTCGTTTACTTTGAGGGGAATTAAAACCACCCCGAATCAATACTTTTAATGTTAAGGTATTTATAAAAAAAGTTTAGGAATAAAATCTTCCTATTTACAAATCTAAATCAACAATAGTGTGTTAAAACTTCGAGTGGATAAAAATAAGCATGGTTACATATATTTGTATAAAGATAGCAAATGACACCATAATTATAGAGCGTAACCTGCTACTATTTTCATTTCAATATCTCGTACACATTCCTCTTACGTGTGTTAACCAACTCTTTTTATTTAAAATTTTGCTTTTTAGTAATTATAGGTACCGAAATTTTTGAAGAGAGGCTATATAATGTTTCTCTTTCCGATTTGGAATTATTATACGTGGTATGAATTGGGTCCATTTATCAAACTAAACCAATCAATTGACAGAACTTGGCTGTCAGCTACTTGGAGGGAACCCATTTGCAACCATTCATGCACTTCGTATACTCAAACAACGATTGTATTTGCTAGGTTCACAAAGCAGCACGTCAATGGATCTAACTAACTTGCAATTGGTTTGAGAAACATACTGGACAATTTCAGGGAATGATTTAGCTTCCTATACAGGGACGTTTTAAGGCATGATTCAACTCTATCCGGGCCCAAGGTCTTGGTTTCGCGAGGCAGTTGTCTCGTTCTCGACTCAGCGTCATTAAGATCATGATCCGAACGATATGAATTATTAAATTTTTTTTTGTACATACTTTCTTAAAAACAGGGAATTATGAACTATGGGCCAACTGTGTGGCAACAGTGACAATAATGCATTATTACACCATGTCAGACGTCCGTGTTTAGGTCTTGGCCTACCTCCCTTCAACATCTTTACTTATTTAGGTCCTGGTATTAGGCAGATACCGTCCTGCTGCTGCTTTGCTTGGGATAAGCAGTAGGGTAGATGAAATTTCTCTTGTTAGGCTTCGCAGAGGACATACTCGAGCTCAACGGCACGTGGCGGGTCTTAAAGTTTATCCTCCTTATCCAAACTTCAATGTGACCCAAGCCACCTCTGCCCACATCTTGGCTTGTATTGGTTGCCATAAGAGCCAGTTGCCCTCAAGTCCTACTTCAGTTATTTATTGTTTAAAAACGTACAGGTTCATGGACTTGCTATTTCTGTCAATCAAGTGGGATAAAAAACAACTTATTTAGTCGAAAGGCGTCAGTCAATCGAATCGGTTAATGATTAAGTTAATGAGACTGTGAATCGTGCACATTTATTTGTTTCAGATTGCCATTTGTACAAGTATTTGAATATACTGTCTACACTTCAAGAGGTTTCCGGGGAGAGAGGCCCCTTTTGTATAGGGGCTCAGGGCCTCGAGAAGTCATTCGAGGTACAGTGCATAATTTCAATTATGAAGTTTTTCTTACGAGTTAACCATAATTTTTTTGATGGATACACTCGTTCCTTCATAGAACCCAATAGTTTCCTTAGTGAGCAAAACAGTCTTTTTTTACTAAATTCAAAAGAAATTTCTTTCTACTATTCGGAAACGTGGAAGATTTGTTTCACTTTATTTAAATAAAACAAAAAAAATATTTTTTGTTTTTCTTAAAATAAATTACCGTATCCTTTGTATATAATCGTATAAGGAAGCAAATTTTTTCCTGCTTAAGATGAGCTAGAATTAGTATCATTACATCCCTAATATTCCCATAAGCTCATTATAAATATGAATATTTCATAAAAAAAACTTATTCATCATCCGATTAATGAGCATAAAAACAACACAATTAAGTATATTAAACATCATGAATAAAAATTGGAATTTATTTTATAATTTTAAACAGTGAAGAGCTTGTATAGTGTAATTATCTATATACAGCTATTAAATTTTAATTTTGATGTATTATTCAGTATTAATTAATTCAAAAACTTCGCATTCAAAAAAGAATAGCCCGTAAAAGAACTTAACTTTTTTATTTTACCATAAATTTTTGGTATGCATTACAAAAAACCTTTAATTACATTATTTATGCTTAAATTTACATAGAAACTGCGTTTAAATTTCTAAAATTACGATTAATTTAGTTAAATATTTAGAATAATAGCTTAAATATAAAATTACAATACTCCGCTATATACAGGTACTTTAAAGGAAATAATAAAAATGAATTAATCATCGTTATTTATTTATATACTTAATAAGACTTTAATTATTAAACTCGACTTCCCCAACATTTATTTTTTATTTTTCAATTCCTACTATTAGCTCACAATCTGTATTTATTTATTTATCTTGGTGGAATTTCCAATCATTAATAAAATACATTTTAAAGCACTCAATTGAAAATCAAATTGAATCATGTATCAAATGAAATTTTATATACACTGCTGGACAATTGCTAAGGACGGATAACACTATCATCCATAGCAACCACAAAATGAAAGGAAGCAAAATGTGGAAAATTAGAATAAGTGCGGGATATTAGTAAGAAGAAGTATGAGTATGCAAATTTTTTTCCACGTCTGTTCATCACGTGATAGCGTTCATAAGAGCTTTAAAGGTTTTGACGCGTGTGGACAGTTGTTGTTTCAAGTCAAAGTTTTACAGGAAAGATTTAATAGACGAACTTAAAATTTTTGGCATGTCTTCCCGACATCACATAGATGATTTTATGCGTGGCCGAATTATTGGAAAGATCGAAGAAGGGCGAAAAATAACAGATGTTGCCAGGAGTTCGACATCGCTTACAGCGTTGTTTCACGGCTGTGGAAGTAATTTAAAACAACTGGAATGTGTAGTAGACGGCACGGGGGAGGTCGTGTTAGAAGTACGACGCCTGCAGATGACAGATATATCGTCCTATCAGCAAAAAGGAACAGGTGCACCACAGCTCAGCAGGTGGCAAATCAGTTTCTTGCTGCCTCAGAAAAACAGATCTCCCGAAAAACTGTTGCCAGACGTTTGAAGGGAGGAGGACTATACGCACGCAGACCTGTTGTGTGTGTCCCATTGATCAGACAGCACCGTACTGCCCGTTTGCAATGGTGTCGTGAGCATCACAATTGGACTGAACAGGACTGGGCATGCGTACTATTCTCAGATGAGAGTAGGTTCAGTCTGTCATCGGATTGTAGACGCCAACTGATATGGCGAGAGAGTGGTACTGCTTATCGTCCAGAAAATATCCAGGAAAAGGACCGATATCCGACATGCAGTATCATGGTGTGGGCCGACATCATGATCAATGGCCGCACGCGCCTACATGTGGTTGCGAATGGGACTATGATGGGCCAACGATACATTGATGAAGTTCTACTTCCTCAGGTTCATCTTTTCCGTGGTACTGTCGGTGATAAATTTGTTTTTATGGACGACAACGCAACATGTCATCGAACACTGGGTGTTCAGGATTGTCTAGACAGCGAGGGTATTCAACGTCTCGTATTGCTAGCGCGTTCTCCAGATCTAAGCCCCATTGAAAATGTGTGGGATGCTTTGGGGAGGCAAGTTGCTGGTCGAAACTATCCTCCGACAAACAAGAACACCCTCATCCGTGCACTCACAGAGGAATGGGATAAATTGCCTCAACAGCTGCTGGATAATGTTGTGCAAAATATGGTACGACGTGTGGAATGTTGCATCACACTCCACGGTGGACATATCCCGTACTGATACCTTTCTTTAAGGTGCCTGCTGACTTTTAGATGCATTGTTCCATTTCTCCGTACGCAGATCAAATGAACATTTTTCTTTCTTTCAGATGTTTCACAGCTTTTGTACTTTCCAGAACAATAAATATTCTTTATTCTAATATCTGAACAGTGTGGCAACTATATTTTATCCTACTAGGCCTCATGTCTCGCTTAATGTTATGCTACATAGCAATTTGGGATCCGTCCTTAGCAATTGTCCAGCAGTGTACATGATTATTTTGGATGACAATACAATAATTTAATTATAATTAATAAAAATTAATTGATTGAAACTAATTATTTAAAGAATTACAAATACAGCTACGTTGGCATCATTTTTGGTGACTTGTGTCAAAACTTGAAAAGGTTTTCTTCTCACGTTTAAAAGCTGTCAGTTGAACTGAAATTTTATATACACGTTTGTTTTGGATGACAATACGAAACTTTAATGATAATTAATAAAAATTAATTACCATCTAATGTTGTGATTCTGTCATATGTAAAAACATATTTATATTAATTGTAACTATTTAAAAAAGTAGCTAAAATAAAAGTTTTCTTTGTTGATCTAAGTAGGAATTGACTCAAATTTTTTTATATTACTTGTTATTTACATATTTATTTATTTATTTTTGCAAAAATCATTGAAATTTCATCAGATAAATTTTATAAACCTTCTCTTCAACTGCTACGAAAATGTCAACGATCTATTGAGATACAAATCTAAATTCCGTTTTACACACTGTGGCTGCGTCATAGATTCACTCGTCACTCTCACTATCGTATCTAACTTCACTTTCCTTGGTTCAATAAAACTTTATCAGTAACTGAAATATTTTAGACGCTTCGCTAATTAGCATATCTATAAAATAGACCATTGATCGATTGTTAATGTTTCGTAGATAGAAAGTGGAGCATTATTGATTAATGTTACTTTTCCTGGTGTAGATGTGTAAATTGATTCTAGTATTATATATATTTAAACAGAACAAGTAATGCAATTTTTTTTCTTAAATCAATTCCTACTTAGGTTAGCAAACAAAAATATTATTTTAGTTACTTTTTATTAAATAGTTACAATTAACATAAATATGTATATACATGTGACAGAATCACAATATTAAGTGACAAAATAGAAAGCAATTTTCCGTTTTTGTTTCTATATTGGGTATTGTTTTATGTTTGTTTGTTACTATTTATTAATTAATTAAATTTAATTACTCTTAAAAATAGTATAATAAACACAAGTAATATAAAAAATTTTTTAAGTCAGTCCCTACTTAGATCTACAAGGAAAAATTTTATTTTAGCTACCTTTTATTAAATAGTTACAATTAATATAAATATGTATAATCTCTTTCAGGATATTCTATATTATTTATGAACGTTGCAATTAAAATTCTCTCTTCAGCCATTCTATTATCTACAGTCAGTGGCGCACACAAGGGAGGGGTCCGGAGCATCCCAAAGCCCTTGATTTTTTTCCGGTTGATTATAATTCTATGTATATAGTACGTAAAATTTAATTAAGTATTTGTTATTAATGATTAATTTTATAAATTAATGCTGATTATTTATTCAATAAGTTTTTTACTGTGTATTGTTCCCGAAAATCGACAAAATCAAAAGGAGCATGATACAAGAATGGTGAACTTTCGACCCCCCCACCCACCCCCTTGAAAAATTCCTGTGTGCGCTACTGCACGCGACATAATATTTTGGGCACTCTACCGTTCAAAATGACAAAGATCACTACGAAGTATTACGAACAAACGCGAAGTGATCGGTCGCGCGGTGCCGGGGATTTGATTCCAACACATTTAACTATTTGAAGAAGTTGGCTTATGCCATTTTACCCATATTCTCATCTACCTATACATGTGAGTCATTATTTTTAGAGATAAATAACACTAAGGACTTGCTTAGAAACCGTTTGGCAGATGACTCCAATTAAGCATTCATTCATTAAAGTAACATCTTGCAATCCCCTAAAATGTTACTTGTCATCTTTTCTGTAATAGCGGAAATCACACTAATGTAAACTTTAATTTGAATTATACACGTTTTACTAAAACATTTACTATTGTACAGCGCAAAATGTATTTTTCTTAGTAAATAAAGAGTTTTGAGTTGTTAATATTTAGTTTTATTATTTTCCCAATAATCACAAGTCAATATTATTTGTAGGAATGTTCTATACCTCATTAAGCATTTCTTTAGAAAAAATGGTACATTGTGATTCAGAGAAAGGTTCACCACCCCTGCTATAGACAATTTATTCCCTCTACTTCTGTTTAAGTTTTGTCTCTCTTTCACCAAACAATGTTGACTATATTTCATTCCCAAAAGAGAATATGAGTAACGAATAATATTTTTCATAAAATTTTCAAACAAAAAAGAAGAAAAACCATTACGAATTTTAAAAAATATGAATACCTTTTTTATTTGTATTTTAGTAAAGGGATGAGAGCGTTGCAGATGACTTTGAATATTTTTCGAAAATTATTTCCCCAGTTTTGTCTAGCTGTGAAATTCCAAACAAATACTTTTAATGCTGTAAATTTCTCATTCAAGTAGGTTAAAAATATCAAAATTCTCGTGGTTTTATAAAATAAAAAAAGTGGGTTTTTTTTTTGGTTTTTTTCTTTCTGTTTTTGGACATTTCAAAACTTGTGATATTTAAGATCTATATGATACGTGTTAAAATAAATGCCTCTTTTTCTTTTTTTTTTCAAAAAGATATCAGGTACGTAATCAGTTATCAAAAATGAAACCATATATATATTGTTACGTAGATCCGGGCTCAAAGAATTTATGCAAAACAGTCACAGAGAAAAATAACAGTCCTTTGAGAGCGATGATAATTTATTGACGAAAATCCAATCCTTGAATTGCAGGATTCAGCAGCTAGCTATATTCACAGAATAAATCTCAGAAGATCTTCGCACCTTCTAAAGCACTCAAACACAATTATCACTGTTTAAAAATACTCGTATGTAAAAGATTATTCACAAGCACAGCCGAGCTAATCAAAACAAAACAAAGCTCACTTATCGCTGGCTGAATCAAGACTGCCTCTTGCAGTGGATGGCAGTCTATTTTTGGGAACCTGGACTGATAAACAGTCCTCAATCCCATCTCAGAATGTCTTTGATGTAGGACTTGACTTTCGTAGGTTTTTCCAGTCTACGAAGTAGCATGCATGCTATTGGCTGTGACGATGGAATCCGGGAGGAGGGGCTTAAAGTTGACTTCATGAGATCAAAAGTTTTCGCAGTGCTGAGAGCTTAGTGAGTCCTCTCTCATTGATTGGAGGTGGAAGTGAATATAGCCTCTGGCTGGCTGCCCATGGGGATAAGTAAAATTTTAGAAATAGATAGGGGATACGCTTGTACAATGGGGTATAAAAATTAAGAGAAAATATAAAATACAAGAATAAAAAATTTAGAATTTAAAATTTACAAGGGTGCAGTAATTAAATAATTATTGCGAGAAAAAAATTACTAAGGCAGGTTGTAAGAATCCAGAAGGATTCTTCTCGGCCTTTTAGTATTGTCATTACAGTTATACACACTTAAATTAATCATATTTACATTTTTGGTATTCGGCAAATTATCGAAAAAGTTAATAGCTATTTTTTGAATATGTGCTTTAAAACTAGTGATTTTAAGAGCTTTATTGATATGATCATTTCGCATATAGCGGCAAGCATTTACAATAATTCGAATATAGAAATTTTGTAGATTATTTAAAATATTTATATTGGTTTTAGCAGCATGCCTCTTGCGGCTGGCACTTCTCTATTTATAAACCCGACGGAAACTTCCAGAAAAATTCGCATGCGTCCTGAGCGTTAAATTAGCGCCAAGTCCACTACTTTCTAGAAGAATCCAAAGGGTCCCAAACTCGCAAGCATGGTCACCAAAGACGACAAAATGGTAGCCAGAGTTGCCAAATTGATGGCCAACCTGGTCGTTAAATATGATGCCAACTTGGCTCTATCGCCAAGATTTCGCCAAGTTCTCAGTGAATCGCCACTATAGAGTAAGGAACGGTATTGCTTATGAACATTACAATTTTAACTTAAAATAAATATAACATAGAGTAATATAAAAGCATTACACATTCAAATACAGATTATTTACACTATTTACACAAAACTCGTAACACTATATTTATTTCTCAATGTTTATAGCAAGATATCAAAAGCAGAAATAACGTAAAAAGCAAAATAAAAATAAATTATGTGTAAAATGATAAATATACAAGCCGTTACCCGCCCGTTTTAAGATGTAGGACTGCATACAATTTTAAAGTTATTGATATTTTAAGTACTAGAATTACGCTTTCGATTGTATAAAAAACATTTTTAAAGCCCTCCACCTCTTGATTTAAAAAAGAAAGAACATGACTTTTTTTTTTCTAAAATGGAAGCATAATTATCTTTCCCACTCCGTAAATCTTCAAAGTTCATTCCCACAAAAACCATTTTTAGGGGCTCATACAAAAGAAACGTGCTAACCGGATTTCAAATACGTAGGTTTAATAATTCTAAAACGGATTTTTATTTATTTTTAAGCCCCCCTTCCATTCCTTTTACCCATTTGGAATTCGATTCCTACAAAACTATTATAGCTAATCTCTTTTCAACAAAAGAAGTACTTATATCAAAATTCTAGACTGCGCGTCAAATAGTTCAAAAATATAATTTTTTTCATCTGTTATGGCCCTTTTACCCCTCACTACCTTCTATGGGGATCGGTTTCCATAAAACCCGTTCTTAGCAGACAATGGAATATATTTACAAAATTTCAAGTCCGTCAATATAATATTTCAAAAATGAGAATTTTTATCAATAACGCCCCTTTAACCCTCCTTAGAAGTCGATTTCCATGAAATTCTTTCTTAGCGGATTTCTACTAAACAAAAAAGAAACGTGCCTATCAACTATCAAGTCTTATGTCAATAGTTCCGGATATCTCATCATGAGTGAGTGGGAGTGAAAGAATAAATGAATCAGCCATTTTTTCCTTTGTATAAGATTAAGGTAACATTTTTAAAATACAAATTTGACTCTTTCAGAAAAACAAAGTTTAGTTTATAAAACATTTTTCTTTATGAAATCTTATGAAATTTTTTAATCAAAATTTAAATTACGCAACTCTTTTCAATAAAATTCTATGATAACTAATTTTTTGTATGGCAGTAGTTAAACTTTTTACGCAAGATTCTCGTTAGAGCTCTCCCACATAATTAAAATACAAACATCGAATAAAAAAAATATTTATTAACTACTTAAAAATGGCGATAGATAATATATCACAAAGAGATAGTTTCCTTTTAGAATGCTTACAGATACAAAATACTTCCAGAAGCTAAATTTCGAAAATGGCTTCCATTTCTACTTCTGTCATTCCTCCATTACAAAAACGACTTTTCCCCCCAAGAACAAATCATTTCTGTCCTTAAAGCGAGGCAATAAAAAAACTAATTCTTTTTCTATTTTTTGCCATTTCATTTATCGCAAAAAGCTTCGGATCTTTTCAAGCCTTCAAAATCATCGGATCCGAATAATGGATGCTTGATATAAAGCTGTAATACATTTATGAAGAAAAAAGACCACAGCAAAAATCTTCATTTTTTATGATGCTCAAAACCAGATGGAATAAAAACAAATTTCTTTTCATTTGCGATTCATGATCTGAATCTTCAAACGCATATTTAGGACATTCATATGTCTCTTTCATATTTAACGTTTTTCCAATTCTTATTCTTTTTTTGTTCGGAGTTTGTAGCTGAAGCTTTTTAGTACTTCAGCTGAGTCAGATTTCATCCCTTTTGTGATCTGTGGCATCATAGCAGATGATGTTGGCAGTTGTCATAGGTTGTCAAAACTGGCATGTAATGCACTTCGATAAGTTCCAGTAACAAGTAATGACGGTAACTAAAAGGTACATAACGCATTTTATGGTACATACGTAATCGTAATTTTGATTTAAATAATGTTTAGTATTCAAAGAGAGAGAGTATAGAGTGAATTGTTGTAGTGGAAATATAAAAGATGTGAATATATATATATATATATATATAATACTATACTTTTATATAGAAAAATAATTTTTCAAAACTTTTTCTTAATGTTTACGGGTCCCATCTTTTTCCTTTCCTTTTTTCTCAGTTAATGAGATTTATAAATATTTTTCATTGTTTTTAAACTAAAGTATTTGGCTGTTACGACATCTATGAATGATTTGAATTCGTAAGTGTAGAATTAGGCTTTTTCTTAAGTTTAGTTTTGAGCCTCAAAAGTCTTCGTGCTTGAATGTGTCCTAATCATTCAATCACAAAGACCTAAAGCTTCATATATATTTTGTAAAAATATCACAAATCGATTTAAAATATAAAAAAATAAAGTTAAGTTGCAAGACTCCTACTGCTGAAAGTTAATACCACTAATACTATACTATTCAAAGCTAACAATTTCATAATTTTACATGGAAATATAATGATTTTAAAAATAAATACAAGAATGTGTGTTTGACCCTTACAAAGTCATATTTAGAATGAATCAGAAAACTGACAAAGTATTACTCAGTAAGAGAAAATGGGAATATGTACTTCTGACAATAGATTAATTTTCATGATATATGTGTAAGAATTCGTGGACGAATTTTCTAAGTCCCATGTTTGTAATTAAATGAGATATGATTTCTGTTATAAATAATGCTAAAAGTATGTTACTAGTCAAGAAAAAATAATATGTATAATCTCGCATTTCAATGCAATATATGTATAGTTTCGTTATATGTATTATCTAAACAATACAACTTGCTTCACCTCCTTGTAATTTATATAAACAAACTCGGGATTGAACAAGAACTTGATAGAAGAGTTAAAATAAATAAATCAGCTTAAAATCATTTAGAAAATGAAAATTCAGAATATAAGTCTGGTAATTGTTTTGAATTTAATGAAATAAGTCAAAATCAATTTCTGAATACCGAAGTTACATTTCTTTATTGTTTTTTAACCGCAGTTGAGAAATTTTCAATTGTGTATTGCAGTCAGAGTTTGACTGAATCTACTGACTCTTAATAGAAATTGATTGAAAACTTTTTGTACAATGTAATTCTCTTTTAAAAACCTACTTGGAAGTTTTCCTCCAAGATGGGATGATCAAGGTCTATAGTAAAGAAGATATTTTAATTTTATTTTGTTGTTGGTATAAAATGAATCACACATTATAGAATTCATACTTAAAAATTGGCTTAAAAATTAGGGGTATTACAATATTTGTCTACTAATAACATTAAATGCATAGAAATGAAAATATTTAACACGAATGTTCAATATACAGCGAAAATCGTTTGACATGAAATTGAAAGAACTGAAATATTTTTTAGTGTATAAAGAATTTCGTGTAAAAGGATATTGTAAAAGAAGAAAACATCCTACATCTACAAAATTAAGTTCATTAGAATTTATTTTACTAATACAGAGATGTGTGTATATGCCTATATATATATATATATATAATAAAAGTCAATGAGACAAAACATTCACAAGAACTTAAGTGAATTTAATTCAAAATTTTCAAATTTTTTGAAAAAGAAAACATTTATTGAGTTTTTTGGAAATTCATTCATTATTTTTCTTTGCATAAAATTGTCAGCAAAATGTTCGATATCATCCATTTTGTTATTCCTTTCACGATAGGAATGTGCGTCTAAATGACTGGACATACTTTTCATGATGTACCTCATTCCGGATGATATGGGAACAGGAGCTGCATATTCATTTCATTTTCATCGTCCGAATCAGCATCAACGATAATTTTCAGATTTGAACAAACTCCAAAATGTCTTTGTCTGTCATAATTGGGGCTGTACGCAGATTATCATCATCAGCTGCGACAAATTTTTCCGATGATCCAATAACACAGAAATTTTCTCAAACATTTCATTAAATGTCGACTCAGTTTCAAAATCCTCCCCCTACCAGAAGGGAAATCTTTTCGTGTTAAGTGATTTTCATTTCATGATAAGAGAAAAAAAAATGCATGAAAATACATAGTTCGTAGGGACAGTTGTATTACTTTGTGTTAATCAATACTTCGTCTTAAGCGTTTTCGCGTTAAAGGTGTTTCATTGTAGATTCCCCCTGTTTCTTGCTGTTTGAGATAGCGTATGACGTACACCTTAAATTATTACATTTTTCGAATGTTATCCAATAAAAATTTTTAATGTAATGCATAAAGTTGACATTTTCTTATACCTTGCGTATAAAATTGCGACCAATATAAGAAATTATTTCGCTAAATTCACATTACAGAGATAAACATTTGTTTCCCATCCAAAAGGGAGGGTTAATGATTTATTACCTATGGGAATGTATCAACTAAATTTTTTTTCTATTATCACTAGTAAAAACTCAATAGCGTAACACTATAGTAAAATAAAAATGCATGAAAGACCATAGAAACACGTAAAACAATTACATAAAAGCATTATTTAAGTGTCGGGAAACGACATCAACATCTCCCGGTGACAAAAATACTTCCCATTATTTCTTTCTTCCTGATGCTATTGTGAAACCCTTGTTTATCATATGTTAATAAGAGAAGAACTCGCTTCGTTTTCTGCAGCACATAAAATTGAGAAATATGTGTTTTTGTCGGAATATATTTTTCTCACCAATAAAATTCCTCTGCCTTTTCAATACTTAATTATTCAAATGGTTACTTTCGAACTCCAAAATTTATCAGTGATTGTGACAGTTTTCTTAACGTTGCACTATAAAGCTATACTGATGACAAACCTCATAATGTTGAGCCCCGGTCCAAAAGCGAAGCCGTAGACGACCTCCCTTTCCTAACTAAAGAGCGTTTTTTTCCAGGTATAGAAGTTTAAGTTGGCATTACTTTCCAAGATGGCGACCGATTTAACAGCTGTCGAGTGATTTATTCTCAGTTTGGTTTGGCAATTCATCCAAACGATCATCAAGCAAGGCGTAGATTCGTCGAATGGGCCCAAAACGAGATTGCCGTTGTTCTCGATTTTCATAAGCGAATTTTGTTTAGCGATGAAGCGTACTTCTGTTTGAATAGCTACGTCAACAAACAAAACTGCCGCATTCGGAGTGAAGCCAATCCACAAGTGTATGTCGAAACACCGTTACATCCAGAAAAACTGACTGTTTGGTGCGCTTCATGGGCTGGTCGAATCCTTCTTCAAAAACGATGAAGGCCACAACGTTACAGTCAATGGTGATCAGTATAGAGCCATGATTAGTAACTTTTTCATTCCTGAATTGAACAATCATGATGCCCAGGAGCTGTGGTTCCAACAAGACGGCGCAACATGTCACACAGCTCGTGCCACAATCGATTTATTGAAACACACGTTTGGTGACCGCCTAATTTCACGTTTTGGACCTGTGAATTGGCCTCCAAGATCTTGTGATTTAACACCGCTAGACTAATTTTGTCGGGCTATGTAAAGTCATTGGTCTATGCGGATAAGACAGAAACGCTTCACCATTTGGAAGAAAACATTCGCCGTGTTATTGCCGATATACGGCCACAAATGTTGGAAAAAGTCATCGAAAATCGGTCTACATCCGAGCCAGCCGTAGCAGTTCTATGCCAGGAATCATATTTAAAATGTAATGCCACAAGATTATCTTTCGAATAAAAAAAATTCATGTCAATCGAATAATACATCGTTGTTTTATTGCAATTTAAAGTTCTATACCTCTAAAAAAACACCCTTTATTACACCACACTAACGGGAGGGTATTGAGCTTGGACAGATTTAACATACATCTATCCTTTCTACACGGTGAGTCTTCTGTGGCACCAGGACTCGAACCTTCGATACTCGGGCCATGATTTCATGATCATAACTACTGGCTACCACAGACACCAATGATTGTGACATTTGCATGACATAATTGATGGATCTTTAACTGCATGGATTATAATTTTACTGATTACTGTTATTTGCGATTAATTTAAAATTCGTAGTTCCTATCAATTACGTTAACAAAATCTCGACAGAGATTATTATGCGGCATGCTAAGTCTTCATATGATTATGTGGCATGCTAAAGCTTCATATGATTATGCGGCATGCTAAAGCTCACTAGAGTGCCTGTTTAGTTTGGGTGCTCTCGGCAAAATAAAATTCCAAGTACAATTCCGAATTGTCAGAACTCAGGTATCTGGGGTGGAAACAGGACGTCAGAATTACATTATGGCAATCGGTATCCACCAATAGGGCGCCACAACATCCCGGGGAATGTTCTGGACTGCAATGGTAATTACCAATCTGCCGCCCCATTTAAAAGAAAGAAAATCAATTACGCTAAAGGTCGCGTTCGTGTTAGACTACTGGTTATAGTCAGCAATGGTAACTACAAATCTGCAGGCCCATTTAAAAGAATGAAAATCAATTACGCTAAAGGTCGCGTTAGACTACTGGTTATGGTCAAGAGCTCGTGACCGGCGTGTCATGAGTTCCAGCCTGGGGTCACTAAAGACCTTCCCTGTAAATAGGGCAGATGAACGTTTAATCAGTACAGGCTCAATGCCCTCCCGTTGGTGTCGTGTGGTAGTTAGGAAAGAGAGGTGCCAGGTCAGGTATCGTCCTCGTCACTTGACCATAGTTGAAAATTACGAGGTCCATCTCCGGTAGACCTCGTGTTGCATTATAGAGCAACGTTAAAATAACTCTCACTCTCTCATCAATTGCGTTAAAAATAAGTGCATAATTGTGCGAGTGGTTTCTTTAAGGGCTCACAGGGCTCTTAAAATTGAAAATTTTTTCCATTTTTGGAAAAAAATATATGTTAAAGCCTCAATATATATCTGAGTATTTGTGTACCAAAATGCTGTTGATATTGTGAAAAATTCCGAAGTTATTGAGAAATAAGTAGTGAAATTTAAACGAAAACCCTATCTCTTTCTAATATTTAACTTCATTTTTCGCAAAACAAAAAAAATTTTAGCTTCCGCGCAGGATTTCTGAGAAACTAGTTATGATATCAAATCGAAATTTTATACACGTCTTCAAAATTAAGCTCTTCATAACTTGTACATCAATTTTCAAAAAAATAATAATTAAATTTTTTTATTTGAATTTTAATTTATTTTTTACTTAAAAATGAAAATTTTTGTTATAATTGTATTTAAAAATGTTTTTTTCCTCTAAATTTCTTAAAAGTTAGTATAACTTTAAAAGTGAACATTTTTATACCAAGTAAAATTAATTTTGTAAATTTTGATCAATTTTGTACTTCAGAATCAGGCGCGTTGTAGAATACTGATTTTTATATTTTTTGAAAAATTGTCCAAATTTTAGTTCTTTATAACTTTTAAAATGTTTTCCTAAATTCTATGAAAATCTGAGAAATATTGTAAATATATATGATTATCATGTGGTAAAAATTTCAAATTATTGCCTTGTTTTATTACTGAGTTACATTGGTTTTTGAAGAAGAATGTTTTTTTCGAGTGCACGGATAACTGTTAAGGGTCCTGTGAGCGCTTAATTAAAAGGAGTTTTTTTAGAGTAAATTGTATGTTCCATGGAATATAGCATATAATGAGAGTTATTTACGAAAAAAAAACATGTACTTTTAATAATTTAGCTTTTACTTTAGCTTTTAATTATTAAAATAAGACATTCTTGCTGGGCTTGCATTGCTAAGAAATTTAATGAAAATTTTGAAATTTCTTTATACGTCTGTTTGAATTATTATTATAGAACTTAATTTGTTTAGCGTAATGGTTTTATAAGTAAGATTTTTTGGTTTGTAAATAAAAATCTTTTGTAGTTATGATTACATTGAAGACTGCTCATATTTCGTCTGCCAGTATTGAAGGGGATAAAAGGATTAAAATTTTCTTTTCTCAAATGTTTTTTTAACTTTTCATTTAATTGAAAAATTTTTATTTGTTCGATGGGTCAGACTACAAATTAAGGTTATGAACCAAATTTATTTTTTTATAACGCATTTTATATCAACAGTAATTTTAGAAATATTTAATATGCTTATTGATTGAGTGTAGTATTTAAAAATTCGAATTTTTTTTATGATTAATTATAATTTAAAGAGAGAAGTACACACACGATTCAACAAACATAAATCAGTCAGAGATCAAATCAAAGTTTTTTTAACCTAAATTATTTTTTATACAATTTTTTACAATTTTAAAAATATGAAATCATCTTGTTAAAAAAAACTCCAGAGATATAATAATTTTACTTTATATTTACATCTCAATAACAAATAAAAACATTAACCCAATTTTTCTCAACAAAAAAAAATCACCAGTTTTTTTTTATTTTTAAATAAAATTTTTAAATAATTTAATTTTTCTTTCTATTGAGCCAAATGCTCTATTTTTCTGAGTATTGCTATATTGCATGTAACAAAAATTAGTATATATTTTTAAATAAAAGCAATACTTAATTTTTTAAAAAAAATAATTTAAACTAGAATTTATGTATGCATTTTTTCCCAAGGAATTTTCAATAAGCACTCATTAAAAAGTATTTTGCAAATATCAATCGTGTTATCACACAAAACCTACACCAATTTTTTTAATTAATTCTTCAACGCGCTTGTAAATCAGATTTCATGTGCTTACGTAAATTATCATAGAGAGAGAGAGAGAGAGAGAAGGAGTAGCATTTTAAAATCACTTCATGAATATCGTATTTTTTTTAAAAAAATTAAATGGTTGCCTCTATATGGTATTCTGAGCACAAAAATTGTTTTACATAATTAAGAAAAAAGACTTGCTCGTCACAATATTTCAGAAACCATTAGACCTACAGACAGGATATTTTATCAGGCATGTTCCTTTCAAGGAGTAGAGATCCATTAGGAAGAAGGTTTACGAAAATTGACCCCCAAGAGACATAAGAATGACATTATAATTATTTAGCATTGTAGATAAATATTCACGTTTTTGAATTATCAGACAAAAAGAGTTGAAATTTCATAAGCATGTGTCTTTTTTTGAGTAGAAATCTTTTAAGAAGGATTTTCCGTAAATACTACTCCCATGGGAGTAGTAGGAAGTTAATGAGGCATATAAATTTTAAAAAATCCCGTTTTCGTGCAACTAAACTTACAGTGATGAAATTTGGTACGCATGTTTCTTTTGCTGATTTGAAATGCGCTAAGAACTGGTCTTATAGAAATCGACTCTTGAGGGTGGTTAATGGGTACATTGATAAAATTTTGTTTTTGTTTTTTGACCTATTAGGGTTAGATTTGAACTTTGGCTGGCATATTTATTTGGTTGAGTAGAGATGCACTAAAAATGGGTTTTGTGGAAATCCACTTTGAGGGAGGATGTTACGGCTGCGTAAAAGATAGTTCTACTTCTTTAGAAATTCACAAGTCCTCTTCTTAATTTAAGAGGTGAGAGTTATATGAATGTATTTTAATACAATCAGACGATTAATACTAGGACTTAAGAATTCAAAAACTTATTTATACTCAGACACAGTGTGTATTTATACAATATCATGAATTTCCGAAAGAATACACACACACAGACACAGTGTATATATATATATATATATATATATATATATATATATATACACTGTGTCTGTGTGTGTATTCTATATATATATATATATATATATATATATATATATATATATATATATATATATATATACATATATATGAGGTAAGCAAATATTTGTGAAAGCCATTAAATAATAGAGAGATTTTATGGAATTATTCAATTCCTAATATTAGTTCACAATCTCCCTATATCTTGTTCAAATTTTCAAACTTTAATAAAATACATTTTAAAATGCTCAATTGAGCTGAAATTTTATATACACGATTATTTTGGATGGCAATATGGTAATTTACTTATAATTAATAAAAGTTCATTGAGTAAAACTAATTATTCAAAGAATTAACAGACACAGCCATGATGGTATCATTTTTGGCGACTTGTGTCAAAACTTTAAAATGTTTATTTTCTCACATTTTAAGGCGCTCATTTGAGATGAAATTTTCTATACCCGATTATTTTGGGTAACAATACGATAATTTAATTATAGTTAATTAAAATTAATTGACTGAAACTAATTATTTAAAGAATTACAGATAGAGCCACGTTGACTTCATTTTTATCCACTTGGGCTGAAAACTTTAAAAGTTTTTTTCTCACGTTCTAAAGCATTCAGTTCAACTGAAATTTTAAATACACGATTATTTTGGATGACAGTATAATAATTTATGATAGTTAATAAAAATTAATTGCCACTTAATATTGTGATTCTGTCATATGTATACACATATTCATGTTAATTGTAATTATTTGATAAAAAGTAACTAAAATAAAATTTTCTTTATAGACCTAAGCAGGAATGGACTTTTAAAATTGTTTTCTAAATTACTTGTTTTACGTACTATATTCATCCTTAACCGACTTACAAAACCTTTTCATTTCATTTATTGTTACACCCTAAACACACACTTTCAGTAATCAGTCATTTATCTTGATACCAAAATGCCAAACAACTATGCAATTACTAATAATCTGATGTATCTAGTAGATCATTTTTGTGCAGCCAGTATCAGATACCATCATTCTCATGGGCACATCTACAACAATTTCCTCATTTCATTTAGGGTATCGCGATGTGCTCTAGGGGAATGATGGCTCTGGAACGGGATAAAGAGTGGACGAAGCCACGCGTCGAAAGGAATGGTTAATGGTAGCCATCTGGACAGTGTTACCTGTTGCATTGTTCCATAAATAATTCCCGGAAAGCAAATGTACACGGAATAGTGCATTTCATGTTGGAATTTGTCACTCGTATTGACTAAGTTGTTGAAGAATGGCTGTATATTTTACTACAACAATCACATGATATGATTTGTGTTTGAAATGTTGTTAAATAATTTCGATAGGTGAATTGTTAGATGATTATTTTATAAGTTTCTCGTTTAAAAATAACTTCTTTATATTCTTATTTTGATAATTACGTCAATTCGGTATTATCTTTGGAACTATGAATGAATATTAAGCGATAGTGTAGCCTGGTCACAATAATCCTGGAACCCAAATGGATTAAAATGTTCAACTATGAGGTTTTCTGAATTGGGATTTTTAATATTGAAACATGCCACGTGTGTTGTTTTTCCTGCAGCTAAATTCTCCTTGTTGAAAAATTGAGTTTAACAGGAAAATTTCACTTTCCACCGTGTACTTAACAGAAACTAAAACCACGACAACCATAGAAAATAGGGCCAGATTTAGCCGATTTGCGACTTTATCACCATTGAAAACAAATTTAGCGAACAATACGGAGTCAAGGAATCACCAAGAAGGCACTGGGATTGACTTTTCTACAACTTTCTGTGAGGCGATGAAGAGAACCTTTGAAACAAATGTTAAGTCAGTTCAAAATAGAGTTCAGTTTGTATGCGTTGACTGCAATAAGAGAAAGGCTGTTTGAGTTCCTGCTGGTGGAACTGTCTAGAGCAGCGTTTCTCAAATTGTGGTGTGCGCACACCTAAAGGTGCGGGATAAACCTACGCGGGGGGCACGAGGATGTGGAAATTCGAAAATAAAAGATTATTTAAAGAATTATTAATTTAATGAAATGAGAAGCAAAAGAAAATACATTCTGACATAATAAAGAAAAGAATACTGATATAATACACTTATATAAATGTATCAGTACTGCTCAATGTATTTGATAATTAATTTGTCAATACTAAGCTAAGAACAACAGTTTATAATTACTAGTGACCCATGGGCTTGTCATATGCAAAATTATACACAAAATTTAATACTTATCTGGATAATTCGTACGGTTAAAAAAAGTAGTGTTGTAGCTTTTGCGCCAAAGTACATTATTATTGCATTTAATACATTGTTATTGAATGGAAGGGAACGTTACTAAAGTTATGATTAAAAATTGGGTCGCAAATGCTGAAAGTCTGAGAAGCGCTGGTATTGAGAGCCGTTTCTGGAAAGCTGTAAAACTTGTTTTTAACGAGTGTAATTTGTACTATTGTAAATAGTCTGTTATAATATTCCTTTGTGTATATACGTCGATTTGTCGTCATGTATTCATCTATTTGTCCCAGTCCATTACTAAATCGGCTATTCAAATAATTGGAGTCATCGGTTGTGTGTGTGCCTATCCCCCATGCAAATTTGCAGCAATATAAATGGATATTAAGTTAATAGCTGATTGGAGAGAAGCCTTTCTGCTGAGTAGCTGAATTTCCCTTTTCAATAATATTGAATTAAAGCTGTTTTTAATTTTAACAGAACTTTACTCAAGGGACAAAAGTGGATGATTCTGAAAGCACTTTCTATAATACTCCTAATTTCATATAATACAAATTAGGTGAATTTTTAATTTTTTTACCACGTGATTGATGATTAGTTAAATAGAAGAAATAACTGTACATTATTCCAGCGTATAATGCCCACCTCTATTTGCAAACTGTTTTTTTTTAATTTTTAGGTATATTCACTGTAAACCACGCACTCTTTTTTTTTATCGGCTTTTATTAGCTTCACCTGTATGTAACGGAATCTTTGAACTCGATTTTCACCCTCTTTAAAAGATTAAATGAATTCGAAATTTTGCCCACTTGTCAAAGACCGATGACAGTACATTAATTTAATAATTTTGTCCCATAGTCCTGATCAGGATCATCAGGATTAACGATTACCCATTTCCAGATTTGGCGACTAAAAGATTAAGCTACAACCCTAAAGCGAAAACGTCAATGGGTATCCCAGATTCTAAAAATTTACACATTTATGATAAATTCATCAATGAATAAATGATAGTTTAAAAAACTGAGAAAACACGCTTTTTTTGTAGAGTGAACTAACAAATGAAAAATAAATTATAGTGTAAAAAAAATAAATAAAAAACACGCTTTTATAGTGAGTTGAACTAAAAAGTTGTGACGGGCTCACGCGCGCGTCTTTTCATTAACAAGTCCTTTGGGTTCTTTGGGGCCGGAATTAATGGCAACTCTTTTCCAACCAAATCCTAGAAGTGAAGCGTGAAGGAAAGATGCAAGTTAGGAAGCTTTTAAATATCAGAAGTTAGAGTAAGCTGTGTGGCAATTTGAGGAGTATTATGTTAATCAATGATTCAAGCATGAAGAGGTTTTGGAAAGATTAAGTGACAGCGAACGGAAGTTGTTCGTGACGTGAGCCATTAGGTCAAAGTGCATGCCATTGCACTCCAGTAAATTCGCAACTTCCAGTAAGATTCATAGATCGAGAGAGAGAGACATTAAGGTACAAGTGACTATTTAATATTAGGATCTGTGATAGTATTCGAATTGAGTTTAGGCGAGTTAGTTACTGATAGGGGTCCGAGTTGCATTATTTCGGTATTCTATATATTGTGTGTTTGTGTTGACCCCCCTGGGTCACACCTTGTACACCAAGATTAATTTGAAGCAAAGAACCACTAAGAGCCATTTTGAATAATAATAATATTTATTTATTATTATACTTTTCTCAAAAATCTCTGATAACATATAATACGATAATGCTACGTCGCTTAAAGGGATTTGCCTTTATAATAAATTAAATTACTAAGAATGTAATTAATTAATAATGAAGCTAAAGATCAAGTAAGGTTACCGAAATAGGAGATCCGAGAAACACACGTATTTGAATTCTTAACTTTCATTAACTTGAACTAAGTCGCTCAAACTGACGCTTACTTTAAGCGTACGTGAATTATATTTACCGCTGGCTTATATCAGCTTTCTGGTACGTCTCGCAGCACGACGTCTTCACGAATCTAATCTCCTTGAATCTTCTAGTAATGCGTTTAAAGTTACTGGCTCAATAGCCTACCATCATCTCTCTTGCTATCTCGCAACGCTCGACTTAAATACCTTATCTGATTTAAATATCCCGTACCTCTTTTTGGAGTTGATTGGAAATAAACGCGAATTTATATTCCCCAGAAAGACGCCTAAGAAGATTAGTGGAAAGGTTCCGTACAGATTCGTCACATGTTTTGCCACCGTAGATACTCTCATATATATTATTATCTAATATGTTAGAAGTTTAAGTTTTAAGATTTTAACAAAGTCAAATTAAGATCATGGTAGCTTTTAGTTCTTCCGTTATTCCTACACCTCTAGCTCATGCTGATAATCAAGGAGAAGGGCACCCGAGGGAAGGGGCGCCCTTACAAAGTAAAAAATAATTCTTAATATGAGAATAAAATGACTAACGGGAAAATTAATGTCATTGTGGTAAAAGCGTGGGGTGCTTTGTACTACATATTTATACTAACTTTGCATTTCAGAACAGAGCTAGCAAGAAATTAAAACAATTGATATCGAGCATCCACACTTTTACCCCAATTAATTTTCTCGTTAATCATTGTTTTCTTATATTAAGAACTTCGTTTTTACTTTGTAGTTCAATTAACTATAAAAACGTGCTTTTTAGTTTTTTTTAAACTACAATTTATTAACAAGTGCGATTTGCACTATTACAAAGATTCGACCATAACGTTCCTTTGTGTATATAAGTCGATTTGTCGTCGTGTATTCATCTGTTTGTCCCAGTTCATTAATAAATCTGCTAATCAAATAATTGGAGCAATAGGCTGCTTCTCCCCACATCAAATTTGCTAAGTAAATAACTGACTGGATTCTTTCTGCTGAGTAGCGGAATTTCCTCGACCGATAATATTGTATTAATGCTGTTTTAAATTATAATGGAGCTCACATAAGGAACAACATTGGATGATTATAAAAATTGCAAGCATAATACTCCTAATTTCGTGTAATACAAATTAGGAGTCCTTCTTTTTTGATTTTCTTGTAATGTGATTGATGATCAGTTAAATAGAAATTACTGCATATTCCAGCGTATATCTATATTTTCAAATTGTATTTGTTTAAAAAAAACTTAAGTATACTCGCCGCATAATGCACATTCTTCTTTTTTACGAAGACACCTTAAATGTACACCTTACATTAAGAAAGTGCGGATCAATAGCAATGTACATCCAATTCTGTTTTGACACAAACTTCTTTTACGCCATTTTCATAAAACAGGAATTAGAAGTAAAATTTAATTCTCTTTTAAAATGACTTATTTGTTTTAACAAGCACCAAATAAACCCTGCTTTACTTTTATTTTTTATAACTGCTTAATTTTAGACGAGGTATTTAAAGCGATTTCCATTTGTTAGAATTCCTCGAATTTTATAAATTCAATGAAGAATTCTGTCTGCTTTGCGTGAATATCAAGATATCAAGCTCACGGTATCAAACGCGATGATTGGGATATGTAAAAGAATAAAGAAACTAAGAACGATATGCAACGATATTAAATTGGTGCTCGAACTTCCAGTTGATTAGCGAACAAGCGGCTTGGACAGACCAGGCATCTCAAGTTATATTATTACCATTACACCCGAAAGGGAGAGAGTCCACTCTCAAAGGAACGAAGACCCTTAAGAACGCTATATCGGCTATCAGTCATAATGCTAATCATTCTATTAAACACGATACTGATGAGGTACATTCTGGGAAGTTTCTACGTGATCTGAAGTCATTAATGTTCTCTTACGGAGAATTATACTACGGCCTATCCAAAACCCAAACACGGCTAATTACTGAATTGTTCTTAAGTCCTCTGAAACATCGGCAGCGCAGGAGGTTAGTCCTATTTTTGTTCAAGGATAGAAATAACTTACACCAGTGCTTCTCAAACTTTCAATATTTGCGACTCATTATTCAATCATAATTTTTATCGTCCTCCCCCTCCATACAATAACAATGCATTGAATTCAATAATACTGTACCTTGACAAAACTGGAGAACGCTAAAGCTACAATACGACTTTAACCCCTTAAGTGCCACCACGTATATAAACGACTGACTCAGCCAAAGCGTTAATTGCCGCCGAACGTATATACACGTCTTTCCGAAGTACTATCTTCTCTGCGCACTGCTAACCATAAAATTATTCCGAAGATTTTGGAATGCGATAAAAGGACCTTGACAGGGTTTGTGAAGTATTTACTTATTTCAGAGAAGGTTTTACTCATTTATTATTTTCATTCTCCTCCCTCCCAAATACATCACATACGCGGCGTGCCTATGTGGAAAACGGTGACATTAGGCAGCAAATTGCGTAACATTAAATCTACAGTTAAGGGGTTATTATAAGCCGTAAAAATTATTGAGATAAGTGTTAATTTTTGTATGTAATTATATATGTGACAAACCCATGGAGTTAATGGTAATTGTTAAACTTGCTCTTAATTTAGTACTATTAAATTATAAAATACTTTGTGCAGTACTGATACATTTATAAGTGTATAATATCAGTGCAAATGTGTATTTTATATTTTATTTTGTTAAGATGCATTTTGTCTGCTTACTTTCTTTAGATAAATAATTTTTAAAAATTAATCTTTTGCTTTCGACTTTTCAATATGCTCGCATCCCCGTCGTAGAGTTATGACGCCCCTCTAGGGGGGGCGCGTCTAACAGTTTGAGAAACGCTGATTTACATAGAAAGGGCTTCTCTAACGGAGTACGAAGATGGTTACCAAGACATTTCTAGTGATAGTACTAGTATTGCAGTCTTACGCGAACGTGTGTGTCTGTTGTCAAAAAGTGACGAGGAAAAATTTTTTGTATAGGTAACTCATAATACCTAATTACCTAATTTTTGTGGGTAAAATCCTAGGAGAGCCCACACCCTTGGCGACAAACCGAAAAAAGCGCCAAGCCAGAACAAGATGGTGCCAAGCGAAGCCGACAATGGCGGCAAAGGAAATATAGTGGGAAAAGGTGGATGCGTAATGAAAATTTTTGTAAACAATACAGAAATTAAACATTTAAGATAAAAAATATAAAAACAGCACTTACTGTCTTACTGCTGATCTTTTCCGAGTGGAGGGTACAGCGTAACAACAGATTTTAAAAAGCTTTAAAGGTCTCATCGCTAAGCGAATGATCGTGTGAGCGCCGCCATATTTATTCTGCGAGGTAATGGTCAAACATACATTCGGCGTGTCTGGTACAATTTCGAAGAAAGCGTTTTATTGCCGACCACGTTACATCATGCCGATCATTACATTTAGGACATTGATAGTGATAGTTAGGATTGAAGCAATCAATCCTTCCTTCATACACCATTCAATCAATTCTTTCTTACCTTTCGCATTCAACAAAGTAAAAAATTCTAAAGTATATTCCCACACACACGCAGCCATCTCGGAGCCCAACAACAAAATTAAATTCGAAATGCGTGCCCACAGTATACAAAAATGCTAGAAATAGTTAGGGTTGCCACATGCAGTGTTTAAAAAAGTAGGGCTACCAAGATGGCACAATTATCGCCAACCAAAGTAATTCGCGCCAAGGGTGTGGGCTCTCCTAGGAGTGAACCTTTTTGTGTTTTTGAATAAATGATACGGGTTATTTCTTTGCCAACGGTTTTTTTTTCATTTTGTTTGATACATGTGCTTTCTTCCTCCAATAAAATATTTAAGATCTTAACAAGAAATCGTATGGTTTACTATGTGATATCCTCCCCCCCGGGTGGACATCTCTTTGATTATCAGCGTAAGCTAGAGGTGTAGGATTAACGGAAGAACTAGATGTATACATAATATTAATATATCTTTATTAAGATTTTGAATTTAAGCTTTTAACAAATGAGATTATAATAATATATGTGAGAAAATCTACGGTGGCAAAACACACAATTTATATAATACTAAATTAACCTAACTCGGACCACTATCAATAACTGAATCGCCTAAACACGATTCCAATACTATTACAAATCCTAATATTAAATAGTCATTCCTACCTTGCCGTAGTTTAAGTAACGATCAGAACTATCCTAGATGAGGCCTTGCTATAACTCGAGTGCAATGATATGCACCTTGATCAATGGATCTCTATCACGTATAACTACTATTCTTCGCCACGTAACGTTTTCCAACTTCTTCACGCTTGAACCCTAGATTATGTTTACATTCCTCTAATTGCCATCCCGCTTACTCTAAGTTCCGATATTTAAAAGCTTCCTAATTTGCATCTTTCTTTCACGCTTCACTTCTTGGATTTGGTTGGAAAAGAGTTGCCATTGTTTCTGGCTCCAAAGAACCCAAAGGACATGTTAAAGAAAAGATGCGTGAGCCCGTCACAACTATATCACTATTTTTTCTAATTTCTTTGGATTGGAAACAATATTCTATTTTCCCTATTAATTCAAAATATTTTTAATACGTATTCTTCGGGAACATATCTATTGATTATTATTCCGGGTTCTTTTTCGCAACAAAATTCTGAATCGAATAATTAATAATATAAAATACACAACAACTTAGTATTATTGAGACAAGCATAAAGTTTTATTTCAATGTAGTTCCAATGTCTTAGAAATATTTGGGCTTAGCTCACAACACAGACGTTCTTTTTTCTACAGATTTTTTTTTTACTTTCTTCATCGAATCCTCTCAAATTTCATTTTTTTTTTTTAAGTGAAGCGCTCCATAGCACCCTCTGTCGTAATTGCTCAATATACATAATACAATTCAATTAAAAATACTTAATGTATATATTTTTCGTAACAGCTGTTGCACAAGTAAAAATAGTTCTTAAAGGTTTGGATATATTGAAAAGAAATATATATATTACACAAATTAACAATAAAACCATGTAGATTAAAAACAAACCTATCGTAAAAAAAATTGTCCGATAATTTATTTCCTCGGGAGAACGGCCGATTAAGATAACGTTACAATCATCATAATAATAATTGTTACTATTATAACAATTAATAACAATAATTTCTATTATTGTTTAATGTAAAATATCTAATAAAAATAATGATTATTCAAACTTTTTGGATGATCCATGGTCGTACATGTAATCAAGAAGGGAGGGGTCAGCTGAGAAAGACGAAAAAATACGAGGGAAAAATGATACCCCGATACGTCTTAATCAACAATCGAACATGCAAAAGAACACAAACGAGAAGAACACAAGCGACTGCAAAGTCCATCGATAGGGAACTCAGCTAACAAGGTTGAGGTCACGGAAGCTATTGCGCCAGCTGTCCCACATTTTTACACACTGTTAAGGAGTCACTTCACGAAAATCCATGAAATAATCGATTTTTCAATTTTGATTGAAACATAAAATACCATTCTTTTTCTTTCTAATGCAGTTTAAATTTTTGCTCTAGCTTAATTAGAAGTATTTTTAATATTTTTTTTTAAGTTGTTTACATCTGTCAAACCCCCAAACCGCTGATTGCCACGCCCTCTCAAATCAAAACAAAAGACACATGCTACTTTTCAGCCTTATCAAATGGTTTAAATTGATTAAAAGAATTTATTTTGATCAGCAGCTTATCCAGGAAAGAAGTGAAGTGAATAGTTATAGATGTTTGTTTACTTACAGCCTATTTTTTACCTCCTTAAATGCAACGGATTTCTGCGATCGTTTTCAATAGTGTTTTCCATCAAAAACATTATTCAAACATTTACAAAACGTTTTTTAAACTCTGTTAAGTAATAAAATGTTTAAAAAACGAAAGAGTTTGGAAAGAAATGTACAACATTCCAAACTTTTATGGATTTAAATGTTGATAAGTCAGACAATTTCAACATAAATAAATCAGCTTTAAAATCTAAGTTAGGTAAGTTTAATAAAGAGTATGTTTCTTTTTTAGATTCATTTGAATGTTTCTGTGAAATTCCTGACATTATACTGTTCTTTTGTGCTTTGAAACAACATTAATTACATAAAATTAATGTAAAAACCAAGGTATTCACATAAATTTTGGTCACGAAATCTAGGTTTGGCTATATATATATATATATATATATATATATATATACAAAATTGTTAATATGTTGTAACTTTTGTGGTCTTATTCAAACATTTCTTATTACCAGGTTTTCTAAAACAGTAGTTAATCAAAAAGGTACAAAATTATATGAAGTGGACACAATAGAATTTCATATGCTATGAGGTCTATAAAAAGTAGCAGTTGCAAAAATATTTTGCGGAGTTATGCATTTGTCACTTACTCTATAGTGGTTTTGTGATTCCATGCATACATTAAATAATGTGACACAGAGAAAGTAACCAAAGTGTCTATGGCTTTAGCTGCTGCCGAAACAATATTTAATAATGGATAACCAAATGTACCAGTGGCTATCAATGGTACCTGGCTAAAAATAAGCTATATATTTCTAAATGGTGTTGTTACGGCAGTTAGTTTGGACACTGGGAAAGTTGTTGATGTTAAAATATTATCGCAGAAATGTTTGTGTAATTTTAACAGCGATGTACATAGCAATGAGTGTTCGGCAAGTTACATTGAAAATAGTAGGGGAATGGAAGTTGAAGAGGTGCACTTTTTTTTGTATCTCTCATCACTCGCAGACATTACACAATTTACGATATACACAATATTTGGACTATATGGGAACTCTAAAGCATACAAATCAGTTTTAGAATCTAAAGATATGTCAATATTGAACAATTAGAATGTGTTAATCATGTTGAGAAAATGATGGGGACATGACTTAGGGCCTTAAAATTAAAATTAAAAGACAGAAAGCTTAAAGACAAAAAATCTCTATTGACAGATGCTGAAATAAACAAATTGCAAAGTTGCTATGTTTTGGCTGTTCAAAACAACTCGGGAAAATTTGTCAGCCATAAGGCAAGCTATATGGGCTATAATTGTTGATAAAATGTTCACAGGTTTGAATCTACGACACGGTTTATGCCCCATGGGATGTGACTTGTGGTGTAGATTTAATATGTCCACATACTGAAAGGTTACACATACAAGCATAAACACGACTTACCTATTGTAATTAGGAGAATTACATAAACAAAGTATTTAGAGGTCACTAATCTTGAACATTTATCTGGATGCTTGCTTGATAAAACTCAAAATACTAGTGAAAGCGGAAATAGTTTTTGGTGTATAATTCCAAAAACTGTATTTGTGCAATTGGGAACTTCAAAAACTATAGTACATGAAGCTATATACTTATATAATCAAAGCTTCATTACCAAATTGAAAGTTTTAGATGTATTAAACATTCAACACCTGAATTTTATGTCGAGCATTGCAAAAAGTAGATCATCCGTGTATTAGGAAAGCAGAATAGTCAGTTTTACAATGAACCAAAGAAACCAGAATTAAAAACAAACAATTAAAATGTAGGCAAGAAGATGATCTTGCAGATGACACTAGCAATCCAAGTTATTGTTCTGGTATGCATTAGTTAATAGTAAGTTTGTACTTTAAATCACTATTTCTCAAAAGTGTAAATTTCAACACAAAAGGAACATTTTTGAAAAAACTACTTATTTTACAGCCTTGAAACTTTGCACATATGTTAACACTATACAAATAAATATTTTAATGAGAGATTTTGTCAAAAAAAATTCAAAAAATATTTATGGATTAAAATGTACAGGAATTTTCATCGTTTTAAAATTTTTGACGTGTTACTCCACATATGAATTTTTTTAAAAAAAACTAATCAAAATTTTGAAAAATGCTCCCATTAAAATAATAAAAACAATACAATGAATATACAAAAAAATTCATGGCTGTACAACCAGCCAATTTT
The DNA here is from genome assembly GCA_019973935.1 of Trichonephila clavipes. Classification (NCBI taxonomy): domain Eukaryota; kingdom Metazoa; phylum Arthropoda; class Arachnida; order Araneae; family Nephilidae; genus Trichonephila; species Trichonephila clavipes. Next base: position 2,166,060 of record BMAU01014652.1, on the reverse strand, counting down.
TAAAAAATGTTCCTTAAACTTGGTCATTTTTAACATTACGGAGATAGGGAAAATGCTGCGTGAAGTGACCCCCTTTTAAGTGCTTTTGAAGTGATGCCAAGTGCGTTCGCTTTAGAATCTTATAGATTGGATTAGAATTAATTTTAGCGTGGTAAGTCTTATTTCGAATAAAGCCTCGATATCCGGAGAAGACCTGTCCTAGTATGTCCAGGACAATGGTGGGATATTTACTTGACTGTTGTTTGCCATACAACCCGACAACCAGAACTCATGGTATGGAGCGCCATTTCTTTTGATAACTAGTTTGTCATCTTGGATACTTTTGGTCATCATCAGCGCCATCTTACAACCCGTAGTTTTGCACTTTCTTTCACAAATCCCTGGGCTTATATTTCCACAAAATAATGCCTGACCGCACTTACACAGTGTATATTTATAGTGCTTGTCTTTGTATTTCTGCTACACTTCTTCTTGCATGATCAGAAGACATTTCCCTCATAAAGCAAGTTTTGACCAACAGGCATCTACGACCATCTGTGGATTACATTGATCTATCTGTCTAATTGGAATGTGCATGGCACAAAAATCAAGTTAAGGATATCCTCTCACTCTACGAGTCAATTCCGAAATGGATAACGGCTTGCACGAGGGTCAGATGAAGCCTGAGCAAAGAATGAAAAAGCTTATTACCCCGCATCATGCAGTACCTTATGCGTCGTATATATGGCCACATTACGCTGATCTGAATATGCTCACTTTTAATTGTTATTCAAATTAACGTGTGGTATCCCCTACGTTGGGGATACCCTCTCTCCACTATCCACGCGACCTACGCCTAAGGGAACGAAGGATGCGCCACTAAACTCATTCATAATAAAACCAGTTTATTCTGATCTTAATTTATATATAATACAACAACAATACTAGTCTAGGAGGATATTGATCAAGAGTGAGTAGACGTTAGACGAGTTACTGATAATTAGGGCAATTAACAACTGAATCTATATTTATATATTAATTCCTAGCTTAATAATATCCGCCCTATCCTTATAGTTTATATGAACTAGCTTACCGCTATTTCCTGGGTAAACAGCTACGGTCCGTAAAACGTCAATTCAACCTTTAATCTCGCTGGCTCTGGCTTAGGCAATGCTCCGCTGGTCTCGGACCCACTTTTGAGTTATCTACACCGGCACGGTTGGGCCAACTCCCAGGATGAAGACTCCTCTTCTAGACTTTATCTCACTTCACTTAGCTACTTAACGCTCAGAGCTTCACTTAGCGATCACTTCTGGTATTACTTCTCCACTTAGCGATCCTCGCGAATGCTAACCTTCCAATATATATGATTCCTAATTTGCATAAACACGCTCTTCTTGGGTTAGTTGGAAAGAATTGTCATTCAGGCCCCAAAGAAATCCCCCAAGAGAACAATTAGAGGAAATACCGATAAAGCCCCTTCACAAAGGCTATCAGTCAACGAGGAATGAGCATTGCTTATTCGTAAAAGGCCCAGTGTCAAATCGAATGAAAAATTCATTTGCAAAATTTACTTGTGATGGTGATTATCAGCTTGAAGCAACTGAACACTTTGAAACCTGAAGGAACAGAGAACTGAACACTAAATTTAGCAAACCATAGAATAATGTGCGTTAAGTAGGGTTGGAACTCCATGTTTCTTCTGTATTATGAACATCGCCTGTCTCTCTCTCACACCAGTTTTACTTTTCAAACAGTATTCAACAGAAATGGACGTTTGTCGAGAACAAGATTGATCGTATTTGGAATCATTTTATTAAATTTTGACCAGTATTCCGGAGACATAACACAGTTTGTTATAGATGGTCGTCTCTACGGTAGATATGAAAAATATTTTGGGCATTTTGTTCAATCAGGTAATAAATATTTATGATTTCACTGTATTTTTCATTGTTAAACAAGTTGTTCCAATCCAAGCACAAGACAGCAAGTCACAGTAGTCATATTACAGCTGTGGTGGTGTGATATCTATATAAACTAGTGCCAAACATTACGCAAAGACGATCGTTTCGGCGTGGTCGATAAAGTACTTGCGTTCAGAACGGAAGGTACCCAGAACGAACCTTCCATCCTTCATTGGTGACCCTGGTCGTGCAAAAGAACCACACCCATCGCGCGCCGCAGTCGTGGTACCATCCATCCACCGTAAAAGCAACCAAGTCGTCAAACATTGACGCAAATAAGCTGTCACTTAAAAAAGCAGTCTCACACAAATAACGCAATTCTCAAGCCGTCACGCACGATGACGCAACCCACAAAGTGACACAACTGCTCTCATGCTCGCCACAAATATAATATCATTCATTCGCTTATTCACCGAATCACTGGCATTGGGGGTATGTGGCGGTGTGATATCTATAAAAACTAGAACCAAACATCACGCGAAGATGATTGTTTTCGCGTGATCGATAAAGTACTTGCGTACGGAACAGAAGGTACCCAGATCGAATCTTCCTTCCTACACAGTGTATTCGTGCAGGGTGAAAGGGTCAGACCTTATCATGTCCTACTTCAGACCTGAAAATCTACATACCTTCGTATCTGACTTCCTACTGAGAATGTTAGATGCAGGGCGGGTAGTGATGAGAGACGATGGAATAGCAATTCGTGTCTTGATGAATGCCACAGTCGTTGTTTCTATTTTTTTTTTTTTTCGTTTCCACCTTGCGTTGCCGTTTTTCGTGACATGAATACCGTTATAGCTTCGTTTTATATTTTTATTATGAGTATAAACTTTCAATAATCAAATGTAGGCCTTACAATTTGAATATTTCTGCAATGTAACTGAAATCATGAAAGCTAAACGATTGTTTTTCAAATAAAATTTGAGAACATACCTTAAAATGCCTACATTCCAAATTTCATTCCGTTCCCTTCAATCGAGTATTCAACAAAGTGTTTTTTATAATAGTCTTTTATATATTCCCTATTCGAGAAATTTTAATGAAATTCAGTACTGTACTAATTGGGCTTTTTATAATACAATTCTAATTAAACTAGTTAATATATCAAGGGAAATATTGATGTGTGTATATTACGTTTTTATCACTGTATTCAAGATATAATTGAATATTTTTTAACAGAAATTGTTTAAAGAAAAAAATTTAGTCTGTAAGCCTAACTAAAGACTCGTCATGATCAAATTTTTCCTTTCAAGCAAAAAAAAATTCTTTGCTTTTGTTTATCTTAATGATAATTAGAGATCAAACTTCAACGATTTAGTGTTCATTTCAAAATATGTGTACTAAGAAAATAATTCAAGAACACTTTTTAAGGAATCCATAACAATTCCTTTTATGACAGCTTTAAATTTAAGCAAGATATATTTTTCTCAAAAGAAATCGATTCAAAACTTAAATGCTTCAATAACAACTATAAGAAATTGCCAATAAAAATTCTTTTTTACCGTTCTTATTGTAAATGTTCAAGTTTTCAAAACCATCAAATCCAATAATGCTTGAAATAAGATTATAGTACATTTACGGGGGTCAAAGAAAGAAAAAGTAAATCGAATAGCTTGATTTTTATAATGTTCAAAACCAGATGGCGTAAAAAAGGATTCCTTTCATTTACTATTCATGTCCTGAACCTCCAAACCGCACATTTGTGGTATTGAAATACTTCTTTCATATTTTGCATTTGACATTTTCCAATTCTCGTTCATTCATTCTTTTTTTACCCGAAGCTTGTAACTGAAGTTTTTTATCAACATCAGTAGCGACATCTATCTGAATCGAGTGTCATTCCTCTTGTAATCTATGGCATCCTGGCAGATGGCGTGGGCAGTTGTCATACTTCGGTGTTAAGTTGACATACCATACAATGTAATGGGTTTCCAGGAGTGAGTGATGTGTGAAACTAAAACAAAGTAAAAGAAAGAAAAGGGGGTAACTATTTTGAAATCTGGCGTATTTGATTTTTGTGTCAGATGAGTAAGATTTTTTTTGAAAGGAAACCATGATTTTTTTTTTCAGAATTCACTTTGTTTTTCACCTTAGCAATTTAAAAATATGTTATCTTCATTTACAATTGACTGTGAATAGTTCTTTTAATGCCTGTTCGACTTATTATTGATATAAGAAGTGTTAATTGTACCTTCGTAGCTGAAAATATAAACAATTTTCTTATAGATATAATTCTTTGAAATTAAAATTAAATAATTTGATTCTTTTACACGTTATTTATAAAGGAATAGAGCTTTAAAATAGTTCAAAAAGTTTAAAATATAACCATAATTTTAAAAATTATAAGCATATGAAAACCAGAAACATTTCTGTAATAAATATTAAGTAAATTTTACGTTGAGCATGCTATTTTCTAAAATAGTAGCCTTTGATGCGTATAAAACTTGTTATAATTCTATAATGCCAAGACTCTTTAAATTTTACCTAATTTTTTAGTACTATATATCTCTTTTGCATTTCAAAATACTTTAAAAATACTGAATTTTTTTTAAAAAAATTAATGTAATTTTTTATTTTTTAAAAAATATAATTTATTATTCTATTTATATAAAAATAGCTACAGTGTAATAAGGATATATTTGACTCTTTATAAATCAACCTATTGCTATTAATTAGAGCAACTATTTTGGAAAATATCATACGCAACATAAAGCTTAATTAAGATTTGTTAAAGAAATGTTACACATTTCATATGCTTACAATTTTTAAAACTATGATTATATTTTAAACATTTTGCAATTTTTAAAAATCTTATTCCCTTATAAATATATAATGTACAAAAGAATCGAATCATTTTATTTTAACCTCAAGGAATTGCATCTAATCGAAATTGCTTACCTTTTCTGCTCATGAGAAAAAATTAGGATCCCATAAATTAGGATTAATACACTCAGGAACATTGAAAATAGCGACCCAAGAAGAAAGCATCGAATTGAAATGAAATTTAACACACATAATGACACAGATGAGAGATTCACTTGATCACAAACATAAGACAATTAAACGAATACAGGGTGTGCAACAACACAAATACTGGACAACTTCAATAGCGCATTGGACCACCTCCAGCTGCAATACATGCCGCCACACGGTCCGGCATTGAGTGGATTAGACACCTTATGTTGTTCTGAGGCAGATGGGCCCACAAATCTTGAACAGCCAACTCTAAATCATGTACAGAGTGACACAATGGCACATGCCGTTTAGCTGACCCCACACGTGCTCTACAGGGGACAAATCGGGGGAGTGGGCCGGCCATGGAAGAGTCTGAAAATGACGTAGGAAGTCTTCAGCAACTCTTGCTGTATGCGGATGAGCATTATCTTGCTGGAAAATTGCCCCTGGGAGTCCATTTAGGAAAGGTCCTACATGGGGTCGAAGAAAATCATCAACGTAACGTTGGCCCGTTAAGGTTCCACGCATCACAATTAAAGTGAACTGGCTATCATAGGCTATGGCCCCCCCCCAGACCATTACACCAGCTATGCGGGCAGTGTGACGTAGAACAGTGTATGTGTGGGGGGGAATTGTACCGCGCACCAGGGTGCCTCCACACCCGTACACGGTTATCATCTGTCCCCAAAACAAACCGGAATTCATCACTAAACACAACCTTTTGCCAATCTGTGATATTTCACATTGATCGGGCTTGGCCAGCACCTCCTAGATACAAGGCCTGGTCACTGATTTGTGACGTCACTACTAGTAGGGAGAAATCGTCCATCACCTACGGAGCTTCTCTGATGCATTTTCTTAAAGACTTTTTGTTATTAAACTAATTATACTTTTTTTTTACAGATTAAAAAAAACAGTAAATTAATCATTAAATTGTATTTCATGTACATAAAACATGAGTAAATATTAGTTTTCCTATTTAAATAATAATTGCAAGTATATGATTATCCATTACTAGGAACGCATTGCGTTGAACATAAACACATTTATTACATTGTAGCAAATTATAAGAGCCTTTTGTATTCGTATATTTCTTTTTTTTACATAACTATGATTATTTCTTAATTTTAAAATTTATCTTCTTATTTTTTTTTCAGAATAGTTACAAAGAGGAAAATAAAATTAGAAATAGTTTTCAAAACAAAAAACGACATACAAATTTAAAAGCAGTAACTTTATTGTTATTGCACGTCAAGTAGTATTAAATAAATTTCAAATATATTTGTAGATAAATCTACACCTCTATAATTATAGATATATACAGGAAAATAAATATATATTTAAAAAATAAATTAGTTTATTTAGCTGTCTGTCTGTCACTTTTCTTTCCTTAAATTTTTAGTACTCTTTCTCTCAAAAGTAATTAAATATGTTTTAAAACTTTATTGGTATCAAATTATTAAACAAAAGTTTGCTGTCTGCATAACAACATGAAAAAATACCATAAAATAAGTTGACAAAAATATTTTTTATTAAATCCATACATATATGATTACAGATACATACATGAAATTAAATATGTACACAGAAACAGATTACATAGTTTATTTAGCTATTTGTTAGTTACTTTTCATTGCTTAAAAATGTTTCCATATTTTCCCTCCAACAATAGTTATTCAATTATGCATTGTTAAAAATGTAGATTAAATGTTTTAAAACTATTGGTATCATGCACAGTAATAAGCAAAAATTCTTCACTCTCTTCAATAACAGCATTAAAAATTACCAAAAAATAAAAAGTTCCCATAAATAACAATATAACAGGTTATCGTAAAATAAGTTAAAAATATATATTTTAGATAAATTGTTCTTAATATTAAAGCATAGATATATACCTAAAATAAATGTATATATAGAGAGAAAATATAATACACCCATATGTAAAAATGTAATTCATTTAGCTAATAAAGTAGGTATTTTTTTCAAAGCAAAAAAAAAGACAAACAAATTTAAAAACAGTAGCTTTATTGGTATCAAATGCAATCACAGCATAAAGAATTATTTTTTAATATTTTTCAAATATATTTTTAGACAAAAATCTATACTATATAATTATAGATATATACAGGAAAAATAAATGCATACATAAAAATAGATTATACAATTTATTTAACTGTTGTCGCAGTTACTTTTCTTTCTTTGAATCTTTGGTACTTTTTCTTCCAAAAGCAGTTATACATTGTTGCAAATGTGAATTAAATATGTTATAAAACTTTATTGGTACCATGCATAGTACATGCATAAATTCATTTGAATTTATCAAGCTAATCGATATTTCTAAGGCAATTTGACGTTGATTATTTTGTTTAAGGAACATATTTTCATAATCATTAGAAAGAAGTTTCTGAACTATTTTATAGTTGTAGAGCACTGCTGTAACAACATCTGGAGAAGGGCACAATAAACTTCCTCTGTCTAAGTTACGTATTAAATCATAGTTAGAATTTAGTTCAAAAGATTTATTAAGAACAAGTGATTTGGAACAAAAGTCACATTTTAATTTTTTAAGTGCTGCTCTAGCACAAACACCAGCTAAATATGTTAAAACAGGTAGATACGGCTGAGCATCATGAAAATCTTTTTTCAGATAGTGTAATCTTAAAATTCTACAATACTGATGACTCTAAAGGATTTTCATTACACGAATCTTCCAAATGAATGTATTTTAAGTTAAGCTGGCCATATGTGTTTGAAACCAAAGTTAGAGGTAAAAAAAAAATTGCATTCTTAATTTAGCTTCTACTTCATAAAGCTGTCGAATTGATATTAAATATTGAGAACCTGAAAGTGTTCCATATTTCCCAAAACGACTTTCTAACGCATCTGTTTGAATTTTTCTGGGAAGAAAATACTGAAATTTTAATTTGTTAATGCAATATTTTGACATTTCAAGTAAAGCGTATGTGGTATGAATAAAAGCAAGATGTGTTTCTTTAGTAAGGGTGCCAGTAGTACAATTTTTTCCCTTCCACGAGTCTAACCATAACAAAATTTTATGCAAGAACTCACATGTTTGGTTGTCTGGAGATAAAGTAATAGGTTGCTGATAAGGATCAAGCAAATGTTGTCCCTTTAAAGGTGTTTTAACATTAACTATTTTCCACCATGTACAAATTAAAGAAATAAAAATTGATGTTGTTTCATAACTAATTAGTTCATGTTGCTCTCCTAATAGTTGAAGTTCCTGAATAAGAAAATTATTAAATATCTTAACCACAAGAGTTTCACATTTTGTTTTTCAAGATTTATAGGACATAAAGCCTTCAAAGTTAAACCATAAACAAACTTTACTAAATTATTACTTTTTATGTCATATAGTTGTTTAAGTGTAGAGAAATTTGCTTCTAATAATGGAATCTTATTATGATCTTCAAAATCTGGAAAATAAAAACATTGACCTGTATTTTTTTGATTAATCCAATTGTTACGAATGCATTTAAAAATGTGCACTAAATCAATAACAAAAAATAAAGGATTGGAAGAATCAGAAGGATGTGGATATACAATGCTCAATTTGGGAGGAACAGAAAAGTTTGACTTTACTTTTCGATTTATAAAATTATTGTCAGAAATTACACCTATAACTTTGAATCCAATACCATCAAGTTCTACGATAGTTTTTTTTAACAACAGCAAACAATTTTTCTCCATCGATTTTTTTCACTGGCATCATATGAACTATTTCTTTAAGAGGAGAAAGAAGACTTTGAATCATGAACACATATGCTGAAGTAGCAGCTTGTTCACTGTTATATGCCATCCCTAGAATATTACCCCCTTTGGTGTATCTTCGTATTGCATCATTCGAAAAGTGTAATTCACAAACCTATAAAATTAAATATATATATATATATATATATATATATATATATATATATATATATTGTTTTGCATCAACAAAAAATATTTGTTAGAATTAACTAAAATTTCTCTGATAATTTGATTTTTTTAAAATGAAGTTAACGAATTGTGAGGTTAACGCGGAGTCATGTTTATCTGTTTTCAGCTTACTTTTACAGCTTTATTTTTTCTTACTTTTAAAGTCATCCTAATAGTTCAAAAATCAGCTAGTCTTGTTGTTGTTGTGAATGTGTTTTGCATTTTGTATCTCACATCATATTAATATACAAAATATACAATAAATGGTTGCTTATGTCCATATTTACATTGACTACGAGCTGTATATCATAATGGGCTTTCTTTGCTAACACACTATTACTACTTAAGGTACTTTCGTTGACTCTACGAAAAGGTATTTGGTAAATGACACAAAAATAAAGCAGCAATAGCAAAAACACTAGACAGTTTTTGTCTCATTAACAATGCTTGTTTGGGCTCATTTTTAAAAACATAAATTTTATTAGGGCAACAAAATATTTATTTCAGAAACAAAACACCTTTATCATTATAGATAAATAAAAATGAATTGCTAATGTTTAAGAAACTCACATGAAGAAAAAGAAATGAGTACATTTTCAAACGTCTTATCGAGCAACCTATTAAAGTTATTCGTAGACTTTTAAAATAAAGATATTATTACATTTCCCATAAATAGAATAAAATTAAAAAACTTATCTTCGAATACTTTGATGGAGCAAAATCTTTTTCTTGAAATGGCTTGTATCCATTTTTTCGAAAAAGTCCTCTTTTGGGAATCAAAACATTTACTTTCCCAGTATCTTTATAATTGCTAGTGCAGTTCTGTAGAACTAAGTGTTATGATCTTATCCAAAATCGTCACAAATAAATTGAAAATCTGCAATAAAAATGTAGAAAGCTGCGAACTGTACAGGAGCAACAATCAAAATGGCGTAGGCGAGTTAAGTGAACTTCAAATCAGGCGGGATTTCTATACCTACTATATGTGTGACGTCACAAGTCTCTCCCATTTCAGTAGCCAGGCCTTGTATCTAGGAGGTGTTGGCTTGGCACCACTGTAGACGCAGTTGCCGATGTTCCGGTGTTAAAGGGGGTGCACGGAAAGGGCGCTTCGATTTAAGATTTGCTTCTGCAAGGTGTCTGGAAATTGTTTGTGGAACAATTGCTACGCCTACTTCTAATCGTATCGTTGATCGAGTCACTGTGGGGTCCACAAGTGCTTGCCGCACGATCCTTCGATCCTCTCTCCTCGTGGTCTTCCTGGTCGCTCCAGACCCGGTTTTCCGCGCGTGGGTACCTTCTCGTGTCCACTGCTCCCAACAATTTCTATCGGCACACTCCAAACGATCCACCTGGCCAGCAACACGGCGCGTCGACCAGCCTGCAGTTTTTATCCCGATGATCATGCCTCTCTAAAACTCGCTTAACTGTGAGAAATGTCTTCTAGCACATTTACCTGGCATGTTTCGCTTACCAAAGTCTTCCTACAATCGGCGGGTAATCGTCACGTTTATGAATCTTCGAATTTGCGCTGGCTTATATAGCACCCTCTTCCTGATTGTAGCGCCACCTCGGCATGTATCAGCATGCGTATTGGCACAAAACTTGGATCATTTGCATATCACATTACGCTGTACTTGTGACAAATCTATACGGAACTTTATCACTAACCTTCTGAGTCGTCCTTTTTAGGGAAATTTAATTCCCTACCTATTTCCAATCAACTCCAAAAAGCGGACAGGATTCCTTGTTATATGCAGATTAGATAAAGTATTTAAGTCAAACGGAATAGTAAAGTGAGAGCAGTAGGAGATAGAGATTGAAGCAGAAAGTTATAGTGAAGTTAAATTGAAGATTTCTTGTTGGATGATTTAATCTCAGATAAAAGCTAAGCTGAGCTGAGCTGAATTGCAGTGTGGTAAATATTAGTCTTATTATTGCGAATGAAATTAAAATTAAATGTTCAATAAGAACATAGAATATAATTCTGGGATCTCTTATCGTGGTAATCTCTGCGTGATCGTTATTTAATTGTTAATTAATTGGATCATTAATTAAGTTAATTTAAAGGATATTACCTTTAAAACCTCATAATACTAGTTAGATATATTTGTTAATAAGTCTTTGATTCTATTTGGATAAGATAACCAAATAAAGAAAGTTGTTTATAAAAATGGCTACTGGTTCTTATCTGAATCCTATTTATTCTCGTTCTCAAAGTGAGGTCCAAGGAGACCTTCACATACTTATTTGCAAAGTTTCACGATTGTAATTAGCTTCCTTCTTGGGTCGCTATTTTCAATGTTCCTGAGTGTATATTAAACGATTAAACATAAGTATTGCAACATTATTATTAAGAAATTTGAAATATAAAACTCAGTTACGATCTACTTTATTGAAAAGTGATCGCGTACTGATTCTTTACTCATTATTTTAAAATTTCTAAAAGATTACACCACACATTAAATGGTGAGGTCACAGGGGTGTTAAAAGTGTTTCGAGAGCACAAAATACAAACAATTTTCGACTAGAAATAATTCTTTGAGATTAAAATGAAATAATTTGATTCTTTTACACATTTCTTATAAAGGAATAAAGTTTCAAAAAAGTATAAAATATCTAAAATATAATCATAATTTTAAAAATAATAAGCACATAAAAATAAGAAAATTTTTTGTAAGAAACAAATAGTAAGTTTTACGACGCGCATGCTATTTTCTTCAATAATAATTCTAATTACTAGCAATAAGTTGATTTATAAAGTCAAATATATCCTTATTACATGCTGGCCTATCTTATATAAATAGAATAAAAAATAATATTTTTAAAAATAAAAGTACATTTAAAAAATTTTTTTTAAAAATTCAATTTTTGTTGAAATATTTCAAAAAATTAAAAATTTATAATACTATAAATAGCTAGGATTTGAAGATTATGATAGAATTTATAATTCTCTAAAGTTTTATACATCAAAGTATGATAGTTTTTGAAACGCAATACGCGTAATTGAAAGAAACACAAACTTAGAAAAAATGCTTTAAAGTTTTAAATTGAATTTGAGAAAATAAATCTTAAAACTTACATGCTAAAATGCTCCAAGATATATCTTCCTGTTCCTGAAACAGCTCAATTTCTTTACTCTTTTTAATTTTCTTGGCTCTGCGAGCTTCAAAAGATGATGCTAAGCGCCTCTGTCTTGACGAAAGATTCGACGATTGTCACGTTCAGCCAGGGACACACAAACATTTCTGTTAATTTTTAAGCCAAATTTCTCTAAAATAGTAATAAGTATTTTATTTCTATCAATAAAAACACTGGTTGCTAGATTTGCAGTAATCTCTGCAATCTGAAGACTAGAACCAATCGTCTTAGGACAAAACTTCTAAATTAATGAATTTAAACTTTCATTAGGATTCTGTATCTTACCTCCTAAACATTTTTTCAGGAGTGCCGGATGAGATAAGTCTGGAAATACAGGCTTAATTACATCTCGAACAGCTTTAGCAACTGAGGATTTGTGTTTATAATTTTGTAAATTATTAATTGCGGCATTATACTTACACCATGTATTTGGATTTGTAGGACAAATCCAGTGCATCGGTTCATCATCAGTGCTGCAAAAATGACCCCAAACAGCCGAAATGGCTTTCCGCATTTCCTTTACACTAGTAGAATTGCATCGAATAGCATTACCATAGTAATGCGCAAGTTTATCAATTAAACTATCAGTTAACCTACCTTTACCGCCTATAGTTTTACCATCAGATAATTTCTTTTTACTATATACTAATTTAAGCTTCCTAAGTCTTGTACCCATTCTCTTTTGCACATGGCCTACACAATCTATTTTCTGAATAAGATGGTCATCACCGTATGGCTTGTTTTCAGAAAGGGCATTGAATGTTTTTGTGTCGCCATCTCCTATGTAGTTCGAATATTTCAGGTTGTGAAGCTTTTCTGATCGATTAAAAATCCTCAACATCCCGTCAACCTCCATCTTACCAGCAGAGCCAGAATAATTTTTTCTACATGAAATCTTATGCACTCTTTGCCATTTATTGTACTTGATACCAAACTTTACCCCTTTATAACTGTCGCATCCTTTGCAAAATGAGGACAACACTTCCCTATTCAAAACCTTACCTGTTTCGGCCCCTATTACAGTACATACTCAATCAACGATGAATGTCCCTCTCGTCTTCCGGGTATCATCACCACTTACCGTTAAAAGGTTATCAGGTGACGAAGAATTTTCTTCGACAGCTGCCTTTTTCATGCTTTCTTCAGCGACTTCCTTCATAACACGTGAAAGTTTATTATTAATAACATCATATGATTTTTGTTCAACAGGATTAGGAAGACTCATTACAGCACAAAAGGTTTTTAATGACTCTAAACCTTGGCCCATGCATCTCATTGCTAAAATAGATTTTCTGTTAATTTTTGGAGCATTATTTTTATTCCTACTGTTTTCACAGCTTGAAAAAGTACAAACACTCCCACAGTTTTTACAACGTATTTCAAAATTCAAACATAAACCACGAGTGGACTTTTCATTAATTGTTAATGGTTTATGACATTTTAAACAATATGATACTGATAAAATAGAGCTAAAGATTGAAATAAAATCAAAAATACGATATCCTTTGAAGTTTTCACTTACCTTAACAAGATTTGACTTTAATGAAGTCTGAATTCCTGAGATTTTATTATTGGAAGCACTTTTACTTGTATCTCTCCTTTCTGCAACATATGTATGAGGACATACGTTCATGAATTGGTCCCCTCTAATTCTTCTTTTCTTAGGACGTTTACCTGAAGGTCTACGATGTGTATTTTCTATTTCAATCGAGAGAATTTTGTTTTCAATTTTGATAAACGGTTTTAAACAACGCTGTTTTGAATTTCGATAAGTTATTTCAAACAACGTGCTAGCATTACCAAAACAGAATGAAAACACATTAAAAAAGTGTGTGTTGAGTTGCAAGCTTCCTTCTAATTTAACCAAGTGTTGAAAATATTTCATGAGGCTTTTTAAAAACAGAAAAATAAACGTATGCGGAAATCAAGAATAATGTCCATTTAAATATTGTTATTTTCTGTTTGGAATTTTTCGAATAACTTTCGAAGTTTTTGTAGTACTATCACGTGGTTGGTATCAAAATGTTCAAAAGAAAATGAGAAACAACATATATTTTTTTCGAAAATTCGAAAAAATCCAAGATTATCACACCTGTGACCCCATAAAAGGAATTTTATTATAGCGTTTTCCATGCGCTCTTGTTCTTACTCTGTTTACACATACACTGTTCTACACACACTAGCGTCCTACAAAGCCAATAATACACAATACAGAAAACACTAATACTCAATAAAAGTAATATTGTGCAATACACAAAAGGTAAAGTACCCAAACACACAAATTTGAATTAAAAAAATACACAAATTTGAAATTTTCACATACATTATTCACTTGAAAAAGGTAAAATACAAAGTTTAGTTATTGGACGTTTAAAAATTCCATTTTTAGTTTTCACTAACACTACTGGAATTTTATTATCTTTACCTGGATACACTTCAAGAATTCTACCAAGAGGCCAATTACACACAGATAAATTATCTTATTTCAGAATTACCATATCATGTATTTTTACATTATTCTTTTCAAAATACCATTTATTTCGAATCTGAAGTGTACCCAAATAATTATTTGACCAACGTTTCCAAATCTGTTGCACAATTTTTGTTTGTTTTTGCCACAGTTTTAACCTGTTATCAGACACTTCAGTTAAACTTGGCTTTGAAATGGCTGTAATGGGACGACCAACTAGGAAATGACCATGGGTCAAGGTGTCAAATATCCCACTCAACACGTTCTTCACACAAAAATTAGACAAATTACTCTCGTAATAACTAATAATTTCTCTAGGTCTTTTAAATCTAATTATGTGCCAACAGCATCGGTTGCGTTGTCTGAAAATACAAGCCTTGATTTTCCTCGTCTACTAAAAAATCTCTTTAAAGCTGCAATGAAAACTTTACTAGATAAATCTAACTATTACTAGGTGACACGCTCTTGTCACCATGCACACGAAAATGCACTCATAGACCTTATTTAAGGCTCCTTTTCTTTAATTAGGATATTTAATCCAGAAATTTCACAAAAATCTATTTCCACTTTTCCACACTCTGAGAAATTCTCTCAGCTGGCAATTGACCCATAATTTGTGAGCAAGAAACGGGTTTCTCCTTAAAAACACTATACTAAATAAACACATAAGTAAATACAAAATCAGCACATTCACATAAAAGGTATCACTAAGAGTTATCTTAAAAATGTTGAATAATAAGGAAAATATTGTTCACATACAAAGAAAAATGCACATAAGAAAATTCTCCAAACCTAATTTAGTAGTTTAGAAAGATACTTAACATTTTACTCTTTATGTTAATGTAGTGCACAAGTGAAAAGAAACCAAAATTGTTTTACTATAAAATATCAACTTCACAAATAGCATTATTGAATTAGTTCTAAAAGTACATATGTAAACACTAAATACGTATATCAATTCCATAATAGACAGTTTCTTAGTAAATTATGAAAATTCCACTTTTGAATGAATATATTAAGGTTAACATACTTGCATATATACAACGTATACCTATGTATTATCCAAATCCCATCCTCAAGGCTTAATCACTTTATCTCCTGGGTTCCTCCTCAAGAGTGTTCTCTTGGGAGGGAGAAGTCAAATGTCCATTTCCGTTCCTGTTTTAACTGGTGGTGTAGAAGAGGGGATATTCAGCGTTGTTTCTCTCCTTTAGTTCTCCATGTACTCTTAAGAGCCCTGGTCATTTTTGAAAACGGATCCGATTTCACCTCTTAACGTTTCACCGGCCGGCATCCACCGAAGGGAAAAGGGGGTTTCCCTCTAGCAAATTTTCTCTCCGTCGCACAACGGGGGTCGCGGCTTTTCCCTCATACCACAAATCACCATGAATAGTGACTTTCGGTTTGGCTAGCCGTTTAAAAACACTATTTTGAAGTTTTGGAGAATCTATGTCACTCATTCTAGACTTAAGTCTAACCTTTTTTCGCATTGTTGGTCGCTTTCTCATAACAACACTTCATTGGATAAAAGGCAGTTTCCTGGCAGGTTTCTCTACTCCTCGTTGAGCTTGCGAATATTTACGCCAATGATGTTGCACAAATACAACGCTGCTGGAGGCCCTTAAATTCGGGTTAAAACACACTTTCTGTTCTACTTCCATTTCATCATCATCCAAATTCAATGGTTCCCTGTTAAGTACCACTAGATTAATATCTTCTTTAGTTGTCTCCCCTATCACATCGACTGATGTCTCCTTTTTTCCCCCCTACACATCTCATCGGCAGAAATTAGCAGTACTCTAGGTAAGCCCTTTTCTTCCGGAACAGTGACAGGCTGGGCTACATCATCTGGACCCATAGTAAGCATTTTGGCTCGTTCACTTTCAAGAGGAATAACTCTCTCGGTTGCTTGAGGTAACTCCATGTCTTCATCTGACTTTTCCGATCCCATTTCTTCTTTCAACACCCTTCTTTCACATGCACTAATGTCAAACACTATTTGCTGTTTCGTAGTGAGAGATTCGTTTTTTTATTATCACTTGGTGAGGAAAATAAAGCACTGGGTCATTCGTTGAAATAAAAGGATTTGTTACCTTCTCAATTATTCCCTCATCTAAATAATTCCTGAAAACCTTACAATACTCAGAATACAACACCTTATTACTTTGCATTTTTCTCATAGGACTTTCGAGTTGTCTTTTCTCTAAATTAAGATCATCACTCAACTCATCACTGTCTCCTTTCCACGGGAGTTCTACCTCATATCTATCATTTTTAAAATGTACTCTCTACGTAAACATTCCTAAGCTAACGTCCTCCTCACTATTGCAATTCTCGTTTTTGACACCAATCGATTTTAACTCCCTAAAAGACTTTAATGTTGTATTTAAATCACGATCTCTAATTAATCCACAGTGAATCTTACTATCCATCACCTCATCTTCTACACTTCCACTAACTACATATCCAAAAACAGTATTTTGTAAAAGTAGTCGAGAATCTCCACAATAAATTTGGCATGGTCTCAGTAATTCGTAAAATATTTCCGCGCCTATCAACACATCAATTTTACCAATAATATTAAATTTATAGTCGGCTAGTTTAATTT
Organism: Trichonephila clavipes; assembly: GCA_019973935.1. Lineage (NCBI taxonomy): Eukaryota > Metazoa > Arthropoda > Arachnida > Araneae > Nephilidae > Trichonephila > Trichonephila clavipes. The sequence continues at coordinate 2,149,004 of BMAU01014652.1, read as the reverse complement.
CACTTGGTTTATTTAATGAAACATTTATTATCTGAGATGGAGTCAAATCAGTTATCTTTTTTTACAACTAATAAATTTAACTCTTTTTTGAAACTTAAATCATCATTACATATGGAGGTCGAAATACCCTCATTTATTCTCATTGTTGATTCATTTAAACAAGATACTAACATATTAATTTTCTCATTTTTTTAATTGTAATCTATCTGCACAATCTTTCGTAATAAAATTTGATTGAATCCTTACGTCCAAAAGCGCTTTTACCTCATGCAGGATGCCAAATCTATCCTTAACGAAACACTGAACACTACTCAGTAAAACGGTTCGCATTTTATTCTTTAAGAAGCTCGTGGCTACGAATGATTTGTTTTCTTCACTCCCAGTTTGGGGAAGAACGACAGAATTCGATCCTTCCGGTCCCCCGAACACATCTGCGAGTGGGTTGAGAATGGACCCCTGAAGAATTTGGGCGGGAGAAATATTGTCCAGTTTGGAAAAGTGAATCAAGCGATTGTGTGGTTTTTCACAGAAACAGTCCTTCGCATGACAGCTTTTAACATTGCAGTTAGGCAGTTAGGGGAAAATCACTTGAAACACAAATAATTAGCTTTTACGAAAGTAATAATTAATTAAATAATTATACTAATACGAAAGAATAATTATCTTTCACTGACGCTGAGAGATTTAAATTTGGGGCATGAATACAGCGGGTGGAATTCTTTCGATTTGCAACAAAAACATTTCACATTTTTAATGGAAGACAGACCTACGCTTGAAAAATTTTTTGCTCCACGATGATTATACTCCTCATTACGTTTAAACTTAGGAAATAAATTCTGTTCTCTAATTTTCCCTTGGATGATATAAAAATATCACACTCACGAGCTAGCTGTTGCGGCTTAAACCACATTTCTTCTGCTTAAAGCCAATTTGCGCATTTAATTCTCGGTCTAATGTCTCTATTATCTTATCTGATATTATTAACTCACAAACTGACTTGAAATCATTAACCTCCCGTAATTGGCAATAGTAATTAAATTTGTACTTAATCTAGACGCGAATTGGACATAACTCTCGCTAGGTAATTTTTGAGCCTTTTTAAATTGATTTAAACATTCCTAGGGGGTCGGTTGAAATTCTTTTAACACAATTGCCTTCAATTTATTATAGTCACTTAAATCTTCTTCTCGAAGACAAATTATTAAATTATCTGCTTTTTCTCCTAGAATATTCAAAAGAATTTCGGGTTTTAATTTCTCAGGAATATCTTTAGTTTTGAAAGCCTTTTCTATTGATTGAAAAAATAAATTAAATGACTCTGCTCTTAGGGGTACCGGGATTGTTAATGTTTTAATACTTTTAATCACGCTTTCAATATTACCCTCGGTTGTAATTAATTGATTTTCATTTTGTAAAGGTACATTTTTGCCCGATTGATTATGTAATTTTGCTATTTCTAACTCCTTCTCTAACTGTGACAGTTGATTTTTTTCAATTTCTAGTCTATTTTCATTTTCATTTCTTCTATCATTTATCTCCTCCAATACACAATCAACAATAGCCTGATACATTTCCTTATCATTTTTATAAATCTCACTCTCCTGTATTAATTCTCTTAAATCTAAAACTTTAGCATTGTCTGGGACAACAAATTTCAATTCTTCCGCAATAGACCTCAATTCATCTTTTTTAAATTTACCTATACTCATTTCCACGAAGTAAAGTTATCTCAATCACCAATGAACACAAATAAATCACAATTTAATTATCTAAACCACAAATCAAAGTTAACTCAACCTCAAACTAAACACTTATAAGTCACAAAATAGCTATCTCAATCACAAATTAAAGTTATTTCAACCACTTATAAACCACAAAATAATTTTTCTCAAAAGACAAAATAAAGTTAACTCAACCACAAATGAAACACATATAAATCACAATAATTACCTCAAAACACAAATTAGACACCTATAAATCACAAAAAAAACTATCTCAATCTCAAATTAAAGTTATTCACACATGCCATCTCAGGCTCTGACGGACCATGATCGCGCACCTATTCTTTACTCATTAAAATTAAAATTTCTAAAAGATTATACCACACATTAAATAAGGAGGACTATTATAAAAGGAATTTTATTAGAGCGTTCTCCATATGCTCTTGTTCTTACTCTGTTTACACATACACTGTTCTACACACACTAGCGCCCTCTCGCGACAAATATTTACTTGTTGTTGTGGGCGTTACAAGAATTATTTGTTCAACACTGAACAAAAAGTATGATTTAAAAAATTTAAAAACTGCTGAAGATGTAGTTAAAAATTGATGTAACGGAATTATGAATAATTTGATAACATATTTTTTAATAAAATATAACGATACTTTGGAAGACTATATTTAGATATAAAGCATTACGTATAAATGAAAATTAGAGTAATAATTTCATTTTATTTAACCATACGAAGGAAATTTCAAACAATTTAAATTAGCTAATTATAGCCTTCATTTACATTTAGTGCTGTTTGTTTTGTTCTTTAAGTAGCAAAATATTTTAGAATATGCAAATGATATATTTTAAATGATCCTTCAAAGAAATAGTGTTAATTACCTTTTTCGAATACTAACAACTGAGAAAGTATTTAAAATTCTACAAATTAAATTATCAAAATTATTTTAATAATGTTTTTATTAATTTTTTTGAACATTGTCATTAATTATTTTAAATGCATTTTCCAGTAATCGTGTTAAACTAGAAATTCTCTAATAAAACTTAGTTTAAAATACTTCAAATTTTACAAATTCAATGCTCTAAATTATTTTTAACAGCATTTTCAATAATATTTAATATCTATAGTATCATCTTTATTTTTTTTGAATATATTTTCCAGTCATGTTAAATTAGAAATTCTAATTAAACTGCAAATTTTAAATTCATTAGACATCTTAAGTCACGTTAGAATTATTATGAGTTATTTGCGATTTTTTTTTAAATGTATAGATCATTACTGTAAAAAAAAGGGTAGTTTCATTCTGACAAAACTAAACATTAAAGTTAAGTCAGTTTCAATTGATAATAAATGAAACCTTAGTTATTAAGTTCCATTATAAAAATGCAAAGTAAATTAAAAAAAACCTTCTAGAATATAACTGATTCACACATGTTAATGAATGTGGCATTTTTTCAAGATTATATTACTTTAGTTATCTATCCCTAACCAACTTTCCTTTACAATGCAGTCGGACCCCTATTTAATGAATTTATCGGGACCGAAAATTTTGTTCTTTAAATTGAGGTTATCGGGATCCAAACAAAATACAAATTTTAAAGTATTTAAGGAGAGTGTTGTGTAAGTTAGAGGTAGAAGGCTATATTGAGCCCAGAAAAAAAAAATTATATATATTGATGGAGTTCTAAGAAGATTCAAGGGATTGTGTGATTATTTTCTGGCTGATTATCAGGCAGCGATCTACATTTGGAAAGTTTGAGTCGACTGGAAAGGAGTGAAGTAGTAACAGTCAGGTGATACTTAAATTTCAATCATAGGATCATAAGAGTAAGTATATCATAGAGTTAGTGGAAAGTTAATGATTGCTAGTAATTCAAATTGCGTATATCTCTCGGTCCTCTCATTCCGGTAAAACCCGTTCGATATTGATTTTAATAGTTGATTAGTATCATATTTCGTGATTTAATTTAATAGTAAAGTTCAATCCCATTGACGTAGACATATTGATTCATCTTTGTACTTAGAAGTTTAACAATTGATTCAAGTGAATAAATATAATTTGTTATTGTAAAAATGTCGTCTGGTAATTCTTTGCCTCAATTCAATCTTGGTTCTCAGGGTGGAACCCAGGAGGGTTCTCACAAATGCAAGCGTAATTAGTTAATTTTTTTGAATTAATAAAACGTTTCTTATATTTAAGTTGTAATTTTTTCTTAAATTTTTCGTTCTCCTTTTCATTGTAAAAAAATGGTCACCTTACTAATAAATGTTTGAAAATATTTTGTTCCCTGACTCGGAAAAATTCTTTTCTCGACTCAATGCACAGGAGAAAATACTGCGTCACTAAAAACCTGCTGCACAAGGTATGTATTCACAGTTTCCGAGCAATGTAAGAAATTAGAAAGTGTAACAGTTTTGATAAGAGTTTTATTATCATTTTCAGCATCAAAATCGCTATTCACTGGCTCTAACAAATCAATTTTCTGAATTTCAGCTGTCCAGATAGGTAATCTATCTTCAAATGTAACATTTTCATTAAAATCTTAAAATGTCCACTGCGTTGTGGAGTTAGATGAGATAATAAAGAAGATTCCTGTCCTATTGCAAATTCACACAATAGGTTACTCATGATTCATCTATACCTGCTAAGTAAAAAAAAAGCTCTGCACCCTTTACCATTGAAATTGAAAACTTAGAAGAAAATCTTTTTCATTCCTGTTCCAGACAAAAAGGATGTTATTTGAAAAAAATAATTTATTTTTTTCCAACACAAGCTAATAATTTTTTTTAGCTTTTGAAATAATTCGTTAATTTGATGTTTATTATTCGTTAAATAGGGGATTTCCCCGTCATTTTAATCGGGGAAGAGAAAAATTCGTTAAATGGTGAAATTGGTTAAATAGGAGTTCGTTAAATTGAGGTCCGACAGTATTTAGATTTTTATTCGGATTTGTAATCTATATTTTAATTTAATCAATGCTGTCAATTGAATTTGAGAGTTTTAGAAATATAATGGAATATTAGTTTTGTTATTTTTATTTTATACAAATAATGAAATAAAAGCTTTACGAATATTATGACATAGAAACCCATTAAATTTATGCATATAATCAACCCTATTTCTCTTCCTCTTGAGATTTACAATATCCGATTTTTTTATTAAAAATTATGCATATTCTTTACACCCAACGTGGGATTTAGTATCTTGGAAAATACAATATAATTTTCCTTTGTAATATCAGTTATAATGAATTCCAAAACTAGTTAAGAAAAGCACAAAAACCACCCAAAAAACTTATAAAACTATTAAATAAGGCCGAAAATGAGATAAATATCACCTCTGTGGGTAAAATATATCTTACTTTTCTCTTCTCAAAAGATTAAAGAGTTGTGTTTCTTCTTTGTCAGCTTAGGAGACAGAACTTTGCTCGTGTTCTGTTGCCCATGACATCGTGCGGTATACGGCTTTCCGAAAATTAATTTTCTTCCATAAAAATTCGGCAGCCCTTTGAATAAAAAAATTATTATTCACATAGTTAATTAAACCATGCAATATGTTAGGGATTAGAGTATTGCTAAGAGATGCTTAATAGGAGCTTTTACTACGTAAAGTTCAACTATGCCGATTAATATTATTTAAATAAATTTTTATTTCGTAGACAACGCGCTAGTTGTTATAGATACTAAGAAAATGATTGCATGAACTGTGTGTGTGTGTTTTATTTCCTTGAAATTGAAACTGAAGCTGCAATTTATAGAAGAAAAATGTTAATAAAAGGTTTATCCTTTATAAAGGAAATAATTAAAATACAGGGTGTCTACAAATTATTTGAGCAAAAAGAATGATTTATTGCATTAAATTTATAGAGGAAAATATGAAGTACATATTTTATTGTAAGACAGAGAAATAGTCCAAGTGTACCATAATCCCAAATGTTTCATGTGGCTTCCTTTCGTTACTATACAAATTTCCCATCGGCAAATAAGTTCTTGCCACAGATTTGTCAACACGTTTCCATCGATAAAATTAATTGCAGCTTAGATTCTTGATTTTAGTTCAGGAGTGTATGTAGGAAATGACGAAGCTTACCCGCTTGATCTTTTACAGAACCATATAGACTGAAATCCAGTGGGGATCGTGATGGCTACTAAATACCTCCACGACCAATCCAAACTGGTGCCTCAACATCGAGGGGTAAGATGTAACGTCTTAACTGAGCACAGGAAAATGAACAAACGAAAGATCAATTTATAGTTTTTTCTTTAAGCTTGGCAAGACACCGAAAGAAACTTATGTGATGCTGGTGCGTTTTTATGAAGATTGAGCACTGTCCCTGAAGTGTGTGTACGAGAGGTTCTCTCTCTCGCTTTTGAGAAGGCCGGAAAAGTGTTTCTGACAACTCCCGTAGCGAAAGACCGGTGACCACCGTCAGTGACGAAAACATCGAGAAAGTGAGTAAATTAATCACGAAAGATCGTCAACTAACTGTGTGGATGATAGCCGAACCATGAATTCTGCAATGCACATTGTAATTTTGACCCATTTCGAGAAACGTCTACGCAGGGTACGACCCCAGTACACACACAACAAGGCTCGTGATTTTTTGTTCACGACAATGCTCACTCTCACACAGACAATATCGTCAATCATTTCCTGGAAAAAAGAGGGAGGGGAGGTGCAAATTGTGTGCGAACATCCACCATACTCGTCAGATCTAAATCCTTAAGATTTCATCCTATTCCCGCTATTGAAACTCGATTTGAAAGGAAGGAGATTTGAAGATATTCCTGATATCCAACGAAACGTGACAAGGCTTATGAACTCCACTACAAAAAATACTTTTTGAAAAATTTCCAGGACATGTATAGCAGATCTCAATGATGCATAGTTATGGGAGGTGATTATTTCGAAGGACAGTAAGGTGACTTTCGTTAATATTTCATCTAGGTCAGCATTTCTCAAACTGTGGTGCGCCCCCCCTTTGGGGGGCGTGATATCTCTACGAAGGGGCGTGAGTACATTGAAAAGTCGAAAACGAAAGATTATTTAAAAATTAGCAATTTACAGAAAGTAAACAAAATACTTTCTGATATAATAAAGTATAAAATACACATTTACACTGGTATTTAACACTTATCAATGTATCAGTACTATAATATATTTTATTATTAATTTAACAATACTAAGTATAAGTTTGATAACTACCCGTGGCTCCAATGGCTTGTATTAACATTTACTTTCATAATTTGTACGGGGTTTATACTTAATTCCTTAACTGACGATTAAAAGTTACGCGATTCACTCCCTAATGTCACCGTTTTCCACGTAGACGTGCGTATTTTAATGGATTTTTTTGAGGAAGAAGAGGAGGACAAAGGCAATTGAATATGTACATATATATATATAAACCTTTGGAATAATTTTATGGGTATCAGTACACAGAAAAGATCATTCTTCAGAAAGACGTATATATACGTCCAGAAAATTAAGGCTTTGGCTAAGTGAAACGTTTATATACGTCGATGGAGCATAAGATGTTAAAGTCGTACGGTAGCTTTGGTGTCAAAGTATAGCATTTTTGAATTCAATACATTGTTAATGTATGGAAGGGGGGGCAATGTGAAAATGATGATTGAATATTGGGTCGCGAATATTGAAAGTTTGAGAAGCACTGATCTAGGTTAATGTTACAGGACTATTAAAGGAACTTTATTGTCATAATTTGTATCATTTGTAGTATATTAGAAGCAGTTTATTGGTCTGTTCTGTGACGATGATGGAAACGTTTGTGCTGGTGTGCTTAACAAATAAGTAGGTATTCTTTTATGAGAATGGTATGTAGAAGTTGGCTGTTCGATGGGATAAATATAATTATATGAAAATCGAATTTACTTAAAAAATAGGGCATTATTTTAACTCATAGAAAGTATGCATTCAAATTAATTTCTGTGGTTTAAAATAATATTTTTGTAAAATACAATTATATGCATATATATATATATATATATATATATATATATATATATATATATATATATATATATATATATATACGTAATGATACCCGGGTTTTGAATTGAATCATCAATAACGAGGGAAAAAATTGGCATAGAGTATTTTTTTAAATTTTATTTTCAGCAACAGTATTTGATGAATATATCATATAAGAGTGTGAAAATACTCCACACAAACCCACAAGGAAGGATCAATTAAATAAAGAATTAAAAAAAAGCGTAAGCATAATCAGAAAGTCAGTCACCTTGCAGAGCTTGTAACTGTTTCCTTGAATCTAGTATCTATCGTAGACGATACTAGAGACAGCAGGGCAAATCTCCAGGTGCTAAGCATTCATTAGATAATTATTTATCCCTGCACAAATTACAGTTTTGAGAGGGAAAGGCCCTTAGTCAATGAAAGGGACACGCAAGGCAGTAGTGACCGGTTCCCATCCAGAAGGCAGCTACCGCATGCCATCTTGGGTGTTCTGGGATCTCATTTAGCAAGACTTATCGCAAAACTTGTTCATTTAAATCAATGCTTCTCAAACTTTCAATACTTGCGACCCAATATTCGATTATAATTTCCATTTAGCCCCCCCCCCTCCCTTCATACAAAAACAATGAATTAAATCAATAAAACTATACGCTGATGCTAAACCTACAATACGACTGTTATTTCTTAAGTGCCGTCGACGTATATAAACGTCTTGCTCAGCCAGTTCGTTATTTACCCTGAACGTATATATACGTCTTCCCAAAATAAGATCTTTTCTCAGAACTGCTATCCGTAAAAAATTATTCCGAAGGTATCTGGAATGCAATAAAAGAATATTGACAGTGTTTGCGAAAGATTTACTTATTTCAGAGGATTTGCTCATTAAGATATCCGACTACGTTCGGAACCGTGATTTCGCAAAAGCGTATAAATGGATAATATTTATGATATTTAGTGTCACTTAGATTAGAAAATGTATATAAAATTGTTTTAAGAATAGTATAATAATAAAAAAATTATTTAAGTACAATATTTTGAAAAAAAATGAACATAGAATGACCAATTTTCAAAATACTCTCCTTTTGTGAAAATTGCTTTTATTATAATAATATTTTGCCTGTATGTAGATTAGACCTCAGTGCAGAGGCTCAACTAGAATTTTTCAAATATATAACTTATAAGTGAGTTTATCAATGTTTTACGATAACAGAGGGGAGAAATTTTAAGGGGAAAAAAAAACGATTTCAAATGGTTGTAACTCTGAAAATGTGAATTTTTCAAAAATCATAGTTGAGCCTCTGTGCAGAGGTCTGAGATATATACAGGCAAAATATTATTATAATAGAAGCATTTTTCACAAAAGGAGAACATTTTAAAAAGAGTTTATTCTAAGTTTAATTTTTTGCCGAAATATTGTATTTAAATAATTTCTTTTTTTTGTCAAAATGTCCTTAAAACAATATTATACATGTATTCTAATTTAAGTGACACTAAATATCAAGAAAATTATCCATTTATGCGCCTTTTTAAAATCAAGGTTCCGAACGTAGGCGGATATCTTTACTCCTTTTCTACCCCCCAATACACTACGTACGCTCGTCGACGTGTTAACCGGTGGCATTGCGAAGTGAATACCGCAATTTTTAATCGGTATATTAGAGACTAATTATAAACCATACAAATTATTAAGATCAGTGTTAATTTTCGCAAATAATTTTATGTATGACAAGGCGATGGGGTTATTGGTAATTATTAAACTTATTTTTAACTTAGTATTGTTATAAATTAATCATAAAGCACATTGCGCAGTAAGATATATTTATAAGTGTATTACATCAGTGTGAATGCGTATTTTATTTTTATTTGTCGGAATGTATTTATTTGCTTACTTCCAGTGAATTAATAATTTTAAAAATAATCTTTTGTTTTCGACTTTTCAATAGGCTCGCGCCCCCTCGAAGGGTTATCACGCCCCTAGGGGAGGCGCCCCACAGTTTGAGAAACACTGATTTAAATAAGTGTCATATAGATCTATCTTTTCATCCTGAAGAGGACAATCAATGATTGAGAATATTGAAAGAAAAAAAGTTTTCTTTAACTTTTCCAATTATAAAAATTTCCAGCAAATAAAAGTAATCAAAAATCTTTCTGTGACTCTTTAATTATGTAGTAAAAATAAAAATTCTATTTGATCTAATTTTTCATAAAAAAATTGAATAATAAAGAGAAATTTGGATTTAAAAAAATTCTTTCAAGGCAAATGAGTATAATCGAAAGGAAGAGCGTGTGAAAAGAAACTATTTAAAAACAAGAAAAAATCGTAATATGACTAAAATGTTGTCTGATTTGAATAACTTTTATTGATAGGCATAAATAATTACGAATCGTACTTTTTTCTGCAATCATAAAACCCTTTCCTGCGCTCGTTTAGTGAAGCTATCGAAAAAGATTTGACTGTAGTTTTGCCGAGTAATTGGAACACGTGAATTATTTATGTGAACTAGATTTTATATTTATCAAGTTGAACGATTGATTATTTGATTTGTAATAATCATTTGAAATGATTAATGAGTTAAATTATGTTAGATTACTCCATTCGCGCGACGAAGTTTTGGATAACGGTACAAATTATGTGGGGTTGTAAAGACTTTTTGACGATAAATGTGCATTGTTGTTATTGTATTTATTAATTGCTAATATTTTAAATCTAGCTACAAAGCCTAAAACAAAATTAAGGTAAAAGCTTACCCTTTCTTTGCAGCTAGTCTCGAAATCGATTGGGTTCGAGCAATTTTATTTTTTGAATCCAACTAAATTAAGCACACTCGCAATCATTGATGAGTCTGTATTCATAATGAACAACATTTATTGGCCATTTAAATTACAATTTAAGAGAAAAAAAAGAGAAAAGCTTAGATAATTAATACAAAATTACAGCAGGAAATATCGCGACGTTTTTTACATTTTACTGCTTCAAAAAAGGTAAACATATACAGTCACAGTCACAGCTAAAAGTGCAGCTCGCGGTTTTAGGAAGAAGTGGAAGCTGAAGTTCCAACAGTATTAATGGAAAGTTCAATTCACTTTTCTGACATGTATTGATTAATCTATATATGTATATATATAAATGGATGTTTGTATGTATGACCTCGCGCTTCATCCCAACATCATTCAACCGATAACTATCAAAATTGGCATGCACATGTATTTTTTTATGGATAAGTTTTTTGTGCTGTCCTCTTTTGTTGCAATTCCCTATCAGGCAGGGCTACAGCATATCAACTTCTGCACAATTCAATCAATCGCCAAATTGCCAACATGTTCGCAAAAATGATGCTAACTTGGCTCTGTCGCCAACACTTCCCTCTGTTTTCATTGAATCGTCATTATAATATAAGGAACGGCGTTGTTTGCGAAGATTACAATTTTAACATAAAACAAATTCAACAGAAAGTAATAATGCACACATTACACATCTTGGTATAAATTATTTACACTATTTTTTAAGCATCCATTACACAAAATTTGTAATAATGTGTTATTTTTGCTGAGCTGAGATCAGCTTAGGAAGGTGTTTTCAAAAATCGACCCACATACGTATAACGTTATAAATAAAATAAAATCGTTATAAATAAAAAAAATCGTTTTTATATATCAGCTATTTGATCTACAGACTTAAAATTTAACAAATATTGAGATATGCAAAAAGCTTTTTTTTTGTTTAATTTGCAATTCATGTGAAATTAACTCATTAAAAACTTCTTTATCTTTCAATCTGTACTGTTTAATTTTTCAATTCACCCATGCGAAGAACGGGTATACCAACTAGTTAATAATAATGCTCATTTGTGTGAATTCGTGTCAATAATGTATTTGCCAAAAACTGGTATAACATTGAAAAAAGAAAGAATTAATTATAGAAATATTATAGTTGATAAATTACTTCATTACGTATTAATTGTTGTTAGATCACTTTGCAAATCACAACTTTTTGTACATTAACAGTTGTTGACTAGAAAATCACTATTTAACTGAGCACACGCACATAATATTAACAACTTGCATTAAATTATAATTCTACAGCTCTGTAGAATAGAACTAGCTGCAAAAAGTGCTGATAAGAAGCATTATGATAAGTATTTCTTACACTTTTCATCGGAGGAAAGGTCTATTAAATGAGTACTTTATGTAATTAATTAACTGCAAAATTAATTAAAATTAATGGTAGTCTTCATTCGATTTAATGACAGAACCTATAATTTTTAAACTTTATTAAATTGAAAACCGGAAGTATTTTCAATTACAGATGAAAGTATTTGAATTATACATAATGCGATTTCTTTAAATAATAGTTTATTCTAAATGTGTTAAGAAAATTATAAACTAAAATAATTAATTTTAAAAATACTTATTAATTATTTCATCTTTATTTAAATGAGTTTGCAGTAATTATGATTTGGATAACATTCATTTAAAAAATAGAAATCACGCAAAAAAAAAAAAAAAGCACTTTTATGTTCAAAATGTAGAATTTAAGAATTACAACATTAATTAGTTTTGAGAATAATCTACTTGTTTTAGTAAAATCTTTAACTTATAAATGCACTTGAAAGTACATTTATATTTTTATATGTTGCACTAATGGGCATATATTTGGCTTATAATTATTTATTGAAAATGAAAAGCATTATTAACAAAGATTGTTTTGTTAAGTAAATGAAAAAAATAAAGCTTATTTCAGTTTTTAAGTTGAAAAAATTTTCGAAGGCAATTTTAAAGTAGATTTTAGTTAAAACTGTATGTATTATTGATACATACACAGTTAAGTAAAATACGCAGAGGTTTCAAAAAGTAAGATAGCAAGACCATTTAGTGTAAACATTTATTCAGGAAATGAATAAATAAAAAAACCCGTGTTTATATATTTGATTTTGAGCCGCCAAATTCTCAACAAATTTCTATAAAAAATGAAAAATGGTGTAAAATGATTTATCGATATCCAATTTTACGAAATTGGAGTAAATTTAAAATGAGAACTAAAAAAAAATTGAACAATTAGTTATGTTGCCAGTATTTCAAAAACATACATGAATCTATATTTGCTCTAATTGCCCCATCCAACGAATTTTTTTCCCTTCAATTCTAAGTCATTCCCGATTTTAAGTAGTATTAACATTAGAAAAAAATGTGGCTTCGTCTCTAGTAAGTATGATAATTACAATGTAAGAAGGTACATTGTCGGCCATTGAATGTACATATCGTCGGCCTAATTATCAGAATGCGTAACACCTTCAGGGGTGGTTAATTTGATATTGGCCGTTTGTGTGTTTATGAGCATGTATACCTTCATTTTTATTAAGCTCAAGACCACATGGTGGAATTACATCAAAATATTCTTTTCCGAATTATGATTTCATTTTCAAAACACATGTCATAACACATAGAATTTAATGATTCAATGTTTTAAATTCTCATTCCTTAAAAACTTTTATTCAAAATTGGTAAGTCAAAGGTTCGAATCTAGGAGCCATTAAAGATACGTTGTATAGAGGGGGACAATGGTCGTTTTTTCTATCGAGGCTTATTGTCTTTCCTTAGTATGGTGTGGTAGTTAGGAAAGGGTGGTACTAACTCAGGTGTCATCATCGTCACGTATAGGAGGTTCAAAATTACGAGGTCCGTTGCCAATACCCCTCCTGCTGTTTTTAGCGCGACGTTAACATAACTCTCACTCTCTCTCAATGCTGTGGCCACGTTAGCCTAGCGATCAAAATAATGTTATCATCGTGGCCGGCGTGTCATGAGTTCGAGCCTAGTATCACTGAAGACCCACCGTGTAGGGGAGAGATGACGTTAAATCTGTCGAGAGCTCAAACATCCTTTCCTTTGGAGTGGTGTGGTAGTTGGGAGAGAGTGGTTCCAGCTCAGGTGTCATCCTCGTCACTTGATCATGGTTCAAAATGTCGAGGTCTTTTGCCAAAATCCCTCGAGTAGCCGAACAGTACGACGTTAATATTCACTTTCTTACCTACTCTCTCAAAGCTGGTAAACTGCGGCATTTATCAACATTACTTTACAACTGGGATGTTAACCTTCTTTTATATCTCAGAAAAAATTGAAGTTATTACAAATCTTAGTTGCGCATTTAGCCGTGTAGAGGGACCTAATGACGCACCTTGAACCTGTCGAGACAAAGTCCTCACATTGGTTTGGTGTCAAAGCTTGGATGCCGTCCTTGTCACTTGATCAATGTTTAAAAATATGAGGCCCCTCGTCTATAGCTCTTGTTGTTTTCCTGTCCTTCCCAAAGGGAAGAAATGAAAGTTGCCAGAGCCCGAGACACGTTGGACTTCTCCACAATAGATGGCGATGCCACCTATCTCCCCCTCCACAATTTAGGCATGGAACTGGATGGGAGGAAAATATTCTACAGCCCCCGGCACCCGTGGTTTCTGCTGCCACCACCCACAAGACTTTCGGACCCACTGATTTAACGAGCATGTACTCCGTGTGTACACGGAGGGTATTTGGTGGCATCGGGCATCGAACCCAGGCCTTACGGTCTGGAGTACGATGCTCTAACCCAGTGATTCCCAAAGTGGTCTATATGAACCCAAAGGGGTCTATGATGACCTGCAAGGGTCCACGTCAGCGAAAAAATAATTTGGGGCTCCATGAGGTGTAAATGAGGGTCTATGATGATGGCTCTCATTTAACCAAATCATTATGTTAATTTTAAAGGAAAATTTAGTCAAGTGGAAACCAGATTTTATCTATTTAATATATTTATTTACTAATTTTAGTAAGGTTAATTTGCAGTTAAAAGTCAACAGGATAAATTTTATTAAAACAAGGACCATGTCCACAATTATGGCTTTAAAAAGATATACCTGCTTTTTATCACGAATAATGGAATATCGTGAGAAAATTTTTAATTATTGTTCTTAGTGAGTAGTAGTTTCAGCGTGGTTACCAATCTCCAAAATAACAAAAAGAAAGGGGGGATAAGGTCTGAACACTACTAACCGAGGATATTTAGGGTTAAACCTGATTCCAAATGCTGAAAAATTGTTATTGGAGCACCAGATTTATCATTCCCTTTAAAAGCATTTGTTTGTTGCTTGGTTATTTTATGTATTAATTAAATTTTAATTTAATTAACATGTTTTTCTTAAGTTTTAAACACTATACTGCACTTCAGTTTGAAATTTAAATCGCTTAAAGAAAGTAGATCTATATCAGCTGTCAAAAAAACATTTAAATTGGTAAAATGGATAAAATCGAGTGTTAGGTAAACAGGGGTCTACCCCAAACCAAAAAACATGGC
This sequence comes from Trichonephila clavipes, assembly GCA_019973935.1. Taxonomy (NCBI): domain Eukaryota; kingdom Metazoa; phylum Arthropoda; class Arachnida; order Araneae; family Nephilidae; genus Trichonephila; species Trichonephila clavipes. Next base: position 2,133,951 of record BMAU01014652.1, on the reverse strand, counting down.
AAGGGGTCTATGAGACAAAAATTTTGGGAACCTCTGCTCTAACCACTAGGCTACCCACGGCTCCTAGCTCTTGCATTGCTTTTAATTGCGACGCTAATAAACAATCAATCAATGCGAATTTAAAGTTGCTTTGATTCCAAAATCACACATTATTAAAAAATGATAATTTTTTATAATTTATATTCATTTTTCTTCTCTTTATACATGATTTCCTATTCCTATTCAAGATATCCGAATTCTTGCGACAACTTTATTAAAAAAAATGGAGACATCGGGATTTTTTGGTGGTTTTTAGATTTATTTAATACATTTTAAGAAAATATGCAAAAATTAAGAAAAGAAAAAGGAATTATTATTACTAAAATGGGAAACAAAGTGGTGAAAATTTACAAAATATTACATAAGTGGGACCCATCTGTACAAAACGTTTATGAATAAATTTTCAATTTTGATGTGTTGCTTACCTATTTATTTTTAAGAGGTCATATACCTTTTAAAATTTCCGGAAAATCGATTTTTTTATTATTATTTTATTTTATAGAGTAAACCTTTCTGAGTATTCTAAAAGAAACCGCATGTAGATATTCCCAATAGAACGGACATTATTAAGAAAATAAAAAGAGTATAAAAGGTGATTTAAATATTGTTTACATTTTGGCTCCAGGGTGACAGCTGTCATGTCACTGGTGACAGCTGCGTTTCTCTGTTTCTAATATTTTCATTCTAATTATTATCAAATGCTTGAATCTAAGCCTCAAATATTATAATTGTTGTTCTGAATATTAACTACAACTTCTACTAACTTTATAAACTTCTACTTCTACTTTGTTTTGATAAAGTGAATCTTGAATTTATACTCCTCGTTTTTTGATTTTCATACCGTATCTTATTCTAAGATAAGTTTTTAGGAAAAATATTATTTTTTTTATAAACTTTTGAAGGATGAATTCGACTGAATCTTCTAAAGACCATCTGGTAAACGTCCTAAGAAAAGGAAGTTTACTGGTAATATGCATACGAGACGCAAAGCTGTACACAGTGTGGATGAATCACTAAACAACAGTGCATCTGGAAAAAAGATTCATCTGCAAGATTTTGATTAATCTTTTATTGATCATGATGACGGTTTTTGATGGCTACAGAGTGTTTGATAAAACTATCATATTTACAAACATTCAAAACTTTGCTTCTTGCAAAAAATGATGATATTAAACTATCAGAAAAATGTGTTAGAGGTTTGTCTAGTGTTTTTTCGATTGAATGCAAGAACTGTAAAGACTTGTGTTCGTTTAGAAATTCAAAAATGCTGGGTAAAAGAAAAAATATTCCAGAAATAAACAGACGTTTTGTATACGCAATGAGGACAATTGGACAGGGTCATGCAGCAATGACAACTTTCTGTGGTGTCATGGACTTTCCTCCTCCAGTTGCTGAAAAATCCTATAATAACATTATAAACAAACTACAATTGTGTAGTAAAGAAGTTGCAGAAGCTTCAATGCAAAGTGCAGCTTTGGAAGAGAGTAACTTTGACAAATTCTTCCGATATAATAATTAGTGGAGATGGAACGTGAAAAACTCGTGGCTATTTTTCTCGTGTTGGTGTGTGTGCTGTTATAGGAGACAAAACAGGAAAGTGTATTGATGCGGAAGTGATGTCTTCTTTCTGTAAAGGATGTGATTCTTAGAAACGAAGAAAAGGGTCACCTGCTTACAAAAAGTGGAAAATTCTTCACGTTAAAGAATGTTTGAAAAACCATAATGGTTCAGCTGGCATGATGGAGACTGTGGGAATGATTCGTATATTTCAGCGTTCATTAAGTCATCGTTCTGTGAGATATACATCTTACATTGGGGATGGCGATTCCAAAACATTCTCATCTATTACTGCATCCAATCCGTATGGAGAAGATATCACAGTTTCAAAAATTGAATGTGTTGGACATGTTCAAAAAAGAATGGGAACTCGTTTACGAAAATTAAAACAAATGAGCTCCAAACTCAGTGATGGGAAGTCGATTGGGGGAAAGGGAAGGTTGACCGACAGAATGATCGACTTAATTACAACGTACTATGGAAATGCAATCCGACAAAATAAAACATGCATGTCAGATATGCGAACTGTTTGGGCTGTATATTTCCATATACGTTCAAGCGACGAAGAACCATTGCACAGTTTTTGTCCTGTAGGTCCTAATTCTTGGTGTAAATATCAAAATCAAGTAGTAGAGGGCAGTGTGGAAACTTTTAGACACAGTAACAAATTGCCAGTTGCAGTAATGGATGCCATAAAACCTACAAAAATGTCTAGGGGGTAAAACCCAAAATAATAATGAATCCATTAACTCATTAATATGGAAATAATGCCCAAAAACTTTAGGTTGTGGTAGAAAGATTGTTGATATATCTATAAATGAGGCAATTGTCATTTTTAATGATGGCAATCAAGGCAGACTAAAAATTAAGCAATCGCTTGGTCTGACTGTTGGTCAATTTGCACATAAATTTGTTACACTTGTAGATATAAAAGAATTCAGACTGCAGAAGTACACTTTAATCTCCGCACAAAAGAAGTACGACGAGCTAAAAGAATGCAATTTAAAACTACTTGTAAGAAATTAACTGAAAAAAAGAGGGAACATCATATGCATGTGGCGAATTTTAGCATTTTAGAATCATAGTAATACACTGCATTCATATCACAAATTATTTAATATTTATAATAAGTAGTTGTTAATTAAGGTATTGATTGTTTTTTTAAGTAATATTTATAAATTTTTAACTTTATTTTGGAGAAATGAATCACTTTGTTGCATTTTTGATTATTTTGTAGCTTTTGATATCGTTTCGATGCTTGTACTGCATTGGTATAATATATGTTTTTAGTTATAATAATTTTAATAAATTGAAGTTTATTGACTAAAAAAACTTCACATTAGTTTTAATTTAAATTTAGTTGTTGTTTGAGTTACCAGAATAATATATATATAAAACTGTGGTAAATTTTATGTTTGATGTCAATTTTCTCAGAACGTCATTTTTTTCTCATTACGCGCATGATATTTTCAAAAACCGTTCCATGGAAAATGATAAATTTTTTACTGGAGATTCTGATCATATCTGTACTTAAAATAACGAACCAGTTTGAATTTTTAATGAAAAAATTTAAAATTACAAATATAAAATAGCGAAAAAATTTTTAAATTTTATGGTTAAATTTTAAATTGTTATAGTTTACTAAACATTTTAAATCAGTGTTTCATGCTTCGTCATTTTAAAGATAACACAATTTCCAACAATGAGCAATATTTTCATCAAAAAATATTGGTAACTTTTTTATAAAGCTGCGCGTAATGCATATCACTTGCGAAAAGAAAATTTCTTTTGTAATTATCTAATTAAAATTTATCCTAATTAGCAATGTGTTTGTTGGTTATGTTTTAAGTAAAGTAATATCTATTTGTTTATACCTCCAAAATTTACATTCCAGGAAACAATAATAAACAAATTACAGAGCTTTAAAGAGCTCACTATTTTTAACCATTTTCAACTTTTTAAAAGGTATGTGACCCCTTAAATGACTTTCAGGATAAGCGATATTTTTTACAAAAACACTGGAGCACTTTATCTTTTAGTTATTATATGAAATTGCTTGTAAAAACAGTGATCATATTCACATAATGGACTGTAAATTTTGTAATGAAACAATGATCTACTATATACAGATCTATATACAGATAATCTATCTGTTATACAGAAAAAAATTTCAGTTAATTATTCTTAAAACTTGAACATTTTGAGCATTTTCAAAAAAGCACATTACGAGTAAACCGCATTTTAAAGAATGACATTTTGCTTAAAGTAGAGGCAACTGCTTTTAATAAAACGCTTGTAATTTTTGTTCTACTGCATGGAAAATAATAAATTTGGTATTCTTACAAAGCTAATAAGATGGCCTGTAAAATAAAATCATAAAAAAATTGTCAATTTTTGGCAAAATTTACAGTTTTAGGGCAGTCGGATACTTTAATCTGTACTTTATGTTCTTACTTTCTGTTTTTGTTATGTTCGCGCTTATGCAATAATCTTTTCTTCTGTTTGCATGAACCGTTTGCTAACTATTTATAGCCAACCGTCAAAAACCATAAATAGCCACTTTTCAGCTCTGAAAAAGTTGTTTCTAACGATGAGATAGATAACATTCTATATAGCAAGGGCAAAACGCTGAATTAGAAATTCGATATAGGAAGATAAAATTATTCTTATCTAATAAACTGTAAATATCTCCTAAAGATATCGATTCATTCAATGAAATCAGCATTTTTCAATTTTTCTCTGCAAATTTGAATCGCCTCATTCAATGAGGTGATTCAATTTTGCCAAGTAAAGATTTAAAAAATGAATTCCTATACATGTTTATATTTTTTCTTACTGATGCGTAAACTATCAGGATGTTGTTCCAATCAAATATTTTATTTTATAAAAGTAAAAAAAGAAGAGAAATACTACGAAGATTGTTTTTTTAATGTGATTAATATTAATTATAAAAATAGGAGAGAGAAAGGGACAGAACACACATGGGAAAAATTACTTGGTTGTTCTTTTATAGTGTTAACAGTAAGCATAAGTAATATACAGTATTATGTGTACTCAGTGTTGATTCTCACCTTCTTTAAAAATAAATTTGTTATATCGATAACATACAAGTGTTTTCAATTAAGAAAGCTTTTATTTTTCATGAGAACTTACTATACGTGTACCTTGTTTAAAAAGAGAGAGAGAGAGAGTAACCTAGTTTAAAATATTTTCTAGCGTTCCCATGATTTTACTTGGAAAAGTGGTCTGTTACCAGGATTTAAAAACTTCTATACAGCACTATATCTATCATATATGACAAGAGACTTGGGATCAACAAGTAATCAACAAACTACATAGCATTCATCCATCCACTGCTCATTGGGCAGCAGTACCAGTACGAAGACATGATGTCCGATTGACTCGACTTCGTATCGGACACACCCGTCTAACGCATAGACATTTGCTGCTAGGAGAGGGTCCCCAGTATGCGATTTTTGTCAATGTGACCTTTATATTTTACACATTTTAATAGAATATCCAAAATATTAATCTAAAAGAAACACCTTTTTTAAAACCAATCTTTTAACTTTGACTGATTTGGTTGGAGAAACTCCCCATCCAAACCTTTTTGCATTTTTACACTCAAATGGTGTTTTACATGGAATATAATTTTCTTATAAGGATTTTATTGTACCATTAGATTTTTTAAAAAAAGAGATATCTGTAAAATTTTACATTTTTAAATACTTTGCTCAATTTTATACTTTTCTTCTGACATTTTAAAATACATATTTACATTTTTATATATATTTATTGTGTGTATATATTTTTAAAATTTTATTATACTAACGCATGTGTGGCGCAGTATAGCCAAACTTGGCTCTTGCGCCAAAAAAATCAACAATCAATCAATCAAAAGTGGTTAAAAAACTCTGTTTTGGGGATATTGTTTTGAAAAAATTTAAGCGTTAACTTTCTTGGAATCTGCAGCTTCAGGTTAAGTAGAGTTAGCACTTAGCTTATTTCATCTCTAAATTAAGAGGATTTGCATTACATTGAAGCCGAATACAGTAAACTAAATTTTCTGATTGGTGGATGAAAAAAAAACGATAACAAATTACGTCGGAAATTATCTATATTACTGTGTATACTAGATGTTGCTTACATTATTGTATGCATGTGTGTTATGTACATTGTGTAATGGTTGGTAGTTATCTACATTACCGTTTGCATTGGATGTTATCTACATTACTTTGTACCTTCAATGTTAACTTTGTCGTGTATACATTAGCTGTCATCTACATAATCGTGTACATTGGATGTCATCTACATAATCGTGTACATAGAATGCCATCTAGCTAATTGTGTACATTGGATGTTATCTACATTATCCTATGCGTTAGATATTGCCATCATTATTATGTGCATGAGGCAATGGCGCACACAAGGGGAGGTTCCTGGGGGTCCGGACCCCCCACCCCCAAAGCCCTTGATTTTTTTCCGATTGATTATATTTCTATGTATATAGTACGTAAAATTTAATTAAGTATTTGTTATTAATGATTAATTTTATTAATTAATGCTAATTATTTATTCAATAATTAGTTTTTTACTGTGTTTTGTTCCCGAAAATCGATAAAATCAAAAGGAGCATGATAAAAGAATGGTAAACTTTCAATCCCGTACCCCCCCCCTCTTGAAAAATTTCTGTGTGCGCTACTGGCATGAGGTGTTATCTACATTCTTATATGCATGAGATGTTATCTACATCAGTGCTTCTCAAAGTTTTAATGTTCGCGACTCAATATTCAATCATAATTTTAGTCACGCCCCCCTCAAACAATAACAATGTATTGAATTCATTAATATACTTTGATGATAAAACTACGATACGACTTCAACCTCTTCAGTACCACCGGAGTATATAAACGTCTCTGTCAGCCAAAGCGTCAATTTCCCGGGTCGTATATATATATATATATATATATATATATATATATGTCTTTCCAAAGTAAGACCTTGTCTGCGCACTGCTTTCCATAAGATTATTCCGAAGGCTTTGGAATGCAATAAAAGGACTTTTTTAACTTTTACGAATGATTTATTTAGTTCAGATTATTTGCTTCTTTGTTTCTCTCCCCCTACACTCAATACATCACATACACGCGCCTACGTTTAAAACGGTTGACATTGGGAAGCGAACCGCGTAACTTTTAATCGGCAGTTAAGGAATTTTTTTTTTAATAAACCGTACAAAAGTTATCAAGATAAGTGTTAGTTTTTGTATATAATTTTGTAAATGACAAGCCCATGGGGTCACTGGTAATTATTTAACTTGTTCTTAACTTAGTATTGTTAAATTAATTATAAAAAAACATTATGTAGCACTGATACATATATAAGTATCATATATCAGTGTAAATTCGTATTTTATTTTTTACTATGTCGGAATGTATTTTGTTTATTTACTTTCAGTAAACTAATAATTTTTTTAAAAATAATCTTTTGTTTTCGACTTTTCAATATGCTCGCGCCCCCCTCGTAGAGTTGTCACACCCCGGAAGTTGGGCGCGCCCCACAGTTTGAGAAACACTGATCTACATTATTTAATTTTTTTGTTTAGTATACCATATATATTTTCTAGAATAAAGCACGGGGATTCATTTCAGAAGTCTAAAATATGACTTGAAAATGAATGTAGCAATTGAAACGATAATATATGTGAGTTTTTTTCTTGAAGTTTTTATTAAAAGTTTTGAATTAAATTTTTTGAAACCTCATTAAATTGAGGAATATAATGTTGCAAAAACTCGAGTCATTTCCAAGATTTACATTCCAAACTGAAAGAAAATATAGCAAAAAACAAAGAAAATAGCCTTTTAAAATTCAAATACAGAAATGTACTAATTTCATCATTTTGTTACCAAATTAAATAAAAACAAAAACAAAAAAAAACACACAAAAACGTTATTGCTTCGATTTAATTGAAGTGGCCGCGGTAGCCGATTGGTATAGGTATCGGACCGTTTCTTTCTTTCTTCCCTCTCTATAAGTAACGAGTTCGAGCCCAGTACCACTAAAGACTAGCCGTGTAGGGCAGGGATGTACGTTAAATCTGTCGAGAGCTGAAACGTCCTACCGTTGGTGTGGTGTGGTAGTTAGGAGAGGGAGGTGCCAGCTCAGGTGTCGTCCGCGTCCCTTGACCATGGTTCAAAATTATGTGGTCCGTCGCCAAAGCCCTCGTGTAGCTGAACAGTGCGACGTTAATATTAAATCAATCAATCAATCGAATTGAAAGTTTTTTAAATCATAAAATTTTATAAGAAAGTTTAAGTATGACCCATTTTTAGTTTTAAGTTGGACTACAAATTTATTTCTACAATTCTATATATATTTATATATAACCCTTAAAATGTAAAATTAAATTGAAAAATATTTTTTTAACTTACAACGAAAGTATTTTTTTTTCCGTATTCAATTTAGATACTTCTATAAGTAACAACATTTCTGAAATAACATGTTGATTATTTTGGAAATATCATTTATAAAAATGTGCTGGTATCGAAAAAGTGGAAAACGTAACATGAAAATTAGGAATCCGTTAAATAAGTCGAAAAAAATGGGATAGATATCATGTTTTTGATTAAAGGATTTTTTCTCTCTCCTTTTTTTTCACCTGACTAATGCGAAAATTTCTTGCTTGTTTTCTATGGAAGACGAGTAAAAATGACTTGGTGTTTTTAGTTCTCTGAAATTCTGAAATATCTACCGTACCGAAAATTAATTTTCCTACCGCAAAAATTTGACTGTAGCGATTAGATATATGTGTGTGTGTGAATAAATATTTAAGCCTTCCCGCATATTAAAGATTTTGACATTTAAGTTTCTTAGATCTTTTCTTGCATAGATTAGCTTTCATGGCTGTTATTACTTAGGGCTTAATTTTTAATTCTTAATTGAGATAGTTCTCCGGGTGTTTTTTTAAAAAGGAAGAAAATAAAAATGTTTTTTTGTTTTAATTTCCTGACATTTAGAGTAGTCTATGTAATACATAGGAAATAATGTAATTTACAATACTATGGCGTTGCCTTTAATAAAAAATAGTTAATATATTATTAACTTGGTAAAGAAGAGATACGATAAATAAATACGGAATAATTATTTATCTTAAATATGCGACCTTTTTCAGTGTCTTTAAAACGAGAAAAAAATTTTATTGGATTTGAGTGAGAATAACTTTTTGAAACAAAACTGAAGAGATTTTCTTTTATATTTATACTTAGTGTGTGTATATATATACATGTAACAACTTAACTTAATATTAATTTAAAATTTTATAATCTTTTATAATTTTAATATAAATCATAATTACGAATTACAAGTTTCATTTCTGCGTTAAAAGGGTTAAACTCCATGTTTGGTTAGATTTATTTCTGACTCCTCTTAAGGTATCCGACTACGTTCGGAACTGTGATTTTAAAAAAGCGCATAAATGGATAATTTTCATGATATTTAGTGTCCCTCAGATTAGAATACACGCATAAAATTGTTTTAAGGACATTTTGACAAATTTTTTTTATTTAAATATAATGTTTTAGCAAAAGATTAACTTAGAATAATTTTTTTTTCCAAATCTTCTCCTTTAGTAAAAAATGCTTCTATTATAATAATATTTTGTCTGTATATAGCTTAGACCTCTCTACAGAGGTTCAACTAGAAGTTTTGAAAAATTCACATTTTCAGAGTTACCACCCATTGAAATAATTATTCGTGTTTTTTTTCTTAAAATTACTCCCTTCTGTTGTCATTATATATGAATAAACCCACTTCTAAGTTATATATTTCAAAGATTCCAGTTGGGCCTCTGAACAGAGGTCTGAGCTATATACAGGCAAAATATTATTCTAATAGAAGCATTTTTCACAAAAGGAGAACATTTGGAAAAAAGATTATTCTAAATTAATTTTTTGCCAAAATATTGTATTTAAATAATTTTTTTTGTCAAAATGTCCTTAAAACAATTTTATGCATATATTCTAATCTAAGTGACACTAAATATCATAAATTATCTATTTATGTGCTTCTGAAAATCACGGTTCTGAACGTAGTCGGACACTTTAAAAAATTAGAAATTGTATTTTTTCTTTTGACAGATGGATTTACGATTCCTAGAAAAAGAACATTTTAATGGCTGTCCCATTCCTTACTGAGAGATTGAAACTTTTCACTAAAACCATTCTTACGTAATTTCGAAAAATAACTAATATTTCCCTTCACTTGAAAGCGTGATATATTTTTTCCTATCTGTATGTAGGAAGAGATAAATTTATTTTTGCTGTTCGACTGTGTATGTGTGTGTTGTTAATGTCCATGCAAACATCTACTTTGGCATGTTGGCGCCACAGCTTGGCGATCTGTTAATTTTAAAGAAACTCTGATAAATTGTAAACGAGTAATGGCAACGCATAGGGTTGCTACAACAATGTCTACTCTAAGGCTTGTTTCCAAAAGATTTCAATTTGTTCGAAAGATTTCATGTCGGAAGTCGCATCAATAAATGAATTGATTTGAAACTAAATCATTTGGGGTTTTTCTAAAATAATTTCGCGATACAGTCCATTAAAGTAGTAACTAAACAACTGTTGTAGCTAAAGGTTGCATAAAATTATCTTTCTTAATGCTAAAAATAAATTATTTATTGTATGCTATTTCTCTAGTCACTACTGCGACATCTTTGTTTACAAAATAAATACATTAGATATATACGTATATAATAATTTGTTGGCATATAGTAATCATTATATAATCCCTCATATTTTCAAAACTTTTTATCTTATTAAATTAGAATAAAAGCTTCAAGAGCAGAGTGCGGTCTATCAGCTTTATTTAATATGGTTCACAGTGATATCCTAATGGGTCTTATTTTGCAAATTATATAAAACACATGGAAATAATATTAAACTTATAACCCTTTAGTAATCATAGCATTCATATTAATCATCATCTATACAGTTTTCAATCATTAATTAGCCGGGAAAGCGAAGTTAATTGTTAATCTTGACGTGTTTTATGTGAAAATTAATCAAAAATCACACACACAATCATCATTCTTTAAATACAAGATTTTTGAGCATTTTTTGTAATAATTAAAACCTGTCTATTAATTAATATTCTTTTCGATATCCAAAAATGTTGGCAGACATAGACAAGTAATATTTTCCGCCCAATATGCTATTTTCCGTAATAGTTTTATCAGCTTGGTAACAACAGACTTCGCTCTTGGTATAGTTTTCTTTCTAATTTTTATAATAGGTCAATTTAATAGGATTATTGCTCCTGTCCTTTTCCCCGAGAAACTTTAAAATGCCTTTCTCGTTGTAATTTGCTTCAGAAATTAGCTAGAAGAGATTATTGATAGGTTTCCAGCAGAAAATATAATTCGTCAATACTGATAGAAACCAGTAAACATATTATTTTAAAAATTACTAGGGGAGGGGTAACGCCCTATCCTCACCTAACAGCGGATCAACCCCCTGTATACAAATTATACAATTCTTCATACTTGTAGAGTTGATGAGTCTTTAATTACTCTTTCTCTTTTACTTCACGACGCAACACGTCGTACCAAAAGAACAGAGTTCTATCTTTCTAAATACAACAAAGAACCAAACGCTCTATCCACCCCGCGATAAACACCGAAACCAATAACTATCTTTTCTTGGTACCAATTTCAGTCCAGTGTCCAAACAAAGGAACTCCTTTTTCTCCGTTCCGTTCCGTTGCAAAGCCAACGCCCTTCTCTTCCAAAATAGCAACCCCACTCCCGCACATGCGGGAATGTCGCCAACTCTCAAAAAATCTACCACTAACAGTACGCCAACGGTAGTCAGACATTACAATATTCATTGCTCAAATTGTAAAACTTTAATTTACATGTATTATGTACGATTTGTTCTCTAATTTCTTGCCTCTATGTCCGATGAATAGTATTCAATCAAGCTAAGTCATTAACTTCGTCTTGTTCTTTTTTTAAAAATGTTTTGCTTTCTTTTTCAATCTCAAATACTACAAAATTCTGACCGAGTAAATGACAGGTAATAGTTCAAAAGCGTATTTTCTTAGTGCATTGGAAGCTCCATGATGTGCCAAGCACTTAACCCTGATGTCCTATGTTATCGTACGCGCTGAATTGGAAACCAGGTGCTTTGTTTCAAAAATGTCGCCAATAGGTTGCGATAACACGTAAGTGCCATAGATTTATTACAGCACCACGAAGTTTTCTTTTTATATACAGAGAGAGATACTTTTGAAATATTAATGTACTACATTACATAAACAACATTAGAATAACATTTTCACTTCGTAAAATTTCCTTTTTTAATTAGTTTTATATTCTCATTGATTCAACAGCAATGGAACAAAATTTTATTTCATCTTCAAAATTTTTAAAATGTTATATACATATTTCTGAGTAAATATTCCTAAAAACTTAATATTTTTTCAAAATTTAAATTTGAAGAACATTTTGACTTTTGTAACCTTATGCAGTGGACTTGCGTGCCCTTTACCAGGAAATTTTCTAAAGTAACAAGTGAATTTGACATGCCCTACGGTAATTAAAGCAAATGATTTAGTTGCAACTATTTACGCTGAGTGCTTAAATTAATAACACGGACTGCATTGTTGTACTGAATGTAGCTGTACATTGTTGCTAACTGAATGAAGCGTTTAACAACAACAAAAAATGTTGACTACAGATGAAAATGTCATGAAATGCAGTGTGTAAATCATTTCTTGAATTGTAAAACTGTTTGCAAAGATAATTCATGCAGTTTTTAATTGAAATAATTAACAATACTGGTAATTTAGGCTTATTTGGTACAAAATATGAAGCCACTTCTATTTATGGATTAAATAGTTGTAGAATGTAGTTGCGAATAAATAAATAATAATAATTATACAATATTTCAATCTAATAACATTTAATAAAATAGCTTTAATATACTTATATCAAAAACAGGAAAGGATTATTGTAAAATTTCATTTGTAATAAGTTCTCTCTGATCTACACTTTGATTTCAAAAATACCTTTTAATTGTTTCTGTGATTGATAAATATGCTTAAATTCCCTTTTTGTGAACACGAACATATTTTAGACTTAAAAAAAAATTCTATAAAAGCGAAAGAATGCATAAAATAATTTCTTTAAGTACACAATACAGCGAACTTGAAAGCGATGGGGAAATTGTAGTGCATATAATTTGTATTAATAGTTTATACGTATTATACCATCGATCGATTTCATCAAATCAAAAGATGTCGCCATTTCAAAAATGGCGTCAAATGCTGTCATCGTTGTTATTATATTCGAACATGCGCGGTAACGGTTTTCAATATAAACGTTATACTATCGGTTGATGTTACAATAACAAAGGACCGTTAATAATTGTCAACCCATTTTGTTATATATTTTCAGTCTTCGATGTAGGAACTGCTGTATAATTCCTGTTAAAGAAGCTAATTGAAATTAATAAGAACCTTTGCCGAAAGATTGCTTCCATTTTCGTCAAGCTATAATTTAAATTGGACTTTTCCGTTTCGCCGACGCAAATCTCACCAAGCTGACGTTATTGGTGACAATACACAGAAAAACACATAAAATAATGTTAGTTCAAAAATTTTTTTAATTCATATTCATACCTGAATAGTTACCGTGAATATTCCGCTTGGCGTCGGTTGTATCATTTTTGGCGACTTTATCATCTGTGCCGGTGCAATGAAAAAGTACCATTTAAATTTCTTAAATATCATGCTGTAATAAATATCTTATTTTTTTGTTTTAAAAATTAATTTCAACATTAGTTATAGAGAGTGAAAGCTATATACAAATTACAATTTATATAGAATAAAGTTAAATGAGAAATATTGACCTCTAAAATATAAACTTGAATAATCAATATTGTGTAGGATTTTATGAAAAGAAAAATATAAATTAAAAACTAATAAGAGTTTTATACTGTAAATTGGGTACTTATGTATTATGGCAACTCTATTAATTACTCGCCAAGTTCGCATCCACAGTTTTCTATGTGTAGTATGCATTGAATTGGCAACCATTTGCTTCGTTTCATTTGTCGCCAATATGTTACGATAATACGTAACTACCGTAAATTGTGATGATTTTTTTTAATATGATTCTTCTGTTTAAGTCCTATGAAGACAATAGTTTTAAGTTTTAATCATTATTCATCGTAAAATGTTTGATTTCTACAAAACATTACTTTGTATTTACGTATGATATCATCAACCAATTTTGTCAAATCAAAAGACATCGCCAAATGTCGTGATATGCAGCCAACTGTGTAAACCATTCCCCCGCTTGTTTAAACACAGCCTTAATAACAATAGTAGTATTTGGTGACATTTCTTCAATTGCAGATATCTTTTCGTTTGGCGAAATTGGTTGATGGTATAAAATTCAAGTAACCATTAATCGAGTAATATTTAACTGAAATCATTACCAAAAAATCCTCCTTATTCTGTACTTATGCTCTTAAAATAAAACCCTACAATCCCATCTTCGTTGTTATTTTTTATTGTTGAATTTTTTAAATAACGAAATCCCAATAAAACGAACAAAATAAACTTATAACTCGAAATACACGTATTAAACAATTATTAATTATCAATTTAAACAATCGCAAGCATATGCGCAATAGACATCATAATTTTTGTGCATTATCAATTCAACATCGATAAAGATTAACTTCCGGGCACATCAAAGCATAACATAATCCAGTCTTTATTATTTTTATTTAGCAAAATTTCTGTTATTACATTACATATTCCAAAAGAGAGGGATATTTACGTCACGGAAGTTGCATAAAATATTTATTTAAGAACGTTTGTGATAACAAAATATTTCAAATTCGTACATTTTAAGAATCGATTGCATTTCTATTTTTGGCAGCTCTGCATATCAGTCTGGTATTTTCCCAAAAACAAATAAATGAAATCCACTAAGCATTACTATAAAAACTGTAAAACGTCAAAAAAATTATTTTCCATTATTTTTCAAAAATTTGTAAGCTATACAAAGCTTTCAAAATCATCAAATCAAAATAATAGATGTTACATATTATATATTTGTGGAAAAAGTAAGGTAAACCAAGTATTTTCATTTTTATAACATTCAAAACCAGATTGCATAAAATGGAGTTCTTTGCATTTGAATTTCATGATCTCGATTTTCAAAACGCATATTTATGGCATTGATATACCTTTCCTTTTACTTATTTTATAATTTATTTTTCTTCACTTCATGTCTTTTATTCAACTTAAAATTTGTAACTAAGAACTATACCTATATCACTGGCAGCACACATTGAATCGAGCGTCATTTATTCATCTAATTTGTGACGTCAGTACAAAGGGCGTTGGCAGTTGTCATATTTTAGAATTAAATTGACTTGAGCTAAGTTTAAGGAGATTTGAATGGTTGAAGGAAATAGAGGGGGAAAAATGAAAGTACTTCCATTATCTTGCAACCTTTTTGGCGACGCTATATGAAATGAAGCCCATGATTGCCGTTCAGCGCGTAAGACGCATGCGAAATAGGGTTTGCCAACTTGGCGAGTTATCTTGAATTTTGACATTGGTGTGATATTACGTAAATACCAAATTCAATTATTTCAACTCATTAGTTTCCAAGTTGTATATGTTATTCAGAGATGTCTAATAAAAAATAATATGTCAAATACGAAAACAAGTAGAAATATTTGCAATAAAATCTAAGATATTAAAAATGCAATAAATGCTTCCAAGAGTTGAGTAAATCAAGAACAGATACATTAATAAATTAATTAATAAAAACGGATCACTTTATCAATTACAGAACAATTAATAAACAAAAATTACGTATTAATTACACAATGCGAAAATGAACCCATCCTAAGCTCATATTTCGAATATTTTCAGCTGTATTTCTCTACAAGAAATCTGGGTACTTAAGTATTATTGCAACAATTGCCAATGTGTTCAAGACAGCTCGCTAAGTTAGCAATCCCGATTTTGCATGTGTCGTTTGCGATGAATTGACAAACATGTGCTTCGTTTCATATAATGTCAGCAATAAGTTGCGATAATACGTAAGTACCGAAATCTGCCCTAAACGCTTGATTTCTTTTAATTATGTTAATTACTCATAGGAATTATCACTGGATAATTCCTATGAGTATAATACTTAGGTATGTATTATATCTTCGACTGTGTGTGTGTGTGATTCATCAAATAAAAATACATCACCAAATGTGGCGGTATGCAGCCAATTTTGAATAAATGCACTTTCTCATGTATAAACACAATAATCTCGCATAAAGTTGATAGCATTGGGTGATGTTTTTTGTTTTTTCCTTTGGTAAAATTAGTCAACAACATAACACGTAAGTATCTTCCTATGTGTAGTTATAGTTTGTGAGTAATTGTTAATTTCAAATGAGTCAGATATTTTAAATAACGTCTTAAAATTAAAATAAGTAATAACTGCTAAGCCGTTTATGAAAACGATCCTCCCCCAAAGGTTTAGCAGTTGAATGTAAAAAAAATAGTTTCAATTATTACACGATGATTATTTAAAAATATTGCTGTGAACACTTAATACATTCTTTCATAATGTCAATTATTTAAGAATCAATCAAAAATTCTGGCGTAATTAAACATAAAACTCACATGTTAAGAAATCCGATTTTTTCATCGTATTGTTTCAGCTTTGGATTTTAAATTGGATATTCTTTTAAGAATGTTTTCTGCATGATTATATGTATGTGTATGTGTATAAGTTTACGCGAATTACGTATTTATTCGAATCTAAGCCACACATTTTTTCCAACGTTTATGCTACTGATAATCAAATGTGGCTTTGACTGCTAGGCGGAAAAATTCGTTGGCAAAGGAAATTGACCGTGAAACTGACAGTTAGAGCAATTACAGGTTCATGTATGTATTTAAAAGTCTTTAATACTGATAAAATAAATTAATTTTATTCACTTCTTATCAGTTCTCATTTTAAGTTTTAAAATCCGAACTAATATCCGTAAGTTCATGTCCATAAGTTCTATCCGTAAGTCTATAGTCCGTAAATGTCGGTTATCGATAAATCATTTATTACAATGCTTTTTATTTTTTTACAAAAACTTATTCAAGTTCGGGATGTGGCTTAGAATCGAATAAATATGGTAATAATAAAAAATTGATAATGAAAGAAACAGCTGTGTGAAATAATAGCAACATTGATCTCTGTTATTTCAGTTGCAAATTCCTACTTAGATCAACGTAGAAAAATTTTATTTTAGCTACTTTTTATTAAATAGTTACAATGGATATAAATATGTATGTACATATGACAGAATCACAACATTAAGTGGTAATTATTTTTATTAATTATCATTTAAGTATCGCATTGTCATCCAAAACAATCAGGTATATAAAATTTCAGTTCGACTGAATGCTTTAAAACGTGAGAAAAAACCTTTTCAAGTTTTGACACAAGTCTCCAAAATGGTCGCTAAGTCACCAAAAATGATGCCAACGTGTCTGTATTTGTAATTCTTTAAATAATAGTTTTAGTCAATTTTTATTAATTATAATTAAATTATTGTATTGTCATCCAAAATAATCATGTATATAAAATATCAGCTCAATTGAGCGCTTTAAAATGTAATTTATTAACGATTGAAAATTCGACCAAGATAAATAAATAAATAAATATATAGAGAGTGTGAGATAATAGTAGGAATTGAAAAAAAAATTAATAAAATGCTATGTGCAATATGTTTTTTTTATAGATCTCTTGAAAAATATGAGATTATCATAAGTATTACTACGTAGATCGGGGTTCGAGGATTTTTTGCTATCAGTCTCTTCAGTGCATAAAAACAATATTTGAAATACGAGATGCAGCACTAGAATACACCTCTCTAATAAATCCCAGTAGATTTTCAAACTTTCCACAGTGCTCAGACATAATTATCAGCTTCTAAAATACAAGCATTTTAAAGATTATTCACAAGCCTTCGCTCGTCGTATTCAACAGCAGACGTAAAAAGATTCTTCAATTGTCAAAATACTACTACTCAGTTTCGACAAGCAACTCCCTATCTATAGGCCTCACGGATCTTTCGAGAAAGATCCGCTTCCGTCATAGATCGTGATATTAATAGATTTCTCCAGTAATTTCCAGAATCATCCATATGGTTACCAACTCGCCAAAATTGGTCAACAAAGTAGCCAAAAATGATGCCAAATTGGTTTTATCGCCAGCATTTCACCGTTAGTATTGAATCACTATTATAATGTAAGGAACAGCGTTGCTTGTGTGCGAATATTACAATTTTAACCTAAAATAAATACAACAGAAAGTAATATTTAAGTATTACATATCCAGATAGAAATTATTTGCATTTAAGTATTCCTTACACAAAATTAGTAATAGTATTTATTTATTTCGTTTTAGGCTTAAAATGAATATTTGTTTTATATTCAAAAAAGAAGAGACAAGGAATAATTACAACACTACAATTTTTCTTCGTAATATCACTTATAAAGAACGCCGATACCATAACAAGGAAAGCGAAAAACGATCCGAAAAACCTTATTTAATGGTTTTATAAGTCAGAAAACGAGATGGATATCACCCTAGTGGCTAAAACATTTCCCATTTTTCTCCCCCATCTAAGATTAATATGGACCCTTTCTTCTTGCTGTGTCTAGGATCCAAGCAAAATTCCCTCGTGTTCTGCAGTCCGTGAAATTGCAAAATATGCGTCTTTTGGAAATTAATTTCCCCACCACAAAAATTCAGCCTCCCTTAATCTGGAATAATTATTTACGTAATTATTCTACCCGTCCTTTGTACTACGGAATGTGACACGTGCTTGATATGTTTATTAGATTTTTTTTTATTGTTGGGATAGCATTTTCGTAGACGTGACTTATTTAGGGGATGAATTTAGCACTTTTTAAAGTTGAGATGGAAGAAAAATAAAATGCTTTAGTTCTTTTACTTCAGTCCCTTGGGTTTGAACAGTGATAGGTATTATTTACCGCAAAATCCAACGTATAACGCGCACCTTTACTTTCAAGCTGCATTTTTTAATTGTGTGGAATATTCGCCGTATAACACGCCCCCTCTCTTTTACGAAGGAACCTGCAATGTATGTTAGTAATGTTATTATGTTTTAGAGCCATTTATTCGAGGTATTACCCCAGGATTTTGAAAAAGATAATATACTTTTAGAAAATAAAACTTTAAGCTTATAAGGTACGACATTTCTTTTAAATAAACACTATTCCGATCTTAGTAGATGTCTATGTTTTTTTTTATGCACATTTTTTTTTAACTTTTGAAGATATCATTTTTATACCCGACGTTTAATGCACACCCGTAAATTTCGATCTTATTTTTTGTGCAAAAAGTGCGCGTTATACGTCGGATTTTACGGTACTTTAAAATCTGTCTTTTAAATCTTTACGATTTCCTATTAATGGAAGTTTATTTACCTGATTGCTTATAGTATTATGAATCTTGTGTAATTAATGCTTAAAATAGTGTAAATAACTTTTGTTTGGTTATGTAATACGTTTATATTACTTTCTGTTGCATTCATTTTATGCTAAAATTGTAATATTCGCAAGCAACGCCGTTACTTATATTATAATGGCGTTTCAATACAAATTTGGTAAAATATATGGCGATATAGCCAAGTTGGCATCATTTTTAGCGACCACTTTGGCGGGTTGGCGACTTGGCTATCATATGTATACTTTTGGGAACTACTAGAATATCTATTAACATCACAATCTATAACGTAAGCTTATCTTTCGAGAAAAATTCATTCAATTTAAAAAGTGGAGTTGCTCGCCGAAACTGAATTAGTATTGTTTTGACCGCTGAAGAGTTGACTAGTGATTAGTGGCTACGATCGAGTGAATGCTAGCTAATAATCGTAATCATTACGTATTTGTATTTTTAGATAATGCTGGTTGTGTCTAAGCGCTGTAGAAGGTGTGAAGGCCTTCTGAGACTTATTTTACGAAATTTACTGCTGTATTCCGTTTTTCCAAGGGTTGTTCTCCCACAATAAATTTTCATTGCTCTTAAAGAACTGTTTAGCTCTTTGAGACTAACAGCGTAAAATCCTCCCTTAGAATATTACGTTGGCAAGCATGAAATGTCGGGTTTTTAAGTGAATACATAAAAATGTATATTTTTATTCAAAAGCTGTTTATTTAATCAAAATGTTATCTACTTCAATACACCTTTCCCAGTGAGTTTTGATGCATAAAGAATATCTGATCAGAATAATTAGTTAACTCCGATGTGAAATTTTTCATTTTCATGCTGTTTAGCTCGTAAAAACTGTTCCAGATATTTAAAAAAAGAAAATAAAAGTCCAGGTGGCAAAATAAGCTGGCTGTTTCAAATTTTCATACTTGAATTCATTTAATTTCGTAATTACTGTGTATGACTTAAGCGGCCAAGTGCTGTCTGGACACATTGAGCCATCCCGATTAACGATAAGCGTAAAATTTTCAATTTTTCATGCATTTGTTTCTACCAATATTTTCAGAGAATTATTTTTCATAGAAGTTTCCGGACTTCCTCGTGTTTTATGTTGTAGAAATACAACACAAGACAAAAATTTTTGAAACTAAAGTTGCACTTTTCGGTCGTTAACGGTATTCTATACAAATTTATATTTTATATGGCATGCAGCTTTTGCAGCATTATTAATAGGTTTATATTCATATAAAAAATTACACGTATACTGATTGAACTCGCGTTTTTACGAAATTAAAAAACCAATAACATAATGGAGGACTTTTATGGACGATATAACTATAAACAAGGAATACCAAAAACATTACGGAAACAGAGATAAGCTTTCACACTTAAAGAAAAGCTGACATTTCATAAGAACCAACCTAATACATCTCAATGGGGAAACTTAGTAAAATTTTACCTATGGAAGAAGATATGATTATGCGAGGTAAGATTCAAAAGTTCCCGGAATGAGTATTAACTTAAAAAGATGAAATGAAAAACGAAGTACATCCTCCTTCGAAATAAGATCCTTGAACAACAACACACATTGGCCGTGGGTAAACTAGTGGTTAGAGCATCGGACTCCAGACCGGAAGGCCTGGGTTCGATGCCCGATGCCACCAAATACCCTCCGAGTACACACGGAGTACGTGCTCGTTAAATCAGTGGGTCCGAAGTCTTGTGGGCTGAGTCATGAGCACAGGGGGACTGGAGAATATTTCCCTCCCCTTCAGTTCACTGCAGAAATTGTGGAGGTGGAGACAGGTGGCGTCGCCATCTATCGTCCCTTCGGGGAATTTCGCCGAGCTTAATCGTACTGACACATGTATTGTGCTCAAGGCCAACGACAGGCGTACTTCTAGCCCCTTGCCACGTTGATTTTCGTGGGCCTCGATCTGACTACGTCAGACAGGAGGCATTAGTGACAACAACAACACAACACACTTTTGCAATCGTTTGTAAAGGTCTTCGAAACATTTCTGGATTCCGTATCCTTTAATTCACCCTATGATGCCCTTTAACTTCATCTACAGATTGAAATAGACGACCAAACAAGCAACGTACCAGTTTAGGAAATAAGATAAAGTCACAGGGGGCAAGATCAGGGGAGTAAAGAGGATGTGGCAGGAAAATTGCTTTCAATGACAAGGAGAGATCGGTGTGCTGGAGAATAAACTTGAAGAAGTACTCATGACTGCTCGGCCCACAATTTTGGTATCTTTTTTCGTATGGACTTATGCAAAAAAAGGAGGATGTATCTCAATCGATGGTAAACTCATATCCGTATTGATTATACCATTTGCGCTGTTGTTTGAAGCCTGCTCTTAAGTACCACAGCAGAAAATTTTCGATGATCAGTGTTTAGGGCAGTCTGTGGACGTTAAGAGCTTTCGTCGTCTTCGACACTTTCCCTTCCTTCTTAAACGTTGAAGACACCCAAATACTTGCGTTCGTGATGATATATTCCTGCCATATACAATTTTCAACGTTTCGTAAGACTCCGTAGCACTCTTTCCCAAGTGAACAAAAATTCGATATTAATTCTATTGCTCAACAAACCCCATTTCTTTCAATAGCCGGTTATTAAATACATCCGCCTGCAAAATAAGCATTATAGTGATAGCAGCCTGTTATTTGGGGAAAACTCCTTTTAGAAAAGGGGGTGAACGCAGAAACAGACATACGTTATGGTAATCACTGTAGTGCAAAATTTTCACGTTATAGGATCAGTCCGGAAGCTTTTGAATCCTACCTCATATAAAATTTTTCATAAGAGTATTACCCTAGTTGAAATTAGAATGTGGGAAGTATTGTAATGTATATAGTATAATAATTACTTTTATTTTATCCTTCTGGAAAAATAATCGATTTACACATGATTTATTTTTGCTTTTATGTTAATGTTGTGTTTATTTTGAAATCAATCACTGTAGAGACAAAGAGAGAATTTGCCAATGACATTAAGATAAAACCCCGACTCGAGTTTTGTGTGTTTTTACCAGAAATTTTTACTGCGGAATAATTACACTTTAATGTTTTTATTAGGTGTAGTTTTAGAATTTGAAGATCACTGAACTGATTCAATTATAAAGTTTTTAATAGAATATTTCGTGTATATATATTATACTATACCTTGATCCTAATTTTGAAACACCCTTATTCAAAACTTTTTTTATAAATAATTGATAGCTGGATTTTAATTTCTTTTAAATACTTCACGGAAGATCTTAAAGTTTAAACAGAAAATAAAGAGTGTTAAAATAATTTTTTTATAAAAGATCCTTTTATATAAAAATGTTTTTAAGAAACATCTTTTTTTCATCCACAAAAAAAATATTTTAAAAAAATAATTAGAATAATTTTTTGCGCATAAAATTTCATAAAGATTCAAATCAAAATTTTTGTTTTAAATAGAAAATTCTACTTTAGAAAATTATATTATACCTATAAACAACTTTTCAAATACATTGAATTGGATATACATTGCCTGATTAACATACGATACATTTTAATTGGATTGAACTTAAGCATTAAGTTTTTGTTGTTTGTACTTACAAAAAATAATGCATTTAATATGAAAATTTATTTAAAATTTGCTATGCATACGGACAGCCAGAAAGTATCTGTTACTTTCGATCAACGTTCCTCAAACTGTGGGGTGCGCCTCCCCTAAAGGGGGCATTATAACCTACGAGGGGCAAGCATATAATAAAAATCGAAAATAAAGGCTTAATTTAAGGTGACTGCCTACCTTCAGATTCATTTTTTTATAAAAACAAATTTTTGAAATAAATTGAGTGTTTTTAGGAAGAAAAATAAAAAATAATATGTGTAAATACATAAAGTTTTTTAAATATTGTACTTTTAGAAAAATTGGTCGTTTTCAAGGAAATGTTACCAAATTTTTACTAAAACGCGTAACACTGTATAAAAAATTCTAATACAATTATCATCATTTTCTTTATACACAACATACATATTACGGTACTCTTCAAAATGAACAAAAATCGAAGAGAAATATTAAAATACAAAAAAGTTACTGACAATTATACATAATAATATGAAAATTTTGATATTTTTAAGGGTTTTTTTTATAAAAACTACCCTAAATGAAAAAGTATTTAACCTACAGCAAAACTTGTCCACTTTATGAAAAAAATAGTATAATAAACATTTCCGCAAAATTTAAAAACGTTATCTGGTTTGATTCTTAAGATATCATGTATCTGGTATATAGATTCTTTCGAAAACACATATAATTTTGAGAAAAACGCATTTAAAGTTTTATCTTAGCACCCTTTTGTATAGAGTGATGTTTTTAAAATCACTATAACTTTATTTTTATTTCACGTAAAGGAAAAAGAAAAACTGTTTTGGAAAGAAAAATGTTCAATCTATAAGTTTTTGAAATAAGAAAATGCCTTATGTAGACGAAAACGACATTTTCTAGGTAAGCAGTCTAGGTAAGTCACCTTAAAAGAAATTACAGTTTAAAAAAACTAAAAAAACACCTTTTTATAGTTAATCGAACTAAGTTGTAACTTAATCTTTTAGTTGCGAAATATGGAAATGGGATCTGGAATTGGTCGCCAAATGCGGGTAGGGATCTAAAAATGGGAAATCGTTAGTCATAATGATTCTGATCAGGACAATGGAAGAAAATTATTAAATTATTGTACTGTCATTGGTCTTGGACAAGTGAGTAAAATTTCAAATTAATCTGACCTTTAAGAGTGGGTAAAAATTGAGTTCAAAGATTCCATTACATACAAATGAAGCTTATAAAAGGGAGTAGAAAAAAACACACATAAATTTGCTGAAAAGAAGAAAACAAAATACAGTCTGAATTATGAAACAAAACAGGATACTTATCCCATACTTAAAAGTAACTAATAACTAAATAATTAAGTTTTAATATTTATATTGATAATTTGAACAGTTTATAATTAAAATCGTATTGTTGCATTAGCGTCCAAGATTATTGTTAAAGAATTCAAAACATTGTCATTGTATTGAGGGGCGATGAAAATTTTAATTGAAAATTGGGTCACCAATATTGAAAGTTTGAGCAGCAATGCCAATAATAGTCGTATCTAAAGTTGTTTCAGTTAAAAGTAATACAACACCCGCGCGCGCGTTTGTGTGATCTTATAAAGATTTATTTCAGCATGTTGGTGCCACTTTTTATTTTGTTATTCCTTCATTAAATAAATAAATTCTGTCTATCTGTTCAATCCTTTCTCTCTCTCTCTTTCTCTTTCTCTCTCTCTCTCTCTCTCTCTCTCTCTCTCTCTCTCTCTCTCTATATATATATATATATATATATATATATATATATATATATATATCTTTATATATAAAAAACTTCTGTGCGTGTGTTTGTCACTAAATTCCTCCTAAACGGTTGGACAGATTTCGATGAAATTTTTTGCGTGGGTTCAAGTAAATTCGAGAATGGTTTATGTAAGGAACCGCTGCCTGCACCTGGCAACAGGTCGAACGAGAGACGATATAAAGAAAAGGATCTGGCAAGAACAGAGGAAAAAAGATCGGAACGGGGGAGAGGGAGAGAGCGGTGGCGAAGAAAAACCCGGGGTGGTGAAAAGAAGATATGGCTAGACGATGGATGTATCGTAATCTTGTAACATCTCAATATATTCTTTATTTTAAGAAATGTCCCATAGAAGGTGTGGAATAAACAGTGGGACAAAACCCTGTCTGCAATTATTTTCAATTCACAATGCGAACACGATCAGAAAAGAACCCACAAGTTTACACTGGTGTCAGAAGTGCGATGCAATGGAGCAGAAGTTAAATTCAAAATATTTCAAATTGATCGGTGTTCGTACTACATAATTGTGAACAAGGTTCTAGTGGACATTCGGTTTGAAAGGAAATTTTTAACAAGGAAATAGAATCCTGCAGTGTATCTTCAATTTGATGACCACGTGCATCCCGGGAATTGCCCTGCAGCAGTTTCAAGTGAAAAAAAACAAGACCTTCTTCATATGGAGTTTTACCATCACCTGCCGAGTTGGGTTATGAACGAACAGATGTCGTATTTTTCTTCATTTTCTGATGAATGGAGCCGTGATCTGAAAAGTGTTCAAGTACAGAAACAGCGTTCATGTCGAGGTAAGTGGCTATTGTTCCCCTAAGTTAAAATATTGTGTGAATATTTAAAGTAATGGGATGCAGTCATATTTAATTTGTTTTTTTAAAAATAAAATAGAAAAAGCAGATATATCTGAAAAAAGAAAATTTCATTGGTTTATTGCAATATTCTATGTTGTTGGATTATTGTGTAGATGAAATAAGAAAATTGTGTACTTATTTTACCTGGAAATGATAGAGTATCATTTTAAATGTTGTAAAATATGGTATTTAGAGTTCTAGTGTTAAGCTATAATTTCTTTTTTATCATCATTCTTTACTGTTTTGAAGTTGTCTCAAAAATTAAACTCTGGGTATAGAAAGTGTTTTGCATAACAATTCAGTTTGCAGAATTTAAAAAAAAATTAGATTAATTTATCTTGAAATAATGGTTGCGAAAAATGTATGTTTGAGTGGGTGAAAAATATCCATTAAAAAAATGTGTATATGTATTTCAAGTAGACGGACTTCTGTTAAAATGTTGGAAATAAGAGATTTTGTAGGTTATTTATGACTCAGAATATGGCATGTTTTTTTTTGAATATTATATGATAGTTTTTCATTTTAAGCAAAAGTGTTGCAATTTGTCAGTTAGTTGATAGTTTAATGCAATCTGAGGTTATTTCCTTTGCTCGTAATTTAGAATGTATATGTATATTGGTTTTTTGTTTCCTGCATAAGATTCTTCTTTTAATTAAAAAAAAAGAAAAGAAACTAAGAGTAGATTTATGATTTGAGAAATAATTCTATGGTAATGTAGCTAAAGTATGTTGTTAATTGTGTTTTTTTTTTATTTTGAAAAAGGTTCTGCGTTCTGATTAGTAACAAATAACTGTGTCTCATATAAGTTTTATTGTAAACATATTTCGTATTGTGTTTCTGGAATTTGAGTACTCTTAGAAAAAACGAGTAGAATTTTTCTTGCTTGTTAAATATATAGTACTAGGTCATTTAAGTGTTTGTAGTTAAATTTGTCAGAAGGTAATTTGGCATTAGGTTTAGCTTGATTAAAAATGGCATTTCTCATTAGAAGTAAGAAAATTGACTTAATTCAATTAGCGCGGGACTTAGATGAGTCACCTGATCCGTCTATGTCTAATATTGTTTTAAGGAATTTAATAATCTCTAGTAAATATTACGAGGAGGAAGAGGCAAAAGAGTTATTGGAAGTTATTACAGCCGAAAGGTTAGAGACAGAACAGCGGCAAAAACTAGAACAACAAGAACAATTATCAATTGAAAAATTACGCTTGGAAATGGAATTATCTAGGATCGCTAATCAGAGTGCTAATCAAAATAATGGTCAAACCTCACGTGTGAGATCTTTAGATGAAATAGTTAAAATGGTTAGGCTGTTAACTGTAAAGGTACCCAATAAATCAGACGGGTGGGACTATTTTTTTTTCTAGTCTTGAAAAGGCTTTCGCTAGTGAAATGGTTAGCGACGAGTTAAAACCGAAGGTTTTGTTATGCATGTTAGGAGACAAAGTGTCAAACTTATTAGTTAACCTAGGCGAAGAAGAATTAAAAGATTACGAATCTTTAAAACAGGTTGTACTCAAGGAGTATGAACCATCACCCCAAAAATATGTTTAGAAAATTTTAGAAAGGCCAAACGTAACTCTGACGAAACTTTCTCTCAGTTCGCGTCCCGTTTAACATCGATGTGGTTATACTACTGTAAGTTAAGAGAAGCGAATGATTTTGAGTCAGTTAATCAACTGATCGTAGCAGATAAAATGTTTGAAATGTTGGATTCTGAGACGGCGACCCATATTGGTGTGCTCCAAGGGGAAGAATGGTACAAACCCAGGAACTTGGGCAAACAATGTGATATATTTTATGCTTCCAAAGGGAAATCCTATGATGAACCTGAGAGAGATAAATGGAATGATAGTGAAAGGAGAAGTTTTAATGGTAGTTGAGGTAAACAGCCATTTGGGAAGAAAAAGACAGATAAATTTTCTTCTAGGAAAAGCTTTGATAAAGGTAAAGTAACTGAAATAAAAAAATTCGCTTGTTTCACCTGTGGATCAGACAAACATGTTAAGCGGAATTGTCCGAAAAACAAAGGGGTTGATAATAAAAGACTTAATGTGAATAAGGTGTCAACGGAAGGGACAGAATTGGAAGATGGAACGGTCACTGCTTGAGTTGATTTGCTAGGTAAAGTCATTCCTAGGCGGGCTATTGAAGACAAATTAAGTAAATTAGTGAAAACATCTATCAGTGTAGATGGGAAATTAGTCCATGCGTTAGTGGATTCTGGTACGGAAATTACTGTTATCAAGAAAGACTTAGTTCCTGGAATATCGGTTGAAGGAGCTTCCACGATTTATTTGAAAGGTATTTTCGGTCCAGCGGTTAAATGTCCTTTAGTATATGTTCCAATTGGTCTTGCTACCGGTGGCCAGGTTAATGTGGTGCACCAGCAAGTGTTATGTGCTTTGGCAGAAGTTTTGGTAGAAGACGTGTTGCTTCCACCAGATGTTTTGGATATGTTGGGAGGAGCCCAGAGTGAAGAGAATTCACGGGCTCAAAGCTCTCAGGACCTGAGGGTTGACTCAGGAAATGTAGATGAAACCGAGGTTTCATCGGGTATTCTGCCAGAGAAAGCACAGGAGCACATTGAGGATTCTCAAAGGAATATTACTTCATGTCGGAAGGAAGTGGGAACATTGGGTATTAAGGATGAGGAGGTGACCGCTGAGATGGATAAAGGAATCATGGTGGCTGATAGTTTTCGTTCCGAACAGGAGTGTTGTGCCGAGTTAGCATTGGTTTGGAAGCATGCTAAGGAAGGCAAAGGAAACTACTATGAAGTAGATGGATATCTATTTCTCAGAGATAAAATACTCGGGGAGAGTATTGGGCAACTGGTAATTCCGAAGTGCAGAAGAACGGAGGTGTTGAGACTAGCGCATACTTCAGTGTTCAGTAGTCACATGGGTCCCAAGAAGACGCTTGAACGAATCAAGTATTCTTTATTTTGGGAGGGTCTAAGTTCCAATGTGAAGAAATTTGTGAATCATGTAAAGAGTGTCAGCTCACTCGTTCGGTTAGGATTAAAGACCGATCACCCATTACACCTGTGGCAAGGTCTGAATTGCCATTTGAGGTGGGGAATATGGATCTGATAGGTCCAATTGATCCGCCAAGCTTAAAGGGACATAAATATATTTTATGTCTGGTTGATCAGCACACTAGGTGGGGCGAGGCTGTGCCGTTGACTAGTCTCAGTGCGAAGGTAACCTGTGAAGCTTGGTTAAACATATTTTCGAGAACCGAGATTTATCTTTTGTCGAAAAGGGAAGGTTTTGTAGAAAAGAATAGCGCAGCATCGTGGGTCACGGTACTGGATTTGTGGAAGTGGTATTTTTGTCGTTCTCTCACGAAGAATTATGCCGCATGCTTTATGTCGTTTGGAATTTTCATGAATAAAAAAGTGAGGTTTAAGATTGAATACACTTCTTATGGATGTTATTTAACGACTCAGGTTTTAAGAATGTTAGAGCAGTTTGTTGTATCTCGAATAGTCGACATAGACATTCTGATGCAAATTTGGAAAAATCGTGTAAAACAAATTAACTTTGTATTAGAATGGGTGAGATGGGTTGGGTCGGAAATCATACCGGCCAAAGGCAAATTAGAGCCGTAGGAAAGTTTTTACTGTGTACTTAATATGGATTTAGTGAACTCATTGAGCATTCCTTCATGAGTTAATGAAATAAACATTGTCTAGATTAAGATAAAAACTGTAATGTATATATTTAGTGTTTTTTTTTTTGTTGTATAATGTGTTTTCTATGTATGTGTTTGCAATCCCATTACAGTTTAGATCTTTCTGGGAACATAGTCACTTATTTCAATTGGGTGAACTATTAATATTATTTCATGTGTTTGTTTTAAGGAACTTTGACTAGAACAATCATCAAGACTTTTGACTGTTGCAATTATTGTGTGTTCCGTTTGTAGATTTTCTGTGTCACGGTTTGTGAATTTCCTGTTCCTGGTGTCTGATATGGTAAAATCAGCCACAAGGGGCAAATTTTACTCTTAGGTGGGGCGTGTAAGGAACCGCTGCCTGCACCTGGCAACAGGTCGAACGAGAGACGATATAAAGAAAAGGATCTGGCAAGAACAGAGGAAAAAAGATCGGAACGGGGGAGAGAGAGAGAGGTGGCGAAGAAAGACCCGGGGTGGTGAAAAGAAGATATGGCTGGACGATGGATGTATCGTAATCTTGTAACATCTCAATATATTCTTTATTTTAAGAAATGTCCCATAGAAGGTGTGGAATAAACAGTGGGACAAAACCCTGTCTGCAATTATTTTCAATTCACAATGCGAACCCGATCAGAAAAGAACCCACAAGTTTACAGTTTAGATTCACAATTCGATCCGATATCGCAATTAGTTAAAAAGATATTAATTAAAAACATTCAAAAATACAACTCAACATTCACCTGCATTGTTGTAACAACTCTATTGTTATAAACAAGTGTGTAATATACACTCTGTCGCAAAAAATATATGCACCCAGAAGAAATCAAGCTACAATCACGAAACTCGGCAAGAATGTAGTCTGGTAAGAGATATGCAAATGATTAAAATTTCGAAGCCAATGAGACAAGGCTAAGTGTGCTATGCGCATATTAGTTGCGCAACTGGGAGAGTTTAAAAGCATGAGTACGAGCGCCGTACGGCTATCCAAACGAATCTGATGACTTTGATAGACGATATTGAGACTTAGGATGCCTCTAAGACGTAACCGGCGGCAGTACGAGCAGCTGACGGACTTTGATAGTGGCCGTATAATAGGCCTCAGAGAAGCAGGTTGGTCGAATAGACGTATCGGCCGCCACCTCGGTCGGAGCGATATGGTAGTTGCTCGGTGTTGGCAACAGTGGATCACAGAAGGTAGAGTGTACCGTCGCGGAGGGTCAGGACGTCCCAGGAACACAAATGATCGCGAGGATCGTGCAATCAGAAGAGTGGCCACTTCGGCACCAACAACGTCGCTAGCATCGATTCAACGTTACTTTAGAATTATTTATTTTCAAAACAGTCTCCTTTTATGGGAAATACTTCTATAATAATTATATTTTGCCTATGTGTATAGCTCAGGCCTCTGTATAGAGTCTGGACTAGGATGTTTGAATTATTTAACTTAGAAGTGGTTTATTCATAATTTAATACATCCGAGTGGAGAATTTTTAGCAAAAAAAACCGATAATTATTTCAATTGGTAGAACTCTGAAAATAATGTGAATTTTTATAAATTCCTAGTTCAGGCTCTCTGGAGAAGACTTAGCTATGTATATGCAAAATATTATTTTTACAGAGGCATTTTTCATAAACTCGGTCTTTATTGGGAAAATGCAAACATTTTTTCAAATAATCTTTATATATGAATATAAATAATTCCAAGTTAATTTTTTGCCAAAATATTGCATTTAAATGACTTTTATTGTAATAATATTTTTAAAACAATTTTATACGCGTATTCTGATCTAAAAAACACTAAATATTTTAAAAAAATATTCATTTGTACTCTTTTACAAAACTTCAATTCCGAAAATAACCGGATACCTTAATTATAAGAAGACTTTTCATCCTTCATTTGCTGGAACAACCAGAAGGAATAACCTCTCGTTTTAGAAATGCGCTATTACACATGAAAAATGCACCAAATCAAGCATACGCATGCACATACACGCATGCGCACACGCACGCTTGCTCACACACACGCTTGCTCACACACACGCTTGCTCACACACACGCTTGCTCACACACACGCTTGCTCACACACGCGCTTGCTCACACATACGCACACTTGCTCACACATACGCATGCTTGCTCACACATACACAAGCACGCTGGTACACACATACACAAGCACGCTGGTACACACATACACAAGCACGCTGGTACTCACATACACAAGCACGCTGGCACACACATACACAAGCACGCTGGTACACATATACACAAGAACGCTCGTACACAGACAAGCGCGCGCTCGTTCGCACACACACATACACACCCGCTCACACACACACACACACACACTCACCCCTCACACGCACGTTCGCACATGCACACACGTGCCACACACACACGCGCTCGCAAACACACACGCTCGCACACACACATACGCTCGCTGGTACACATATACACGCTCGCACACACACACGCTCGCACACACACACGCTCGCACACACACACGCTCGCACACACACGCTCGCACACACACGCTCGCACACACACACACACGCTCGCAAACACACACCCCACACGCGCTCGCAACACGCTCGCACACACAAACACACACACACACACACGCTCGCACACACACGCTCGCACACACACACACGCTCTCGCGCTCGCGCACACGCTCGCGCACACACACACGCGCACGCTTGCACACACACACGCGCCCACTCACACACACACACACACGCGCACGCTCGCACACACACACGCGTACGCTCGCACTCAAACACGCACACGCTCGCACTCACACACACATCGTAGCCCTCTAGTGGTGTTTTCTAAAACTGTTCTTTGCGAGGTTAAGCTGTCTATTTAACTTTTTTTTTTCATATATTACTTTCCATTTCTGAAAATATCTAGTAATAATTTAGTAATGAAATATAATTTATATTAATGTATAATAATTCTCTCCTATAGTAACTATTGGTAACGAGCGTTTAATGCATAAAAAGCGATTACGTCTCCGACTGTGATCTTGTATTTCCATCCATTCTTGTAGCTTGAATTATCCTGACATATGCATCCAGTAAACCAGCAAAAAAACTTGATAGATTAGCACCATACTGTCATTTTCTTAGCCTGGCTTCGTTTACAACAATTATATTTTCTTCTGTCAGAAAGCAGGAGCTATTTCTGTTGCCCCCTTGTTGGCAAACGCTGAAACCAATGCACTTGGTCGTGAAAGAAAAAAGAAAAAGAAGAAAATAGCCCACCATCTTCATTTTTTCACCCATCCATTTTTCTATTCACTACAATCGCCAAACTTATTACTGCACACAGAAGTTATTTTGGCATTGTAACAAAATTGTCACCTCAACTTCTTTCCACAGATTCTTTTTTTATTTCCTTTTCCTTTCTGGAGAGTTCTTTTATTATTATTATTATTATTATCATCGTCACTGCTGTGATGTTCTAAAAATATTGTTCGTCCTCAAATTATTAAGAAGCCAGTGGCTTCTTATTAAAAGATCTTTAGAAGATTTTCTGTCTTCGCATGTTGCGGAAAGTAAAATCACTGCTGGCAACAGTTTCGAAGGACATTTTTATATTTAGTCGTTTATTAATCGGGTACCCCTTGTGTCGTTAATATGGAAGGAATTCTTGCACGTGCAGAATTTTAATTCAAGGATCTTTTATAAGGATTTTTTTTGTTTAATTTGGTATCATCTTTCATAAAGAAGGATGTTT
The DNA here is from genome assembly GCA_019973935.1 of Trichonephila clavipes. Lineage (NCBI taxonomy): Eukaryota > Metazoa > Arthropoda > Arachnida > Araneae > Nephilidae > Trichonephila > Trichonephila clavipes. The sequence goes on along the minus strand of BMAU01014652.1, from coordinate 2,101,154 downwards.
TCATCGTTTGTGCCAGATTTATTTCTGCTCATAATTTGTCATTTCTTTTTTGTCTTCAAGGCTTTGAGTGATTTTTGTGATTGTGAAGATTTAGATTTATTATTTAAACCAAAAAATTCACATAAACTGTTGGATGTGCTTAAGATGAATTTATTGATGAATACACGTAATCTTTAAGAGTAAGGCGTTTTTAATTGCAGTTGTAATAAAGGTTCCGTTTTTGGTCTCATGGCATTATAAATTCATATATCTCTGAATGGTACCTTCTTAATGCATCAAGTAGGACATGGTTTGTTTCTTCTTACATCATATTACAGATGAGCCAATTTTTTTAAAGTTAGCTTAATACGATCATCAATAGAAGGAACTGTAATTTCCGTATATTCCGGTGTATACCCCGGAATTTTTACACAAAAAAAAAGATTGAAATTTACGAGGGCGCATTATAATTCGGATTGAAAAAGGATAGCTTTAAAAATAAAGTAATAAAAAGATGAGCATGGAAATAAATAACATTTCAACATATGTCTAAAAACTATTCACTTCTAAAGGGTGTTTTTTTGAGAGGTATAGAACTTTAAATTGCAATAAAACAACGATGTATTATTCGATTGACATGAATTTTTTTTATTCGAAAGATAATCTTGTGGCATTACATTTTAAATATGATATCTGGAATAGGACTGCCACGGCTGGCTCGGATGTAGTCCAATCTGGACGTCCAATTTTCGATGACTTTTTCCAACATTTGTGGCCGTATATCGGAAATAACACGGCGAATGTTGTCTTCCAAATGGTCAAGCGTTTGTGGCTTATCCGCATAGACCGATGACTTTACATAGCCCCACAAAAAATAGTCTAGCGGGGTTAAATCACAAGATCTTGGAGGCCAATTCACGGGTCCAAAACGTGAAATTAGGCGGTCACCAAACGTGTCTTTCAATAAATCGATTGTGGCACGAGCTGTGTGACATGTTGCGCCGTCTTGTTGGAACCACAGCTCCTGGAAATCATGATTGTTCAATTCAGGAATGAAAAAGTTAGTAATCATGGCTCTATACCGATCACCATTGACTGTAACGTTGTGGCCTTCATCGTTTTTGAAGAAGGATTCCACCAGCCCATAAAGCGCACCAAACAGTCAGTTTTCTGGATGTAACGGTGTTTCGACATACACTTGTGGATTAGCTTCACTCCGAATGCGGCAGTTTTGTTTGTTGACGTAGCCATTCAACCAGAAGTGCACTTCATCGCTAAACAAAATTCGCTTATGAAAATCGGGAACAACGGCAATCTCGTTTTGGGCCCATTCGACGAATCTACGCCTTGCTTGATGATCGTTTTGATGAATTGCCAAACCAAACTGAGAATAAATCACTTGACAGCTGTTAAATCGGTCGCCATCTTGGAAAGTAATGCCAACTTAAACTTCTATACCTGGGGGAAAAAAAAGAAATGTGACTTACCTTATAAACTTTTAACAATGAAATACCTTCAAAATTTTGTCTCTCCCCTTCCCTCCCTCTTTTCTAATACTTTAAGATTACAGATGTATTCCTCTTTTCCAAAGCCTTGGATAATATTTAGCACCAATGACTTCAAAAGAAAAGAACATTTCACGTGCACGTTTTAGGTTTCTTCGTAAAAAAAATGCGCGTTATTCGGAGAATATACCGTAAAATTCAGCGTATAACATGCACTTTTAACACGAAAAATAAAGATGGAGATTTATAGATGTGTGTTATACGCTGGGTATGAAAATGAGAGCTTTAAAAATATAAAGAGATGAGAGAGAGAGCATGGGAAAAATTAAACTTCTACAGACATCGAAATACCGTTTATTTAAAAGAAATGAGATCGATTATATAAACTTTAAGGATTGTAGTTCTAGAAGTATATAATTTTTTCTAAAGCTTGAAATAATACCACGAGTCTGTGGCGCACACAAGGGGATCTCCTAGGGGTCCGGACCTCTTCCCCCCAAGCCTTTGATTTTTTCCGATTGATTATAATTCTAAGTATATAGTAAGTAAAATTTAGATAAATATTTGTTAGTAATGATTAATTTTATTAATTAATGCTAATTATTTATTCAATAAAAGTTTTTACTGTTTTTTGTTCCCGAAAAATGACAAAATCAAAAGGAGCATGATATAAGAATGGTGGACTTTCAACCCTGGACAGCCCCCTTGAAAAATTCTTGTGTGCGCTACTGCCTCGAGTAAATGATCTCAAAACGTAGAGCCCTGCACACGTACATTTCAGATTTATTCGTAAAAAAATGTGGCATATGTTATGCGGTGAATATACCTAAAAATTAAAAATACAGCTTGTAAGTATGGGTAAGCGTTATACGGAGGTGAGCATTAAATGCTGGTTTTTACGGTACCTAAAAATTCTAAATTGCAGTTTTAAGGCATATGTGCGGACTGTACATTAATTAGCTTAGAAGTATGAAATAAATGAGGAATATTGAATTAAAGCATATTTAATACTTTGTCATTACACCGAAATGAGAAAAAAATGCATATATACATTTCACAATTACTCTCAGTAAAATGTTGTCTTTAAATTTAAGTCCCAAAATAAATTATTCCAGCTTAAGTTAAAATTACTTTGCTTGTCATTTATGACAAGATGTAAGAAAAGAATTTTACACAAGCCTTTATTTAACTTGCAATGTAAATTGTTCGGGTGGGATCTTGCAACTCAATTTTGAAGCTGATGTTTTCAACCGATTGAGCTGAAATTTTATATACACGTTTAGTTTGGATGACAATGCATATTTTGACTATTTATATTCCGATATCGAAATTAGTTAAAAAGATATTAATCAAAAATATTTTACCCCTGTTAGCTTTTTATTCCGCCTAGCAGCTTATCGTATTGAGCTTAAAGAAGTTCCGATTTTTCGACCTTATTTAAAAAACCATCTTATTTTTTCTATCAAACTGAGACAAAAAATTAATTGCATAATCGGAAAGATCATTTATTTCCCCACGATACTATATAATGCTTTTAAAAAATAATATTTTTTATTTTTTATTATTTTTTCTAAAATGAGTCAAAATCGATGCATTTTCATGAAAATCATTTCTTAATCGTTCCGTATGAATTTTTTTTCGTGTTAATGAATCAATATTCTGCTCTAAGAAAGTTCAGGCTTTTCTCTTTTAAATCAATCATTTAAAGAATAAAATGCCAAAAAAATTTTTTATGATTTTTTAAAAAAATACTCAAATTTTTAATAAAACATTTAATAACTTCGTCATTTTTAAAGATAATCGCACAAAAAATATTTTTTCGTTTGTAGAATAGTATCCAATTTCTGTACAAAGATTGAAAAAATTGTTTTAAAATTACGGATTTTAAAATATTTTTTGTGTTTTTCTTTTTAATATAGTATTATAGTAAAAGAAAAAAAATTAATTTTAATATTTTGATTAATTTTGCTTTGTCCAATGTTGTTTTGGTCATACAGTGTTTATCCTCCCCCTTCCCATTATCCTCTTGTTGCGGCCCTAGAGAAATATCTATCATATGTATGTGGCCTGGCGATAAAAAAAGGTACCCCTTAGCTGAACTGTTCAAAATTAACCAGCAAACGACCTTGCAACAATGATGCGTTAAATAAGATAAGCAGACTGATAAACCTCTGTCCTTTCAGTGATAACTAAAAAGTAAAAAATAAATTAAAAGTAAAAAAAAAACTTTTTTATAAAGACAAGCTTTTAGTTAAATGCTCTAAAAAGAATAAAATAAACTTTTCTTTTAAAACTCCTTTTTGCTATCAACTTATAACGTCATTACACAATTTCTGATATAAAAGCTTGTCGAGAGATTTACCTCTGTAGATAAACAAGCAAATTAAATAACTTGATCTGACTGATTTTAATTTTTAAAAGTTTCAAACTAAGTAAATACGAGTACATAAATCTCGCGACAAGCTTTTATATCGTAAATTGTGTAACAATGTTATAAGTTGGTAGCAAAAAAGTTTTAAAAGAAAAGTTTATTTTATTCTTCATAGATCATTTAAATAAAAGCTTGTTTTTAATTTTTTTTACTTCTAATTTATGGATTTCTCAAAATTATAATTAATAATTTCTTCAGAAAAGTTTCATACTCATGTTATTATAAATTAAATGTATAATTATTTTCATTCTTGATTATAATCATTTCACCACATATGCTTCTTGAATTTACGATCTCCCGCATTTACGACGACAAAAAATTATTCAATAGCGGTAAAATAGAGGTAAATATAGCTACATCTTAAGGGTCAACTCAAACTGATTCAGTGCATACGCATACAATGCAAATAATATATATTTTGCATAGGATGTAGAATATTTACTGTGTATTTTTTTCATTATAACATTAAAATGTATATGTATTTTTTCAATTATAACAATATACACATGTATATATAATATTATAATCACAGAATACATTTGTATTTTGCACAGTATAACAAAAGAATACATTTGTATTTTTCATAATATAACAATATAATACATTTGTATTTTTCATATTATAACAATAGAATACATTTTACATGTTTTTACGTTATGACAGTATGATGCATTATATGTATAACAATTCACAACATATGTACTTCTCACATTATAACTATAGAATGCATACAATGTATTCCTCGTATCAGAACAATATAAAACATATGCATTTCTCATCTTGTAACAATACAATACATAATATGTATTTTTATATTTTTGATAATAAAGCTATGCACGTTCATAAATCGCGATTGTTTGTTCTATAAGCTTTATAATACATCTCTCAATGATAATGAAGTTGAAGAAGTTTCTTGTCATTTGAACATTTAAATGACGCACAAAATTAGGAGATTGCTGCCTTATAGTCGATACGTTGAATGAAACTAACCACTGTAATGTTTTTCCCACATGCAGCTGTAAAATCGGCTTCCTTATGTAGATAGCATACACAATTCACATCCACACATACTCCCTAAAATATTGCTGGATCCTTTCATCTGACATCACGCTAAGAACCGATGGCTGTGAGAAGCCTAACGGTTGCATTCCAAACCAGCGAGATGGAACTCCGAGTATAATTCGAGGAAAAAGAAGACACCGCCCCCACGTCAAAACAATGGAAAATCAGCCCACATTTTAAATCAACACAAAGCCCATTGGTGATGAACCTCGCGATTCTGAATCACGTTCAAAGAAAAACTATACCTGAGCTTGATGTCCCCTTCTTCAAATTTCCTTTCATATAATGTCACCAATACAGTTGCGATAATACTTAAGTACTATAAATTTTAGGGCCGTGGGTAACCTGGTGGTTAGAGCATCGGACTCCAGACCGAAAGACCTGGGTTCGATGCCACCAAATACCCTCCGAGTACACACGGAGTACGTTATCGTTAAATCAGTGGGTCAGAAAATCTTGTAGGCTGAATCACGAATGCAGGGAACTGGAGAATATATCCCTCCCCTCTAGTCCCATTGCAAAATTGTGGAGTTGGAGATAGGTGGTGTCGCCATCTATCGTCCTTTCAAGGAATTTTGCCGAGCTAATTCGAACTGTCACCTGTATGGTGCTCAAGGCCTAGGCCAACGACATGTGTATTTCTAGCCCCTTGCCACGATGAATTTCGTGGGCCTCGTTCTGACTATGTCAGACAGGTGGCATTAGCCACAACAACACTATAAATTTTTTATACAAAAGGTATAATAAATGCAATAGAATATATTTCAAAAAGGAAATTTGGTACTTATTTACTATCACAACAATCGCTAACTCTATTAATAACTCGCCAAGTTGGCAGCCTCACTTTCCTATGTGTCTTACGCGCTGAATTGGCAACCAGGTACTTCGTTTCATATAATGTCACCAATTGGTCGCAATAATACGCAAGTGCCGGAAATTTATTTTTCAAGAATTCTATGTTGCTTATTTTTATAGAAAAACTATTAATAGCTTAATCTATTTAACATATTACAGCTTTACTTTTTCGTTGAAAATCAGAATCTAAATGTGCTAAACATAAAGTTCAATAATACATTTTATTTTCATCAACTTCGCTCAGATGCTTCACAGTGCAAACTTATCCGATGCATTCAGACACATAAACAAAAGAAAAAGTATTCTTACAAGCAGATTCATAATTACGGAAAAAACAAACACTAAATAAAGATGAGCAATTTTCAAAATAGCTTCCTTTCAGCTGATTAAGACTAAAATAAATCTAAAGGGGGAAGAAAAAAAACTCTTCGATGAGAGCAAATAATTTCATTAAAATAAAACATGGTCCAATTTATTGAGAAAGCAATTCAGATGTTTCATGTAAACCACTCATCTGTATTTTTCCATGGAAAATGAATGAGAAATTATACAAAGAAAAAGATATTAACTTCTAAAACGTGTATCAGGGATGGAACTCGGAGAGACATATTAAATTAAATATATGAAATGAAACTCACTTAAATCTACATTAAAAATGCATTGAAACGGTTTTTATAAACGCATTACTCTGATAGAGCGAGCGGGGTTCGATAAGACGGCAAGATAATTAAAAAGATTTTTTTTCTTTTTCATATTAATTTAAAATTGCTTTCAAAAATTTTTACATAAAGAAAATTGTTTTTCAACGCACAAAACAAACAACGCACATTAATGATAAATGCAGCCATTATATTTCAGGTCATTTCGACTTATTAAAAATAGTAATAACGGATGTGTGTTTTGCATTTTATAATCATCTCGCATGAAAATTATTTTTAATTAAAGAAAGTATTTTGTTATAAGAGTGTCTCGTTATTCAAAAAACAATTTAATTTCTTAAGCAATTTTTGTATTATTATAAAATTAATGCCGGATTGAGAAATTATCAAAATCATTTTTAAACCATTTTTCAATTCTTACTGTTAGTTCTCTTTCTCTCTCTCGAAATATATCTTTTTCAAATTTTTAATAGTTAAAAAACTACTCTATACTCATCCATTCAAGTTCGAATAATTTTTTAAACTTTAAGTGGATGACACTTGATGCTAATACAGTTTTTTTCAAATATCAACTCATTAATTTAATTAAAAAAATGATTAAATAGTAACAAACAAAAATAATAGTCCAACAGCTTATATAGAAAGGAAAATCATTCGTTGTGTCCCTGTAGCGCAATGGATAGCGCGTTGAACTTCTAATCCAAAGGTTGTGGGTTCGAATCCCACCTGGAATGACCTGATATCTGAGAATGTGATTTCTTTTTTGCTACACTATTTTACTAGAATTAAATTTAATTAATGAATTAATAGAGTAACAAACAAAAAATAGTCCAGCGCCATATAATAGAAAGGAAAATGGAAATGCAAGGAAAATCACTTTCTATTTTGTCACTTAATATTGTGATTATCATATGTATATACATATTTATATTAATTGTAACTATTTAATAAAAAGTTACTAAAATAAATTTTTTCTTTGCTGAGCTAAGAAGGAATTGACTTAATTTGTTTTATATTACGCGTTTATCATTATGTTCTTACAGATCATAGCTTCAAATTATTTTCCAGTCAAGTGACATTAAATATCCACCAAGTACAGAAATGTTAATATACATTAAACATTTCTAGATACAAAGTTCTTACCTTGCATTATGTAGGTATTTTGAGAGTGGAGTTAGGATGTGGTAGCCCAGTGGTCATGGTCGTGGACTCCTGGCTGCGATATATCACGAGTTTGAGTCTAGTGTATCTGAAAACCCACTGTGTAGAGGCGCTGATGCACACTAAATCTTTCAAGGTTCAAACTCCTCCCATTAGTGAGGTATGAAGTTCAAAGGCTCAAAATTGCGATCTTAACTCAGTGGCACAACAGCCCATGGGGGCCAAGGTCTACTCTGCCCATATATGTATACCTAACCTTGGGCCCTGAGGTGCATGAGCATTTGTTCCGGTCAAGTGGTCAGTCTGACGCGAAACCCCCAGTGTTCAGTTCCCAAGCAAGTTTGGTACTTATTTACCCACCCTCTGAAGGGATGAAAAGCTGAGTTGACCTTGCCCAGCCCGGGGTATGAACCTCAGACCTGTGGTGTGGAAGTGCGATCACTACCACTCAGCCACTGGGCTTTTCGAAACCGCGATACCTGTCGCTTATAACCTTCACCTTGCTTTGTAGTGCGGCGGTAATATAAACACTCATTCACTCACTTGAGAGTGAGGAGCCAGCTCAGGTGTTATCCTCGTCGCTTGACTGAAATGAAAAATTACTGTGTCTATGACGTTTGGTAAAATTGATGGGTAGCGTGAGAATTCAGAAATTAAATAATTGATTTATTTCGTCCACAGTTTAAATTACAGTTTGTACAGTTGGTTATAAGTTATTGAAATTATTGGCAATGCCCATTCTACAGAGTGAAGGAGGAGACAAACACAACCGTTCTTTCGAATGTTTCAAACCGGACTGTCTTTCTACTCTGTTGGGAGGGGGAAGGTCGCCTCTCTTACACATCGAATTACACTCGGATTTCCCACTCGTAGATGGAGTCGTGTTTTTCTCACGGCCATCGGTTGTCGGGGCGATGTCAGATGAAAAGATCCCGCTATGTTTTTGGGGTGCACAGGTGGATATGATTGGTGGAATGCTTTCTTCATTAAAAAAAAGGCTCATTTTGCAGCTTCATGCCGGGAAAACGTTACACATCCGTCATCAGTATTTCTCGTGTATGTAGTTATTCAGAGTATGAGATTGTTTATCTATCAATCCATCTTAAAAAATAGGCAATTATTCCATATAGCACTACGTCGGGTTTTTAATTCGTGTTGACTTTCGAAAAATTTAATTTTATGAAATATTTATTTATGAATTTTAGTACACAAAAAGAGCCTCATCAAATATCATTCCTATTTTTTTTTAAGTTTTATTTTCAAATAGTTAATATTTGAGGAGCTTTTTTTTATTGCGTCCATGTTTACACAAAGGAAAAATGAAAATACCAACGGTTATATCATATTATTAGAAATACCTCTTGAATGTGAAGTATCAAATCATTATTAAGCAAAATGTCTTGAATCTTCATAACCTTTATAGATATAGTAAACACAGATAAAATTTATTTCACAAAAGAACACAGAAAGATTTATCTGAATGGGACGCAATTACGTACTCGAATAACTTTCGATAGATTATGTAAATGATTCAATTTTAGCGAACAATAATTGGCTATCTGGAGCTTCATCCTTTCAAACACATAGCTGTTCACGCGTGACTGATTTAAATTCCATTAACCAAAGAAGTATGCACTGCATCTATTGCTGCGGCATCCACATCTTTACTAATGAAGTCAGTGTAACAAGTTTATCTTCTGCAATTGCCGAATAATGCACCCACGTGTGGTAGATCGGACTAGACCCAAAAATCAATCTCGGAGAGGTTTCCAATTCATTGGTGAACAGTTTATTCCATTGTGATAGGTAGTTCCATAATAATAAACCATAACTTTTGGATACTTTAAGCCCGGACACCTTATATGTTTTGATTGCTTTTTATTAAAGAAGTGTAACATGACACATATATGCATACGTTTCTTTTTTAAATGAAACTATGAGTAAAATTTTTGAATTTAAATGACTATTTCGATTGCGTAACCTGAAAAAGAATTAGGAAATTATGACAGAAAATCTAAATAGTAGTCATTGTATCAAAATAATCAAATCTCACGAAGTAAATTTATAAAAGAAAACATTTTGTAATCACACACTGGAACAAATATTGCATCTTATTTAACATTTATTATTTCATTCAAATTTTTATTCGCGTTGAAAAGAGGGGAAAACAGTTTTCATCAAGAACTAGTTGTTGTTTGTAAATAATGTCTGACTGCAGAAAAGCAACATAGTAACATTGTTTCAAAGAAAAAACTGAGTCCCCGAAGAACTATTAAACAAGTTATGTATTTTTCTTTTCTTTTACTGTGAATAAAACATACAGAATTTCAGGAAAACATTTTCATGGGATTTTAGCTATTATAAAAATGTATATAAAACAAAAAATCAGTTCGGTAAAGTAATAAAATATTTATACAACTATAAGGAAATATGACAGTCGTCTTAAAATTATTTATTAGAAAAATAATACCCCCGCCCCGATAAATGTCAATAAAATTACTGAAAATATAATTACACTGTTTGATTCTTTGCTACAAGGATTAACTGCAATCATTCGTTATAATAAGTTAAAATTCTCATCAATGACCGGTAATATCTAAGAGTAATATTATCCTATAAAATATAATTTTTAGTCAGGATTTCTATAGATTTAAATAATTGAAATTTGTATAAAAATCCAGGTATTTCTTTAAATAAAGAAATACCTGTCTTTTTGCAATTTACCAATTTTTATAGAATTGTTAAATATTTTCTAGAGCTATACGTATTATTCAGAGCTGTATGTATTAATATGTTATGAGGTAAAGGTATTGTTCTGTTCACAGCTCTAGGTATTGTTCTGTACAGAACCGTCGGTATTATTCTGCTCAGAACATAAGATATTGTTCGGTTCAGAGGTATGGGTATTATACTGTCCAAAGGTCTAGGTACTAAGTCTGTACAGAACAGTCGGTACTATTTGTTCAGAGCTTTAGATATTGTTCTGTCCAAAGGTCTAGGTACTAAGTCTGTACAGAACAGTCGGTACTATTTGTTCAGAGCTTTAGATATTGTTCTGTTCAGAGCTATGGGTATTATTCTGTTTAGGTATATATAACTACTATTCTCTTTAGAGCTATAGGCAGTATTCTGTTCAGAGCTATAGGTACTATTCTGTTCTGAGCTGTGGGTATCATTCTGTTCGTAGGTCAATGCTATTGAATTAAATGAAAATTCATTACGCTTTTATATGTGAATGAAAAAAAGATATGTTTGCAATAAGAAAAATGGACGTTACTTTTAACAAACAGTATATGTGATTAAGAACCCCACAGAGAAAAATTATAGTTTTCTTTAAAAAATTTATAGTTTTCTATAATTTTCTCTTTTGTAAAATAATTATTAAATAGGCCTTCAGTTTTTTATATATAAATACTATGTAAAATAGGTGATAAAGTATGGCAGAAAGGAATACTGAAAATAATACCCAAAAATGTTTTATACTTTTTTAAAAAAATAGTTGGCATAATTTGTTAGAAAATACTTGATTAATGCTTTGATATTTTGGGTATATTTACTTTTATGTATGCGAAGTAATTTTCTTAATTTACAGCGAGAGCTTTCTCTACCATTCATTCAATAATACTTCCAGACATTTATTAAAATTCAAATATTTTATTATCCTATTTTTTATGTAAGTTACTAGAATATGTTTTCACTGTTGTATATTGTTCAGTCAGAATCCAAAACTAAACATGAAGTTCACTTAATGTTTCTTTAACATGAATTTCTCAAGAAGGATTTTCAATCACTAATTCCATTCTCGTTTGAGCACAAAATCAACATTTAAGTCCAACGGAAAATGTCGACTTCGAGATATTTTTGGCTGGACATTGGACATCGAAACGCTCATTATATGAAAATGATTACACGAAAGGATACCAAATGTAGCTATGCTACTTGTGAAAGCGTAATTAGAAAGACGTAGTTCACGTTCTCACTTTGAAAGTCATTTCAACACGTAATGATTCAGCTGTATGTTACAGACGTAAATATAAGATTTGTGTTCGCGTACTATACTTTCTCATTAATGGATTAAAGGAACCCTTGAGGAAGGGCCTTTCAAAGGAGTATTTGAATCCTTTTAGAGTTATAACTGATACACATAGAGCGTTGTCCTTTAAGTTCATGTTCATATATATATATATTTTTGAAATAATAGGAAATGGGAGAAATTTTTGTGTTAAAGGTTTGTAAAATATTTCTAAATACATTCATTTTGGTGATAAGAATTGAAATTTATAAATTGTTTTGCAAATATATTGTTATTCTGATTAATTTTTAATTTAACACACGCGCGCACACACACGCACACAAGCAATGTAAGCCTTTTTTAAATAAAGTTTACAGTTTAAATTTATTTAGCAAGGGTTTTGCGTACTTGAATATTACATCTTCGATCAATTTCGTCAACTAAAACACGCCACCAATTGCCACAATGTGCAGCCAATAGTGGAAATCATTCCTGAAAAGTGATAATAACGATGCAAGTATTTGGCGACTTTTTTCAAATTGGGGATATCTTTTCATTTGGAAAAATTGATTGACGGTATAATACGTACGCACTTTTTTTTACTCCTTTTCATTCGATTATAAACGTTTAAGCTTTGATGGTATGAAAACTGTCTTGTAGAAAAATATAAAAGTTATTTTACATCTAATTCAAAATTAATTTCAAAGTTATGGTGCAAAGCAGTAAGGAAATCAGGGAATTGATATCCCTGTCCAGGAATTTTTCCTCTTGAACATGGATAAGCTCTATATAAATTATAAATTCCATCACCATGAATTTCATTTAAAAAGTACTGTAAGCCTGCAAAATTCCAAAAACTGCAATAATATCAAGGTAAACATATTGTAATGTTATCGCCCATCTTGGCGAACATAACCAACAACTTGGCGCGTGCCCCGGGATATCAAACTAGTTCCCTATTTAGTTTTGCAAAACATTGTATTAACGAGTATAGAATTATTTCGTGGAACCCTAGACAGTAAACATTAAACGTGTATCAGGTAGTGCATATAAGGAAAAAAACACGTGTTTTCATATTTTTTTATTATACTGCAATAAAAGGTCAGAAAGTACTGAAAAATAAAGTCATGCTTGAATGAAATTTTCAGATTTAATGCTTGGAATGATATTAAGATACTTGTGGTGATATAAACTTCATAGAGAACATCAATATACTTTGTTTACACATTTCTAATTTTCTTCTCGATATTTTATTGTAATTCGTGGAACCCCTGAGTATACTCGTGGAACCCCAGATTTTCGTGGAACACAGTTTGAAGACCACTGCTTTATAGCACCAGACGTTATTGCACAAGTCTTGTCAAGCCCTTAAAATTTTAAACTGGATTTAAACACTCACTGAGGTTAGTTTTTATCTGCCGATTATTACTTGTCTACTCATTTTTTATTATCTTACAACTCTTAGTAACTACCATAGTTAAATGGGTTTTGCGACATATCCATGTTGTTGACACAATCGCTAGATGAATTTAGGAGACGATCTTGTAAAACCCAACAGAACGAAAACAAAAAAAATTTGCATATGGAAAACTTCAATGAAGAAAAAAAAAAAAAAATTACACGATATCTCGTAAGAGCGGCAATTAGCCAAGGAATTTTAATCGGCGATGCCAGCTGTGAAATATCTCTCATACATTTTTTGTTTTCCATTTTCAAATTATTGCAATTTTCACTTGAACACTACAGCTGTATTTTAATTATATTAGACTTTATGGAACTGTATGCTTTCTTTAAAATAAAATCTTGGCACAGAAAAAAAGGAGGCTCTAAATTTGTCTGACAGTGTACGGAATAGTGAAAAATCGATATTAATTAGGAAAAAAAACGAAATTTTTCTAACTCAATTATACATTTTGGCCAAATTGAAATCATGTAAAAACAGTTTTAGAAACATTTGCATAAATAGATTAGGAAAGAAATTAATTTAAAAACAAGTAATATTTAAAAAAAATTAAGTCAATTCTCTCCTACACTTAGAACAACAAAGAAAATTTTTATTTTAGCTATTTCTTATTAAATAGTTACATTTAATATAAATATGTATATAAATAGGACAGAATTGCAAAATTAAGTGGTGATTAATTTCTATTAATTATCATTAATTATCGTATAGTCATCTAAAACAATCATGTATATAAAATTTCAGTGCGATTGAATGCTTTAAAACGGGAGAAAAAAACATTTTCAAGTTTTGACACAAGTCACCAAAAGGGTCACTAAGTCGCTAAAAATGATGCCAACGTGGCTGCATTTGTAATTCTTTAAATAATTAGTTTTAATCAATCAATCTTTATTAATTATAATTAAATTATTCTATTATCATCCAAAATAATCATGTATATAAAATTTTTCAGCTCAAGTGAGCGCTTTAAAATGTATTTTATTAACGATTGAAAATTCCACCAAGATAAATAAATAAATAAATTGAGAGTGTGAGCTATAATAGTAGTAGGAATTGAATGACGGAGTTTAAATATTGGATTAAACAGTTGGTATTGACCGAATAATATTAAAACGTGATCGAAAATTAGAATGAAGAACAGCATATTGAAAATTATTAAATATAATAATTTCAAAGGTTAATCTCTCTTCTCTAAAAAGACATTTATGAAATATTACTAGTTTGACAAAAACTAATTGCGTACAAAGATATTTTTTTTTATTTCAGTATTACATTTAAGTTAAAAATGAACATGAGTTATTTTTAAATCTCATTTTTTTTTATGATGTGAAAAAAAAACCCATTTGTTTTCTTTTGTGAGTTTATCACAAATATGCAACAATTTAATTATTTTGAGTGGCTTTTAAAGAATATAAATAAAGAAACATTAAAAAAAAACCCTTTCTCCTTCAAAGTTAAAATCGATTGTTTCAGGAAAGTGAATGGATTCTGAATTTTTTTCTTCGAACTTCAATGTGTGCAATTCATTCAGTTAAATGGTCTTATTTTTTGCCTTAAAAAGAGAATAGTAATAATGTAACCGTAGAAAAAAGTTATTCTGTAGATTAGCTAGGTAATCTATAAATTACCTGGGGTGATCCATTAAAGTAAAGAAAACTGTTTCATTTCTCAAATTACCAAAGTAATCCATGAATTACGTAGATAATTTACACATTATCTACTTGGAACTTGTTAAAGTGGAAATAATATACTGGGTGAAACAACAGCAACGTTTCTGTTCGCTTAAATTAAATATTATTTAAGGTATCCGACTATTTGCAATAACTGTTCTTTTGAAAAAATAGAAGCAGGGGGATTTTTTTCTGATTTTTAGATTTATTTAGTATATTTTAAGTAAAAAATCCTAAAATTGAAAGCAGAAAAAAATTTATTATTACTAAAATGGGAAAAAACTGGTAAAAATTTTCAAAAAATTACATAAACGGGGCCCACTCTGCACAAAAATTTTATGGGAAAATTCTCAATTTTTCAATTTTGATGTGTTACTTTATTATTCATGTTTGAAATGACCTTCAGGATAAGAGATATTTTAATTTTTACAAAACTAGAGTACTTTATCTTAGTGATTATATGAAATTGCTTAAAAAGACAGTGATTATATTCACATAAACGACTGTAAATTTTGAAATAAAACAGCGATTGATAAATCTGAAGCTCAAAACACTTATACTGTTATACAGATCATACACAAAAATTTTCAGCAAATTATTTTCAAAACTTTTTTGACCAATCGCTGTCCCCGCTTGAAATTTTCGCAAAAAACACATTTCGAGTAAAACGCATTTTAAAGTTTGACATCTTGTGTGAAGTTACGGCATCTGATTTTACTAAAAACTCTTGTAATTTTTGTTCTAGTGAATAGAAAATAAAAACTTGGTATTTTTCTTAAGCTTATACGATGTCCTATAAAATAAAATCATTAACAAAATTTGTCAATTTTTGGAAAAAATCATGACTTAAGAAAAGTCGGGTACCTTAATTTTTAATATCGAAAGAATCAAGATATTACAATGGAACAATCAACACATAAGTTGACAGATTTGCGTCTGTGTCCACCAAAGGACCCATTTCCTGTTAGGGAACTTTTAACGGCTCACCGATCATGGAGTTTCGTGTACAAAAATATCCTAGACCTCAACAGGGCTATACCTTACCACTGTCATAGCAAAATCAATCATCAATCGATTGAAAAATTATAATATGAAGAATCGAACGACTTAGCATATCCTTTTGTCATGGTTGCGATTGCTATATCGGTATGTTCAGCTATACTTTGTAATATTGAAACTTTTAACAATTAATTTGTGTCATCTTCGTCATTTGACCAAAGCTCAAAATTACGAGATCTATCGCCAGTAACTTTCATGTAGTTTTACAGTGCAAGTTAGTAAATACTCACTATAGAGAAATTGGACCATTGGGAATGCATGCAACATTTTAATACTTTCGAATTTTATTAATAATATTACTTATCTTTTTTATTTCAATTCCTTTAATAAAAATTTCAATTATCAAAGTTTTAGATATTTTTAATACTAATATTAACAACAATTACTCTCATACTTTCTTACTTTATTAGGTAATTCATTTTTTATATCACTTAAATTTTAACTTCAGAACTTTTATGTAATGTATAAATGAAAAATTACGAATTAAAATATATTTAAATAAAACAAAAGTATTTTTTGAAGAGATAATTTCTTTATGTGCATTTTATTGGAGAGTTAATTTAAATGAAGCATCATGTTCGGTTGCGTTACGTTTACTCGGATTTTATCGGCTCCACTCGGCAATCGTGCTCGGGTCGACTACACGAGTTTAGTTTTGAATGGGCTCAATTCATGTGACATCATAGTCATATGATAGTGATAGCCGCGTGATTTTAGACAATCAATTCAAAAACTAATGTGACGTCATAGTCAGACGATAAAAACTATCTTGTGTTTCCTGCTAATCAGTTCACGAGCTCCGGTGTTGCCAAGTTTTGCTCTTTGCAGAAACTTTAAAAGTACGTATGTATATACAATGCATTTTACTTAAAAGTATAAGCATAATTTATATACGATTTTTTTTAATTTAAAAAAATCTTTTTGAAGAATTTTTTTTCCTAACATTTAAACATCTTTACCCGAACATGAAATTTGAAATTTTATCAGAGTTTTAGAAGTAGAACAAGTACAACTAGTTTAATGCTTTTTTTTAATTCAATGGAAAACATGTGCTTGTTTTTATCTTGTGACTTCATGAATTGAGCCCATTGAAAACATTTTACACGTTTGTTTTTTAAGTAAAATTTTCATGCATAATTTTTTCGTGAAATTTTATTATATCTATTTGAATATTATTGTCATGCAGTTCACTTTCACTCAATTCCAACGAGCGAATGAGAGAAGAGAAGTGCAAGCGAAAATAATTTTAAAAAAAAAAAAAAAAGATTATTCTTATATAGGAAATCATTGATAAGGAAAAACGAAACATGAGATCTAATTTTGATTCAGTAGAAAAAACGTCCCAGAAGAATTAAAATTTGAAATTTTATTGAAGTTAATTGGCGAAAAAATTGTCAATATTTTTTTTATATATATTAGTGGCATTGCGAGAGAGAAAATAAAGGCATTAATGGACTAAATTCATGATTGTTACATGATAACGGCAATCACGTGTTTCTCATTAATTAAAAATTGACATACTAGTAGTTAAACTTGTAAAGTTTAGATAACATTTAAAACTTGATGATTGGATAAAGAGTTCACGTGTTAAAATTTTTCAAACAGTTTTCAAAGTTAAAAAAAACTACATTATACGAATACTTTTAGACTAAGTGCATTTTGTTTAACTATGTGCATTATTCTTTCGTAGACAAATATGTACTTTTTAAAAGAAAGTTTCTGCAAAAAGTAAAAGTTGGCAACAGTGAAGCACATGAACTAATTGGCTGGAAATGTGTGACTGAGTTATCATGTGATTATGACGTCACATGAATTTAGTCTATTTGGAAAAAGTACAAATTCTCTCATTTTGTTTGCTTAGAGAAAAAGGAAATAAAACAGCTCTCAGGACATAAGTTTTAAGTTTATCCTTAAATAGTATACGGAGTTATATAAGTTATATAAACAGTACTTATGTATTATTGTAACGGTATTTACGACATTATATGGAAGGAAGTACATCGTTGCCAATTCAGCAGGTACGACACAAGGGAAGTCAAGATTGCCAACTTGGCGAGTTATCCTGAACATTGGCATTGTTGCGATAGTTCGTATAAGTGTATCATGTAAACATATATATTACATAATATATATGTTTACAAGTAAAATCTTCATAAGTAATTTACATATAAATATTTTTAAACATACTAATTGACATTTATATACGCCATATATACTCATATATAAATATATAAGAATGTATAACATTTAAAATTACCCTTTACATGAAATGGATGTAATAAAAAAATCCAACGAAGAATGGTCATGAAAAAAGGAACTACTTAACGTCGGTATGCAAAAATGTCGTAAAAGAAAACATAGAACATCCGAACAACTGGGTTCTTTTTTCCAGAATAAATCAAAAGTTTTCACTTCTATTGCTTGGTCATAACCACACACACAATTTTTTTTATATTGGCTCAGTTTTAAACATTACGATTTGCAACACTGTAAATACTTAAATTTAGAGTCATTTTTCAAGAAATATCAAATGATTAAGTCATCGCTTAGTTTTATTAATGAAATAAAGATTAAAATTATAATTTTTAAAGAAACATTTATTAAAACATGTCTAGACAAAATCAATAAACAGAACGCGAAGAGTTATAAATTTTTATTGAGCATAAATTAAAAGTTAATCTTAGAAATTACTAAAATTTTAATCGATACCGTTTTAAAAAGTCGAGTGAAAAATTTAGTTTTGTGATATAATTCCTGGATTAAAAGACCTAACGTAAGAAACAAAGCTTTGCATTTTGCACGCTTCCGTTTGTTTATTTAAAATATATTCAAAACAGCTAGCATTTAATCATCGCTCCTTTTTATTAAAATAAATTTGTTACGCATTTTTTTTATCATTGTGTTGAAATTAAATTCTTTGCTTATTCCAATTTTATGGCAAATATTCTTATAGTTTAATATTTCTTTTCATGGCCAGTCGTTTCTTCTATATTTCTTAAAATTATTACATAAATACTCTTTAAAATGTTAAGGTGAAAAAAACGTTAAATAATGTCTTCAGAATCCATCGCCTCTAGGCATTATTTCTAGTTGTCATAGCAACTAGACCATCTAAAAGAACATTAAATGTTGCAGCAGGTAAAATCGAACAAAGTGCAAGCCGGTGCTTGTTAATTCAAGGATTAGTGAAATTTAAGAAGCTGCGCTTTCCAGAAAAAATTGCATGGGTTCTAAGTTTGGAGTCTTCGTGGATAAATTAATATTTTAGTTTTCCTTTTACGATAAAGCTAACAGTAATTGAAATACTTTAAATAAGAAATTTTAATATTGCCATTTGGCTTAGTATACATATGCATTGCTTATTTGTGCATTTATTGAGAAGAATACAGTTTTCGTTAAAAAAGAAGTATATACATAAGCAAAAAATACAAATTTCTGACAATTGCAGTTGACCGGAGTTTTCATAAATATACTTTGGATTTTCTATTACGCAGAAGGATTCAAAAGTCCCCGGACTGAGCCTATAACTTAAAAAATATTACCAACTAAACCGCTAAAGCACATCCTCCTTCGAAATAAGACCCTTGAGCAACAAAATACTTTTGCGATGGTTTGTAAAGGTCATCAAAACATTTTAATCCTGTCTCAAACTAACAAAATCTCCTTTTAGCCATGTCCTTTAATTCAACCTACGGAGCACTTTCAACTTCATCAGCAGATTGATCTTCTTTTAGCGTACGGAGAACGATACCTTGACACACACTATACATGTTAAGATCCTTAGTCAGTATTCATTGACATGTGGCTGAGGATATCTCAATTGATTCTGAAATTGTTTAAAGCCCATCAACATCTGAACATTGCTCACAGCCTGTTACACAAAACGACGTGTAGCCGAGGCAATGGTCACAGCAATAACCATCGATAGGGGACTCAACTAATGGAAGCTGACATCAAGGAGGCCATTTTTTTTCGACTGCTCCTGACCGTGGCATACCGCCAGGCACGTTTGCAGTAGCTCCTGGCATTTTCGACATATAATCTCATAGACTGAAATAAAATTATTTTTAACAATGAGATCCGTTTTGAATTGACTAATGATAAGAGTCAGGCTGATGCATACTCCAAAATGGGGATGCATACTTATCTGGTTATCTTTCGCTGCACAGTTCGACTATCGGGGGAAATCGGCAAAAAACCTCCCCTGTTTCAAAAGGCAGTTACAAACAAATAAAATAAAATACAGAGAAAATGTTTTAATGGTGAACAACAAATACAATGTCATTTACATTAATTGTTTTAAAAATTACGTCCGCTAAATGGCAATCCTCCAATGGTGACACATTGAACAAGTCTTTCCCGTAAGTTCTTCGGAAAATTCCCTCTGGCGCTGTTTTGATTTTGTATGACGAGGCCCACTTTCACTTGTCAGGCACAGTGAATAAACAAAAGTTTCGCTACTGGACAGCAGAAAACCCTCAGCTGCTTCACCAACGCCACCTCACAAAGTTCGTGTGACAGTTTGGGGTGCTATTGCTGAATTTGGTGCGTGGGATCTTTATTTTTTAGAAGATATACTAAACTATGGACAAAAGACTTCGTTAATGTGTCACCATTGGAGGACGCCATTTAGTGGAGATAATTTTTAAAACCAATTCATATAAAAGGACATCGTATTTTTGCTCACAAATAAAAGACTTTTCTCTGTATCTTGTTTTGTTTGTTTGTAACTGCTTTTTGAAACAGGGGAGGTTTTTTGCCACACTCTGTAGTAACCACATCCATTTAGATGTCATTAATGGTTCTCTTACAGCAGAGAAACACCCAGATGAGACTCTGCGCCCTGTGCAATGTTGCCTTTTCTTTCACAAACCCATGCCCTTGCATTTCAATAAGATAATGATCACCCGCCCACTGCACCTCTTTGTGTTACTCATCTTCATGCTTCTTCACCAATTAATAGTTTCCTAGCGGCTCAATCGCCAATTTTTTTTCCAATAGTTCCATTTGGGCTGATGTATAAACGTCTTCGAGTGTCCCTGTATAGCATAATCTAATAAGCTCATTGAAGCGTGTATGGCAAACAGTCAATGTTCAATCGGATACCGGCTTGCATCAAGGCATTTGCATTTTGTTTGTTTTTATAGCTGTAATTTCAGAACAAAACATTACATTTTAAAATTACTCTGTAATCTAAAGTTTAATCGAATAGAGTTGTTTATACAGATATCACAACGAAAGAGGCAAAAATTCTGCTTTCCCACCTTTTTTTTTACTTTCCGGGAACCAAGTATAATTTCCTACATACAAAATGTATACAAATCTTATGATTTTTTGGGAAACTGGGTGCTGAGGAAACAAACCCTACTCCATACGAACATGTTCTCTTTTAAGAGCTCTCAGAGTCCTGAACAGATATCCGGGCACTCGAAAAAAACATCCTTCTTCAAACCAATGTAACTTAGCAATAAAACAAAACAATAATAATTTGAAATTTTTACCACCTGATAATCATATATATTTACATTATTTCTCAAATTTTCAGAGAATTTGAGAAATTTTTTTTAAAAAATATAAAGAAATAAGAATTGGACAATTTTTTTCCAAAATATATGAAAATCAGTATTTTATTCCGCGCAGGATACTGAAGTACAAAATTGATCAAAATTTACAAAATTAATTTTACTTGGTATAAAAATGTTCACGTTTGAAATTATAGTAACTTTTAAGAAATTTAGAGAAAAAAAAATTTTAAATACAATTTTTTTATGAAAATTTTAAAATTTTAAGAAAAAAAAATTTAAATACACAAAAAATCTATTAATTTTTTTTCTTGGAAAATTGATGTATAAGTCCTGAGAGTTCTTAAGAAAATGAGAGAACTATTGAAATATACTTGTGTGTTATAATACCAGAGGAATTAGTGGTATGTTAATTACGTGACATCAACTGATGTGGATAAATTGAATGGTGGTCATAGTGTTCCATTAATTTGCAAGAACTTATTAGGCGTGGGAGAAACTGTATACACAATATATACTTATCCCAGCATATTATATTCCAGATAATTTAGTAATGTCAAAACAATAAACGTGTGTGTGTGGGTTACAATTATTTTACGTCCAATTCATATTAATTATGAAAATTGCTTCCATCGACACGATGATACTGATAGAAATTAATGAGAGCTGATAGAAATTGATGATAACAAACTTGTAGATATCCTGTTGGTAGTGTCAGGAATCTGTCAAATATTTGTGTGCGAAATTCCACATACTATGAGGGAGGCAATTATGATGATGGGGCAAGAAGTCGATGTGAAGCGCAGAAATTGATGAGAACATTCGGAATATGTTACAAATACTAGAAGAGTTATGTCATGTAGATAGAAATCAATCAATGAAATATGTTACTCGCATAAAACTCTTCAAAATACAAATTCAAAAAAGAATAATTTATTTTTAGTAGGCGAGAATATATATGAATTGTAGAATCAGATGCTAAAATGTTGGTTTTATTATGTTTGTTTGCTTTCCAGTTGCATTTTTAAGGCCACAGTTCATTTCTAAAGAATTCAACAACAAATAAAGTATAGTGTAACTTGTAATATACAGATATATTTCATGGTAGCTTAGTGTTGTATTGCTCATCTTTTGGATACAGTTATTAAATAATCTTCCATTAAAATAACATAAATAAGATAGACAAGTACAGGAGAGAATTGGGGAATGTGACAACACTAGTTTTGGTTATGCTGGAGTGTGGAGCACGCGCGCGATGCTATTGTCATGTAGTTCCATTTTTCAAAATACGTTAACAAGCAAGCTTTCCTTTTCTGATTTCACACAATTTCTCATGAAAACTATCAGAAACCTCTCTGCATCTTGAAAATTACTGTATGGTGTACAATATCCGTTTTTGAGTTCCGGTCTGAACTTTTTTGAGGATGAGAGGGGAAGGACTACATATAACAGTCTGTGACAGGAAGAAACAATGTTTACATGGTGGAGAACTTCTTAGCTCCTACAACTGCTCATTTGCTCGTGTACAAAGACTCTTTCTTCCAACAAGATGGGGAGACTAGTAACTTCAGACAAAATTCCTTTATAATTCTGAGAAACCTTTTTCTTAGTTATTTCGCTAAAATCCTTCCGCATGAAGGAATCGGATGGTTTTTTTTATCCAGATCTCCAGATCTTTCAGACAACGTATTTTTTCTATGAAGCTACATGAAATCACAAGAGTTTAGTTCTACAGTGAAACACACAATTTGTGACGGGTTTTTATTTCGCCTTCTATTAAAAAGCCTCTTGGGAAATCTTTGGGGCTAGAATGGCAATTCTTTCAAACCAACCCAAAAAGAAAACGCTATTATGTAGATTAGGAACGTGTATATAATATAACTTTAGTATTCGCGTGGAGTTCAAAGAAGTTCTATGAGAAAGTTCTCTGAGTTCTAAGAGGTTCTATGAGAAGGTCTAGTAGTACTAGCGAGGTCCTAAGAGGAGAAAGTTCTAGGAAGTGCTAGGGGAGTTCTATGAGTGTTAAGAGAGTTCGAAGGGAGTTCGAAGCCAGAAAATCGTCCATTTGCCGGAGCAAGTTGGATCAAGGATTATATTGACGATATAAGGACAGGTAGCTGTTCGCCTCCTAGACTTGGCGTTGCTTTGCTGAATATAAATTGAGATAACAATAAACTAATTTTAGTACGGAATCTCTGAGTGGTCAATCTCTTATCCCCTTAAATTTAGGTCGCGTGGATGATGAAGAGATGATACCCACAGTCCGTGTGCTATCACAAATTCAGAAGTTGAAACTTGGAATTCAGAAAAAAAGAGTGTGTGTGCTTATAACCACACGATAGAAGTGATAACTTCAAATTTTGTAATGCTATTTCAGGAATTAATTAGGTGAATAAGAAACAAGAGGATATTAGTATTGTCATATAGAATTATTTATTCACACATAAGTCTGTATTCATAAATTAATAGTTTTTGCGAAATATACAATCATATTTGTGAATTAATTGTATTTTAAGAAGAAAACAATAGGTTTATGGTAGCTGTGAAATAGATTATAAATACTTTAGTTCAAAATTATTTGAATATCTAAAGAAACTCCGCCAAGCGTTGTTCCGTACTTTGCCGTGCTTTCATTCGGATCATTTGACATAATTAAATTGAATTTCGATTTTAAAAAAGCTACTAAAGGCTTTGATTTGTCTTTTGAAATATCTACATTAAAATCCCCACTTAAAATAATTGGCACTATGTTCAAAATAGTTGATCCGGCTTCAGTGTAGGCAACTAAATTTTTGAGAATGAATTCGATAATTTGCTCTACACTTTGTTTTGGTGAAACCATTAGACTTGTTTGTCCATTTTCTGCTCTACATTTCGCAGCACAAATTTCTCCGATACATGACTCATTAAACCCATATGATTCAGTAGTATTGTGACGAGTAGTATTGTTACCATTCAGTAGTATTGTTATCATTGTTACAAGCGTTACAAACCCGAGCGTAACAATGCTTGGCTTTTTAAAACGCATCATTCAAGTTCACTTTCCAGCAAAACGCACCGAAAGAAGTTCACTTCAAAAATTCAACGAATTCCTGTGAAGATATTGTGACAGGTTGTAATGATCTTTCCCCTAAAATCGCTTCCTCGTCATCTTGTGTACCTAAATCTGTGGAAGGTAACGATGAATGACCAAGACTCTCCATGATAAATCTAATTTATTATGATCAATTATAATATTCCAAAACAAGTAATCTATAAGAAGGAACCGTAAGACTGATATAAAGAAAGCAACTATCGTACGTGAATAAGCCCACGAAATCAACTTAGTTTAGCTTTAATCGATCCTATCCTAATAATTCTGGATTCACTAATTTAGTCTAGTAGCCAAAATCCGTCCTTTAGTCAAGATGAGTAATTCTAATTCTTACCATAGTAACATTGCGTTCAGAAGCTCCGCTCCTTCAGACTTACGACTATTAAACTCTAACTTTATATACACTAACTAATTTGCATCTCAGGGTTTCTTCTCGAGAGGGATGGCTGTAAAATAAACGCAAATGCTAGCCCAAAGATTCCCCAAGAGGATTTGTTGTTGAAATTCGCGTAAAGACCCATCACACGGTAGTGAACAATGTTAGCAGACGATTTACCGAGTGCTTACAGAGGGATGACCTCCATGTATTTGGCAGAGTTTATCACTGCTATGAAGCATGATGGTGAAAAATCTCGGAGCCCTTTTTTCGTCTTTCCGAGTTTTCAATTGATCTTGGTTTTATTTTTATAGGGATAAAAACGTTCGTCACACACACACAACTTACGACTCATTTGATCTTGATTTGATTTCTGAAAATTGCGATTACATGCCAACTTCTTTGGACATCTTCAGAACGTAATCGTAGAGATCATACTTGGAATGCTGTTGACAGGACTATTGTATCTCGCATTTCTTTTTCCAGAACCATCTATGGCAGGGATACTCAACCTTTTTTCTGCTGGGCCGCATACATAAGTCAGCTATTTCACGCAAGCCGCAAACGTATGTTCGCAATTTCACGCGTACCGCATCATGTGGATAAAGAAGTGGGATAGGGTGGAAGCTAAAATGTGCAAAATTGATCAAAATTTTTAAACTCCTCTGTTGTGCTTTTTTTTAATTACTATTTTTTATGATTTTTACTTTTGTCACTAACACTGATGTAGAAGCATTTAACAAACACTCCATCAGGATTTCTGCATCTATAAACGGTGACATTTGATTGCTAATAATATAGCAAACTTCATTAGATAGCTTTGTTACTGCTATGACATTACGACAGATAAAACACTTTGTCGCTGTTACAAAAATTATCCAAGAAAGCCTATTTATTATCTCTTGAAAGAGATCTTCGAGGAAAAGTGTCATTAAATGATTCTTGCTTATTGTGGTATTTTTTTAAATGCAGCACTTTATTGACAAATCAAACAACGACTGATCCATGTTTGTTTTTCACCACAAAATAGTCAACCTCCCAATTGTCGTGAAACGACATACATTGTTCAAACATTTTTCGCTTGCAAGATATGAAAGATAGTTAAAAGTTAGTTTCACCCATAAGACTATCACAACTCGACTGTTGTCTGTTATCACTAACCGTAGCCGTAACAAATAAAGAGTATTTTTTTCCAGGTATAGAAGTTTAAGTTGGCATTACTTTCCAAGATGGCGACCGACTTAACAGCTGTCAAGTGATTTATTCTCCGTTTGGTTTGGCAATTCATCAAAACGATCATCAAGCAAGGCGTAGATTCGTCGAATGGGCCCAAAACGAGATTGCCATTGTTCCCGATTTTCATAAGCGAATTTTGTTTAACGATGAAGCGCACTTCTGGTTGAATGGCTACTTCAACAAACAAAACTGCCGCATTTGGAGTGAAGCTAATTCACAAGTGTATGTCGAAACACCGTTACATCCAGAAAAACTGAATGTTTGGTGCGCTTTATGGGCTGGTGGAATCCTTCTTCCAAAACGATGAAGGCCACAACGTTACAGTCAATGGTGATCGGTATAGCTCCATGATTACTAACTTTTTCATTCCTGAATTAAACAATCCTGATGTCCAGGAGCTGTGGTTCCACCAAGACGGCACAACATGTCACACAGCTCGTGCCACAATCGATTTATTGAAAGACACGTTTGGTGACCGCCTAATTTCACGTTTTGGACCTGTGAATTGGCCTCCAAGATCTTGTGATTTAACACCGCTAGACTATTTTCTGTGGGGCTATGTAAAGCCATTGGTCTATGCGGATAAGCCACAAACGCTTGACCATTTGGAAGACAACATTCGCCGTGTTATTGCCGATATACGGCCACAAATGTTGGAAAAGTCATCGAAAATTGGAGGTCCAGATTGGACTACATCCGAGCCAGCCGTGACAGTCATATGCCAGAAACCATATTTAAAATGTAATGCCACAAGATTATCTTTCGAATAAAAAAAATTCATGTCAATGGAATAATACATCGTTGTTTTATTGAATTTTAAAGTTCTATACCTCTCAAAAAAACACCCTTTATATATATATATATATATATATATATATATATATATATATATATATATATATATATATATATATTCGGACCTTTATAAATTTCTCTTGTACGTAGCGGAATCTTTGAACTCGATTTTTACCAACTGTAAGAGGTCAGATAAATTCAAAATTTTACGCACTAGTCAAAGACCGATGACAATACAATAATTTCAGAATTTTGTTCCATTATCCTAAACAGGATAATCAGGAGATAATTCAATCCAGATTGAGGTATAAATTAATATAAAATATTAATAATAATATTACAAATTAATATAAATTGAAATAGAAATTTAAACGTGGAAATGAAATTTATTTTTTTCTTGCTTACAGTATGTATAAATAAATTATACTTGAAAAAAAGCTTTTATGGTTAATAGAACTAAAAAGTAAAAAAAAATCTTAATAAAAGAATAAAATGATTTACGAGAAAACTAATGCCACTGGGATAAAAAAGCGTGGGGTGCTCTACATCAATTGCTATAATTTTTTACTAGTTCTATTCCGAAATGTTGAGGTAGTGTAAAAATTTAGTACAAAGCATCAAACGCTTTTACCTCAATGACATTAATTTTCTCGTAAATCAATTTATTTTTATATTAAGAATTATTTTTTTACTTCTTAGTTCGATTAACCATAAAAGCGTGTTTTTTAGTTTTTTTAAACCTTAATTTTTCCCAGTACCAAGAACATACTATTTTCTTCGTAAAACGAAATGCAAATAGCGAAGTGAATTTTCTATTTAACGAAGCTGTTCTCTTGTGATTAGATTTTTTTTCTCCCTTTTTTTAAAGTATATCTGGACATTTCAAATTATTCTCTCTTTTCACTCATTTTATGGTGATCAATTACCTTATACTGGTTTACTGTGGTAATGTATGCTTAAAGTTACTGCTTTTGAAATTATGTATGTTTAAAATTATTTGTGTGTGTACGCTTAAAATTACTTGTACGCTTAAAATTAGAAAATATCATTAAAATTCATTAATTTTATTGTAAAATTATTTTTTAAAATTAAAAATACAATGTTTTTTTTTCATGTTTACCTCGCAAGATTTCATTTTTATGGGTAAGATATATAAAATAAATAGGTATTAATTTACAAAAAATAGTGATTTATTACTTTCTTAACACGTTTTAATAAGTTTCAGTTGTATGTAATGAAATCTTTGAACTCGATTTTTACCCACTTTAGAAGGTCAGATTAGTTCGAAATTTCGTACACTTGTCAAATACCCATGAAAATACAATAATTTCATAATTTTATTTCATTGTCCTGATCAGGATTTTAATAATTAACGATTGTAAGGATTTACGAGATTTGGCGTCTAATCGATTTGGCGACTAATTCCAGATTTAGCAACTAAAAGATTAAGGTGCTACCCTAAAACCGCAAAATGGGCTTCTGGTTAATAAAAAATGAAACAAAAGAGTGTTTTTTATGTGAAAAAAGGTAGGGTGGGTGGATGCGCAGTTTTTCTGAAAATGGACATAAAAATAAATTTTAGTTAAAAAAAAACTGAAGAACACGCTTTTATGTTTTTAATCGAACTAAAAGTAAAGAAAAAAAATAATTCTTAACATAAGAATAAAATGATTGACAAGAAAATTAATGTCATTGGGGTAAAAGCCTGGGGCGTGCTTAGTACAACATTTTTACACTAACTCAGCATTTCGGAATAAAACTGTTAAGAAATTATAACAATTAATATGCAACACCCCACGCTTTTATCCCAATGGCATTATACATAATTTTCTAGTTAATCATTTTATTCATATACTCAGAATTATTATTTTTTTTACTTTTTAGTTCAATTCACTATAAAATCGGATTCTTTAGTTTTTTTAAACTATAATTTATTAATAATGTACAGTGTTTTTATGAACTAAAAATATTTGTGTAATGTGGTGTATGAAGTAAAGTAAAAGATGAATTTCTGCTCAACCAATTTTCCACATAACGAGTTTTTTTTTCGGGACTTAGTTACTTCGTTAAATAAAAGTTCGACTGTGTGTGTATTTATCTTTTCTTCAACAATAATAATAAATTCGCTTGGAGATTTATGAGATTTTAAATTTTTGAAAAACACTTTTGATTACAGAGAATTTTTACTAATTTTACTAGTATCATCTTTAATATTGTCAATAATTTTTTGAAATAAAAACAAACATCGATGTGAATTGAAGAACTCTTTATATAAACTCACTAAAAATGTGATATATTTAATTGAAGTGCTAAATGAGCAATTTATATTTAAAAAGATTCCCCCCTTTTGCTTAGTATCGTCTAAGTTTTAAAACGCTCAATAAATTTGTAAATGAAATTAAAAATACTCACACATATTATTATGAAAAATTTCGTAGAAATGTTTAATTTTTGGTTAAATTAAATCATTTATAAATTTTACATTTACGAACATTGAAAATTATTAATACAGAATAAATTCAATTCTATTTACTATGAAATGTGATTTTTCAACTTTATCAAAATTATTTATAGAAATATAAAGATTAAAAACTGTTTTCAATTCAAAATTTGGAAACTCATTATAAATCAGAGAATAATAATGTTTTATTTTACTTTTTTTTTCTGCGTAGAATTGTAAATGTGTGTGTGTGTGTATTAATTTATAAAAAAAAAATTTATATTTTGATACTACCGTATATTCTTTCATAAATTTAAACTAACAGAAAACAAAACAGAAAAAAGATAAACTTTTCTATCTTATTTTGTTTTAATATGTCAGAGACGACAATGATTATAAACTGTCTGCGAAAATTTTCATTTTAGAAACGAATGCCATTTTTTTTTAAAAAAAGACCCCTTAAATGGAATACAAAAGACCTTTTTGAAATAAATTCAAGCTTCATTTTAAAACTTTCAGAATCGTCTGTATTGTTTCTGGTTTAAATATTGTGTAAATATTTCCGCTTTCGTAGGAATCTGTTCAATTGACAGAGATGGAACGTCTGCGTATGTGTTCTGATTAAATTCCCGCCAAAAATACGATTCTTTCGAACCCAAAATACTCTCTTGAACCAGAATTACAAATCGTGTGTCTTTTCACTTCAGTTTAACATCGCTAATAAATCGATCAAAATTCAGTAAAATTTAGAATATTGTTCCTCGCAGATAATGCACGAAAAAGGTTCGAAACGAAAGAAAAATATTGCTTCCATTAAACGAAGCTTCTAAATCATGCCTTCTTGATGAATTAACACTACCGAAAAATGGCGGTTAGAAAAATGATAAAATTCTCAACGTTGGTTCGGGAATTATGAAAAGCACTGTAAAGTAATTATTCCTAGACTTTTTGAATTATTACTGGGATCTGAAGTTAAAAGTTTTAGTTTTACGGCTACTGGTTCTCGTTTATTTCTGAAATTGACTGACTTTTGATGCCGTTAATGTTCTTTCTTCGACTTTTAATGGGTATAAGTGATGGTTGTTTGTGATGTAGGTGTTTTAATAAAGCCTCCAATAGCTGGATTTATTTTAAAACTTATAGTGTGTGTTTTTTAAAAATATTTTTGATAAACATAATAGGCACTTTAAGAATAAAGTTTAAATTAGGGCAATAATTTGTTTCTTTATCTTTTAAAATTTATCTTTCAAAGATAAATTTTGTTATCATCAGTGATTCTGTAATACTGCCTGGTTTAATTGCTTTGTAAAGGCTTAAAATAGACTAATATAAATTTAAACAATTGCTTATCTTTTTGAAAATATTTGCACTTTAATATTTAAAATAATTAAATTTTTTTTAAAAAAAAGTGTTGTGTAAAATTATAATTTTAAGAGCTTTTGTGTTGTGTTACGTTGTGCTCACGTCAACATTACAATATTCTAAAGAAATATTTTTCCTTACATTTTACCTTAGATTAGTTTGAATTTAATATCATGAGTATATATTTGATTTAATATACAAAAATAAATAAATAAAACTTATGGAAATGAAAATTTTAAATTTCATAAAAGTTATGTGTTTCAAGCATAAATAGATAAATCATACAGATTGGCAGTGAAAGGATACATATAAATTCCAAAATTTATTATAAATTATACATTCAGCTAAAAATACAACAAATATAAAATATGTTAACTATTAATTTTTAAAGTGTAATTTGAGCAAACATAAGTAATATGAGCTTTAATCACTCAGTCTAGATATTAGCTTTGTTATGATAACATTGCAGCAGAAACTCCTCTCTCAATTTCAGCTGATGTCTGAAGAACTTTTTTCAAAGACTCATCTAGTTTCATATTTGAGGATCAATTTTCAATAATTTTTTAATCAATTCTGAATCAATTATTTCTCTAATGCTTTACTACTAGGAGATAAATATTGACACACACAAATACTTGAAAATTTATTTGCTGCTGAAGTAACGATGACGTAAGTTAAAAATATTTATAATTGTACTTAAGAGTTTTTATTTGAGTAACTGAGATTTCTTGTGTAGGAAATTGGTTTAAAAAATAAGAAATAAGAAAAGTTTCGAGAATTCTTTTAAATTGTTACCCCACACAGTTTGAAGGTTTATTCCATTTTTCAAACTGCTGATTGATTCAATTAAATAGCTTCTAATGAAGACACGTATCGGAAAACATACTTAAAATTTTTATTTATATAATTTATTTTAAAGTATGTTTTTTTTAGAGGTATAGAACTTTAAATTGCAATAAAACAACGATGTATTATTCGATTGACATGAATTTTTTTTATTCGAAAGATAATCTTGTGGCATTACATTTTAAATATGATTTCTGGCATATGACTGCCACGGCTGGCTCGGAAGTAGTCAATCTGGACGTCAATTTTCGATGACTTTTTCCAACATTTGTGCCGTATATCGGCAATAACACGGCAAATGTTGCCTTCCAAATGTTCAAGCGTTTGGGGCTTATCCGCATAGACCAATGACTTTACATATCCCCACAGAAAATAGTCTAGCGGTGTTAAATCACAAGATCTTGGAGGCCAATTCACAGGTCCAAAACGTGAAATTAGGTGGTCACCAAACGTGTCTTTCAGTAAATCGATTGTGGCACGAGCTGTGTGACATGTTGCGCCGTCTTGTTGGAACCACAGCTCCTGGACATCATGATTGTTCAATTCAGGAATGAAAAAGTTAGTAATCATGGCTCTATACCGATCACCATTGACTGTAACGTTGTGGCCTTCATCGTTTTTGAAGAAGGATTCCACCAGCCCATAAAGCGCACCAAACAGTCAGTTTTTCTGGATGTAACGGCGTTTCGACATACACTTGTGGATTAGCTTCACTCCAAATGCGGCAGTTTTGTTTGTTGACGTAGCCATTCAACCAGAATTGCGCTTCATCGCTAAACAAAATTCGCTTATGAAAATCGGGAACAACGGCAATCTCGTTTTGGGCCCATTCACGAATCATGATTTGCTTGATCCACTTGCTTGATCATATTTAAAATGTAATGCCACAAGATTATTTTTCGAATAAAAAAAAATTCATGTCTATCGAATAATATATCGTTGTTTTATTGCAATTTAAAGTTCTATACCTCTAAAAAACACCCTATATAAGTACTTGCGTTATCGATGTTAATCTAAATATCAAAACTTCAACAAACTATATACTTTTAGTTAAGGAAGAGTTGTTGGACGGACAGACAGTAAGTGATCAGAATTTAATGTATTTACTCTTTCCTACGACAAGCTGAAAAAATTCTCCCCAATCCTACGTGGGCGTTACTGTTTCTTTTATTAACTCTTACCCCACTGTTGGGAGCTAAAACGGACATTTCTTCTTCAAAGGAATTTGGAGTGAATGATAGAAAAATTGCAACAGTGCAGTCAGCAAATATTTATATTGGAGGTTGAAATCCCCATTGAAGTCAAAACCAGCTACCTAAAATTATTTCAGAGCCGCGTCGTTCTCAGAAATACAAAAGGTATGGAAATCTTATCATTTCCTCTGTCCCGAGTTTCCTGGAAAGAAACCCTAATCAAGATTCAACGTTAAAATCTAAATTTAAACGGGAGCAGCTTATAAGTTTTAGGTTGCAAATTTTCTAAATACTCGGAAGTTTTTCGCATAATGATAAATATTTTAATGCCATTCTGCACAACGAATTAAATTAAAAATATTTTTGTTAACAAAAATAAAATATGGAAGAAAATTAACTCAGAATATGAAATACGAGTGTGGATAGTTTGAATAGTTCTTATTGCAAACACACACACACACACACATACACATACGCACACACATACGCACGCACACTCACACACACACACATACCAGCTATTAAATGTAAAGCTAGGGTAGATAACACTTGGAGCACGAATAACTAAGTAAATTACATACGCTCCTAGACAAAAAAATTAGCGCACCAAGAAAAAATTGTGGGATCGTAACGAAACTTGGCATGAAGGTACATGTTGGAGAGGTATGCAAATGATTAGAAATGTAGCGTGATTGCGCATTACGTATATCCAGTAGAGGGTGTTTAACGTCGTTCTTCGTGGAGTAAAGAAACGGTAACCAAAGCTTGTTTGAGTGTGCTGAATCATTTAAAAAGGAGCAGCTGAGAAAGACATACCATTATGTCGTTTTCGAAGACAATATGAGCAGCTGTCGCAGTTTGAGGGGGGGGGGAGAATTATCGGCATGATCGAAGCTGGGTGGTCAACTAGGCGAGTAGCTCGTCGATTAGATCACTCTAATTGTGTTGTGAGGCGGTGTT
Organism: Trichonephila clavipes; assembly: GCA_019973935.1. Lineage (NCBI taxonomy): Eukaryota > Metazoa > Arthropoda > Arachnida > Araneae > Nephilidae > Trichonephila > Trichonephila clavipes. The sequence continues at coordinate 2,067,475 of BMAU01014652.1, read as the reverse complement.
GTGACCAGTGGATCCGAGAGATATTATTTACATGGAGACCAGGCTCAGGAAGCCATCGGCAGACCAGTCGTGGAGAAGACCGACGCATCGTAAGAAATGCACGCGTACAGCCAACTGCTTCATCGACCGACAACCAGGACCTTCACTAGGTAGAACCTTTATTAGGGGCCCCTGTGTCTTCTCGAACCATACGAAGGCGCTTGGCTGAAGGACATTCGGGATCGTGGCGCCCATTAGGTGTGCTGCCCTTGCGCCCACACATCTACGCCTCCGTTTGGAGTGGTGCCACACACAAGGTAACTGGACTGCAGCGGAATAGAACCAGGTCGTCTTTAGTGACGAATCCAGATTCAATCTCCGCAGTGATGATAATCGTGCTTGTGTGTGGAGACCCCGTGGTGAACGCCTCAATCCTGGCTTTGCTTTACAGCGACACACCACTCACACAGCTGGTGTGATGGTATGGGGTGCCATTGCCTACAATACACAGTTCCCCCTAGTATTGATCCGTGGCACCATGATAGCCCAGCGGTATGTCCATGACATCCTGCAACCACATGTGTTGCCACTCATGCAGCACCAGGAGTTGTTTTTCAACAAGATAATATTCAGTCTCACAGAGCAAGGATGTGACAAGTCCGTCTCCTCACTGTTACTACTCTTCCTTGGCTTGCCCGATCCCCAGATTTGTTTAAAATCGAGCATTTCTGGGATCATTTAGGACGGTGAGTTGGGCATCCCCCAAATTCGAATGAACTACAGGCAAGGCTACCGCAATTATGAAATAAAATATGTCAGGATATCATACCGAACTCTTATGCCTCAATGTCCGATTGTATTGCATCGTGCGTTCGCGCTAAAGGAGGTTCAACGGGATATTAAATCCTCCGTTCTCTTGCCTTATTCTCTGAAATAAATAATCCTTTGTCTTTGTTTTTCTAATCATTTACTGATATTAAAGTATTCATTAAGTATGTTTCATTTTGACGACTCCTTCTTGGTGCGCTAATTTTTTTTATCCATGAGTGTATTAAAAATGCCATGTGAAAAAGTTTTAGGAAAAAATACTGTGCTTTTTCAATTGTCTTTACTTAAAGTACCTATAACATGTCGATATACTTCCAACATTATTTCAACTTTTTTTGGGTTGGTTTTCCCTATGGTTTCAAGGGTTTTGTGAGTTGACAAAGTCAGAAGACCACTAATCTATTTGATATAAAATGCTGATATTTACGGAAATTAAAAGAAAACAGTGATAATGAAATATTTCTTCAAGTCCCTCTTTAAATCTGTTATAACTCACTCATAGATCTTTTTTGAACAATAACAAATCAAAATAAATGTAATAATTTTTTTAAACCCCAGTATCAGAACGTGAAACTCTGTCAAAAGAAAAGTTTTAACTAATTGGCGTTGTCATCGATTTTTGAACTACTATTACCTTTCGTCATTATTAATTATTAATTTTATGTTTCTTGTATCTAGTTTAAGGAAATGTTAGATTTATACAGCTGTAAAATGTGATAAAATTGATAAGTCTGCCTTTTTAAAAGGTCAATTTGATTTTCGGAATTTCACATAAAGATTTTTGACGCTCATTTCGCATTTGAAGTTGTTCTCCTGGTAAGTTAAATGAATTCTACTAAAATTTCAAAATCATGACATTCCATCATATTGTCTTACCAAAGAAGGAATAAAATAATCCTGAAAACACGTAATTTATTCATCTTGCTTTTATTGCAGGCAGATAGCCAATGGCGATACGAAGTCATAACATCGCAACATAATAGTATGTTATTACACTTAAAATAGCTTCCTTGAAACTCATTGTAAAGATTTTACTATGTAATAATTTTTTGACTACGCACACTTACACATATATTGTTATTTTTAAAAATATCAACAAAAAAAAAAAGAACAAATTCTCTTCTGAAATATATACAAAGTTGATACAAAATCGACCGTGCACCCTGTCGCCTTTTCATTATGGACTGTATATCACGGTATTTAGCGACGGTTTTTTGATTTGGAGGAACTAAAAATATATATTAATCGATGAAAAATGACTCAGCGACTATTTAAAAAGTTACAAATAAGTCTACAAGTAAATTATTCTTTAAAATAACAATGTTTTAAAGGTACTTACGTACTATCGCAACAATACTAACGTTCAAAATAATTCGCCAAGCTGGCAACCTCGAATTCGCACATATCGACGGCCAAATTATCAGAATGCGAAACTCCGCAAAGGATCTAAATTTGAAATAGGAGTGCTGTGCGCCAAGCGTTGTTTGGCGCGATTCCGTAATCGCGCCATTATCCCCATAGCAACTAAAGAACCACACGATAAAAATAACAAAGTAAACATATTGTAATGTTATCGCCCATCTCTGCGAACATAAACAACAATTTGGCGCGTAGCACTCCCATATCAAATTGGCACCCCAGATGTAGTTACGCATTCTGATAATTAGACCGACGATATATCATACGCCCTGAATGCCAACAATGTGCTTCGTTTCGTATATTGTCGCCAGTACGTTGCGATAGAATGTAAATACCGTTTTAACAGTCACCTTAGAGAATTTTAATTAAAAAAAATTCGAAATATCAATTTTTGAGCTAAGAAAAAGAATAAAAACTAATTTTAGTGCTTTTGTTACTGAAATTCCAAGTTTATGTAAGAATTGTTTATGTATTTATTTAAATATATTACAGAGAGAAATATATTTACATATTCTGTACTTACGTGTGGCCGCGGTAGCAGAGTGATATAGGTATCGGATCGTGGCTTGCCTTGTCACGATTTCGAGCCCAGTACCACTAAAGACCCGTCGTGCAAGGCAGCGATGCATGTTAAATCTGTCGAGAGCTAAAACGTCCTCCCGTTGGTGTGGTGTGGTAGTTAGGAGAGGGGGGTGCCAGCTCAGGTGTCATCCACGTTACTTGACAATGGTTCAAAATTACGTGGTCCGTCACCGAAAGCCCTCGTGTAGCTGAACAGTGTGACGTTAATATTCAATCAATGAATTGGTACTTATGTATTACCACAACCTATTGGCGATATTATATGAAGTGAAGCACTTGGCTGCGTACGACACATAGGAAATCGCGGTTGCCAAATTAGCGTGTTACTAAAAAAGTTGGTGATTGTTGTGATAATACGTAAGTACTATGACTTCTAATACAGGGTGTTTCTAAATGAATGTCAGAGTTTTAACGTTTTGTAATATTTATTGCGTATAACTTACAAGTGTAATCCATACATCGAATGAAAGAGTAACTGAAAAAGTTTTACTTGCAAGCTTACAAATGTTCAATGTGAGTCCCATTCGTCACATGGCACACATCAAGTCGATAGGTGAGTTCATCCCAAACTTTGTTCAATGTGTCTTAGTTAATTCTTGCAATAGCTGCATCAATCTTGTGTCTTAAGTCTGGACGGTTAGCTGGTAGTGGTGGTACATACACACGATCTTTAATGAACCCCCACATATAAAATCCCATGGCGTCAGATCGGGTGAATGCGGAGGCCATGCAAAATAAACTTTATCGTGAGGCCCTTGGCGGCAAGTCCATTGGTCGCATACAGTGATGTTCAACCAATTGTGTACTGAGAGATGCCACAGTGAGGCAGTGCACCATTTCGCTACCAAAAGAAGTAATCTTCTCTTTTTTCCAATTGTGGAACTAGTCATAGTTGTAGAGCATCAAAATAGGCTGCGAAGTTTTTGTTTTTCCGAAAACGAAAGGCCCGTTACACTTTCTGCCGAGATATGACACCAAAAACATTACATTTAGGTAAGTCTCGTTGTTCACAACCGAACTTAATACGAAATGCTCACTACAGAGTAATAATTGATTCCGTCTTCACAAACTGAAGAACACAAAACGCTCTCTCTGTTCACTAGTCGCTATTTTTCTACTTGTGCGCAGATATGCGCACACAAGCCAGCGAACGAAACCATTTCAGTTGCCCTTTCATTCGATGTATGAATTACACTTACGTATAAGCTATATGCATTAAATACTATAAAGCATTAAAACTCTGATATATTCATTTAAAAACACCCTGTATTATGATTTAGATCTTAATGGAGTACTAATTTGGTATCGATATAAATTGATATTAGTCGCGGTACTTACGTACTATCTCAACAATGCCAACGTTCAAGATAATTAGCCAAGTTGACAACCCTGATTAAGCAAGTGTCGTACGCGATGAATTGGCAACCATGTACGTATCTTAGTCTCTAATGGGACTCCTAGATCGTATAATAATTTAATTTTCTCCTATTTAAACACACACACAACTAATATTTAAAAAAAATTATGTCAATTCCTACTTTGATTTACAAATTTTTTTTTTAGTTTTGGTTACTTTTATTAAATAATTGCAATTAATATATATATATATATATACATATATGACAAAACCATAATATTAAGTGGCAAAACAGAAAGTGATTTTCCATTTTCCTTTCTATATATGGTGTTGGATTATTATTTTTGTTTGTTACTATTTATTCATTAACCAAATTTAATTAATGAATTGATATTTGAAAAAACTGTCTTAACATCAAGAGTCATTACAAGTTTTAAAAAATTTATTTAAACTTGATTGGATGAATAGAAAGTATTTTATTAACGATCTAAAATTTGAACAAGATGTATATGTATATAAATAAATATAAATAGGAAGAGTGTAAGCTAATAGTTGAAATCGAAAAGTAGAATGTGATGTGAAATAAATGTTTAGAGTTTACAAGCATCTCGACTTTTATTTGACTGAATCAAATTCAGATCGATATTATCAAGACGAGTAATAACTTTGTAGGATAGAATTTCTATGTGGAAAGCTGGGTGAGTTTTTTTAGGCGACAAGATAAGATCGACGATCATCATTTAAACATCTATAACTTTGGCGGGAAGTTAATAGTAATATTTGCAAAGTGAGCACACATAGGATATTTTTTAAAAAAACTCATATTTTTAAAACTATCTTAAATGTTTGAAAGTTACTGTTATCAAATGCACTGTTATATTATGCTACATTTCACGATAACCAGATGATGAATGAATTGGGTTTCCGATTATTTTTCTTTCAAGAAAATTTCGATCAATTGTTACCCGTAACTCGCAAACCCTATTCAATGTTTAAAACATTTATGTGGAGTTTATCAACTTGTTAATACAGTGGAGTCCAGAAAACTCAGCCTAGTGGGCATTGAAGGTTGGCTGCGTTTTTGAAAATGTCGATTTATCGAGAATGAGATTAAAAAAGAGTAAGTGCGGGGTTCCCTCAGAAAATGTTATGCTGCATTTGTGTATATTGTTTGCTTGAGAATGTAACAAATAGTGTGTGAACTTCCCAAATACCTTTAAAAAGGGAAAAATACGCAGTTTATGAAGGCACACAACATTTCCTGAATGAAAATGAGAATTTAATGAGTAAATATACAGCAATTTACTTGATCAGACACACTTTAGAAAAATACTTTAAGAAGGCATAAAATTGTTTATTATGAAAATTAAGTAGCCGACTTTGCAAAAAATGGTTCCTTTTTCTTAAAAAAATGTGCAACATTCTGTTGTCTTCCGGATTGTACTCTGCATTTTGCTGCTTCATCACGATGAAGAAATAGCAAGTCCATTACCGCTGCACTTGATTGCTCAAAATACGGAAGAGCGCTTTTGATAGCCTTTAGTCCCTCACTGTGTGATATTTTAGGAGTTTGTCCAGAGTCCTTAACGTTAATGTTCTCGTCATTTCCCGGCATTTTTTCATTAACTGTGCACGTGGGGTTTTTGACCTGCAAGGCTGTTGCCGAGTTTTCCGGACAGTCGAGTTATCGAGTGCCGAGTTTTCAGGACTCTACTGTACTAATATTTAAGAATAATATTTTGTGTGGAAAAAATGTGAAAGGTAGAGCGAAAGAGAGAGAGAGAGAGAGACGTGAATACAAAATTGAAACCACTGTATAAATATGTAAATTTTGCAAAAATGGAAACGTTTTGATCAGATTGCAAAAAAAAAGTTAATTTGTAAAAATAAACAGTAAAAATGAGGAAAATTGTAATAAACTAAATTAAATAATTGAAAATGACTTCTTAAAATAAACTTTTCAATTAAGAAATCAGCATATGGTCTTTGGATATTATTTTCTATGAACTGTGGGTTATATATGCCGATGTTTCTATATTGTTACATTTAGTGTAAAAAACACAGTTTTCGAGGTAAAATAAATGGTTACATAAAAGGTAATGAAGGAGTTTTTTTGGGAAATAATTTTAGAACGAATATATCTGCATGATCTACATAAACATGTATTTTAGCTTAAAGATGTTGCAACATACAATATACGCACTGTCGAACCAAAACATTCTGAACACTTCCACATTTTTCAGTGAACTCGTCTGGGTGACGTGGAAGCCCCGTGATTAAGAATGTGTATGTATTTAGCTATTACTAGTAGGGGAAAGGCGACTGGCCTACACGAATTTGAAAGAGGGCAGATTGCAATGGCTCGAAAACTTGGAACGAGTATCTCTGAAACTGCTTGAGTGGTAGGTTGCTTATGATCTGCTGTTTTTGTATTTATGCAAAATGGATAAATGACGGTAAAACCAGAAGCAGACACTTAGCTACTGGAGTCATCAAAGGAAAAGTACGTTGGAAATTGCCCGCTTGGTAAAGCAAAATAGTTGCCAGACAGTGACTCCGCTGACACTCCAAAACAATGCGAGTCCAACGTCAAGTTGTGACGGAGCTTTATCGAGTTTTTCCTATTAATCCTCTTGGGGAATCTTTGGGGCCAGAGTTGAGTTATTTCATATCCTATCCTCTCAAGAAGAAACCGCGATATACAGATTAGTTAATAGATATATAATGAGCTTCAGTATTCGCATAGTAGAATAGAAGAAAGAGAAAGGAAGTTGAGATGCTGAATGCCGTGAGCTGTTGGTAAGACATTAAACATAGAAGCATGATTATAGAACGGGTTTTAGCGTGTTAAAGAATTTAAGGCAGATAAAGATTCTTAGGATAACTTCCCATAAAGATAAGAGGTTAGGATTCCAGGCGCTATTTACTTGAACTTAGAAATACGTTATATAATTTCTGATTGCATCTCTATAGTAAGACTTGTGTTGTTCGGATCAATATATTGGGCTAATAATAAATTAGTTGGATTATCACTAACTTGAGATATCAATAATTTTCTCCTACAAATCTAGGTAGCGTAGATGAAGAAGAGATGGTACCCACGGGTCGGGGATATCACAAAGTGTTTGGGAACATTGTTGGATATGGAACTCTCTCCAAATTGCAAAATATGCCTAGAGTGGGCATAGAAACATTGATACTTGACCATAAATAAGTGGAAGAGTTTCTTGGTTGAATGAATCACGATTTATCATTCATCACCTCAATGGTTGTGTCTCAGTGAGTCATCTTCCATAGTCAAACAGTTGCTTCCTCCATGTACACAGAGTGCTGATGCTTTGAAGAACGGTCTCATGGGTGACTCTGGGGCCCTTAGTTATGGTAGAAGGGATGGTGAAAGTTGTAGATTATCTAAATATAATTGCGGATCAGTTGCACTCTTATATGGTGTCTCTTTTCCGAACTGAAAAGGTAATCTTCAAGCACAGGACAACATCCCATGTCAAAAGGCTAGAATTGTGTGAGAATTTTTCGATGAGCACAAACATGAATTTCTATTATTGTCCTGGCCACCCCAACTCGGTGGATCTTAATATAATGGGTTTCCATCCAAAGGCAGCTCAGAGATCCAACATTTTCATGTCGGAATATTTCAACCTTACGTAACCACTGCTTAGACAACTGGTACAACCTGTCATAAGTCATCTACCAAGAACTTGTGGCATCCTTGCCAAGGCGTGCTGCAGCTTTTTTGCAGCTAGAAAGTGGTTCAACGTGTTATTGAGAAGGAGTTCATAATGTTTTGGCTTAATATTAATCATTTATTTGTTATTCCATAAGAAGATGTTTCCTGTATTCCTTATCAATTTGTTTAACAGATTATTTTATTATTATTTAAAGAGTACGCTATATCATGGCTTCTATTTCGTAATAATTACTAGATATATAAAATGATGATTCAATTCAAAAGATTGAATGACTTTTTTTTCCTTTCTCCTATAGGTTTGATTTTGAAAAACAAAAGTGATGTCTCCTCCAAATTTCTCAGCGATCTTTGTGTTTGCCTCTTATTATTAATCTGTTTCTCATCTTTCTTGCATTTAAGAAAATTTTTAAACTTGATACATTGTTTTTTCTCCATGAGTTAAGGAGTCTTTCGTGCAGTTTGGATAAATATAGCTCTTCAGAGCGCAATAGAACTAACCGACAGTAATACCATATTGATCAAATAAAAGGTGTATTTTATCCTTCTCTTGAGAGACACATCCAACGTTTTAATTAATGACATATTAACCTAAATAGAAATATGAGGAAAAATACTTAAGAACCACGATTAGATGATGAAATCGGAAACTAAATAGCAACTCCACTTTATTCAAATCATAATATTAAATATATCAGTGTACTGATTGCTCTATTTAAAGCCTTTCAAAGATCCTTTTTAGAGACCAAGGGCTATGTCATCAGAACTTCGATTGAATAAAATATTAGAAAGAATTTTTTCATTAATATAATATATTTTAAAATAAATTTCATTGCTTTTGAAAGCAGGTGTGAATTGTAGCATGAACAAAACTGAAAAGAGAGTGCCTGATGAACCTAACCACTTTGATGACTCAAAACTATTTTAGGAGGTCCTTTCTAGTGATATTTCTAACAACCATTCAGAAAAAGAATTGTGTAAGCCAAAACCTTCATTACATATAAAGGAATCTGTAAGCCCTTCAGTCATTGTCTGTTCATTTCAAAATTCACGAAAAAAGCAGCTGTCTTAGCCCCGCACAGTTTCTAATTCCAGATTTCGAAGAGCGGCAAATTTTCTCTCAACGCGTCATTGCAAGAAAAGGATAGACAACCACAGTGGTTATTTTGGAAGTTATATCAGAGCTATTCAAAGACACTGGGAAGGGAAAAATATAACAGATTCAAAGAGTGTCGTAGAAAATGAAATTCCTGGCTAGATGCCTTCCTTCTTCCATTCATTATTATGTAAAAAGAAAGGAAGCGGGGATGAAAAAAAAATTTGATTAACGCTGTACACAAACACACCCCGGGACTTTGACTCTATAGCACCCAAGTCTTATTCTAAGAGCATGGAACTAGAAAGGTATTTGCCTGATTTCATGCGAAGGTACAAAGGTTGTTTTTTCTGTGGTTTTTTTTTACAAAGCGTTGAGAATGTTCTATTCTACGACGCGGGAAATAAAAATTTGAATCGTTTCTAAATTCGGCATCACTTTCGGATTCCTAATGATAAATGCCAAGGTGAAAAATATTTGATTTATATAAATTTTAAATGAATCAATTATCTATTTCTATCATGTGAGTTTGTGTTTTTCATACGTAATTGGATAAAGATGTACGATTACGTGCAGCTACTAACTTTACGTCTGTTAAAAACTTGAAGAGAATAACAGAGTATGTTTAATAACTGTTTAAATTAATCGCTCAGTTTTTAAACAATTATAATTTGAATGCTACGATACATTGATAATTTATGTTACAGTTTCAGTAACAATTACATCCATTTCAATTTCATAAAATATTAGTCATTCCTCACAACTTAGGGTATTTCTTGCTATTGTATAAATGTATATCGTTCTAAGAAGCTATTGATATCTAGGTCTAAGCATTAAGATTTCTTTTGCATTTAGAAACATTCTTATTGCCATAGCTTCTTGATTTAAAAAGAAATAGGACTTGAAAGTCTACAACGGAAGTGCAATTAACTTTTTCGCCCTCAATATTTTCCACCTTTGGAGTCGATTTCCACAGAACTCGGTCTAAGCGGATCTGTACTTAATTACTGTTTGATTCAAAATTAATGTGACAAATTTTAAAAGGATATAAGCATTTATGGTAAATTTTAATCGTTTTTTTTTTGCAAATTTCATTTTAAAAATGAAATGTTTAAATTACCAATCTAACTATATTTATTAATGGAAGTAAATTTGGGCTTCCTCGAACCCGAAACGAAACCGTAAAAATTTTGAACGATGGTTGTTAAAATTCTGTAATAAATAAGGCATTTAAAAATCGGAAAAAGACATTTTTCTAATGGATGACTATCTAAAATTCGAAAAGAAAAAAAATGTTGGGAATCAAAATCTTTAGGAAAATAAAAAACGTGGACAGAAGGGAAGTTCTTGGTTAAGAAGAAGGAAAAAAAACTGAAAAGACTTATTATTGTAAAAAATTCTCTGCCTCAAAAAACTTCAGCAAAGAAACTATAAGTATCGCAATCGTTAATTTGTCGTCAGATAAAGAAAATTGGCGATAAAAAAGTGAATAAACCAGTAGATAATCAAATGTCTACAGAGAATGCCGAAAAACGAAGAAAACATTATTGGCCTCTGTATTTAATGTTACGCAAAGGTAGATACAAGACAAGGGTAGCTTCGGATAAAGCACTGTTTCATCTGTTATTCACAACTGGAAAAACGGAGATATAATATATTTGACCCGAAAAACGTCGCAAAGACGCAACTGTTTTGTAAAAGGCAAGTTGGCCGTCAGGTGCAGTGATATGGAGGGGAATGTTCTCTCAAGGCTTAACAAAACCATTTTTTGCAGAACCAAAGGCTAAAATTGATGCAAAACACTATCAAAATAAAATTTGGAAGTCCACGATTAAAGAAAGTAAACTTATTTACCCTCAATGAAACTTTGTTTTTCAACAAGATTCAACCCCAAGTCATACTTTAAAATCAACAATAAAATGGCGAAAAGATAAGAAAAAAAGTAAATATTCTTCCTCCTGAGAAATGGCTACCATCATCCCCTAACTGTCCTCCTTGCGATTGTTTTTATGTGGATACTTAAGAAAAGCATTAAGCAAAGGTAAGTAAGAACATTTCAAAGGCTTAAAAAAGCAACCAATGAGGAAACTGGAAATATCCCCCCGCCAAAAAAATGGTCTAAAAATCTATTTTGGCTTAGCTTAAACTTTTACGTAAAGTGCAGTATACTAAAAGAAGCTACATTGAAAATTTCTTACAAATAACTTAATTCAATAAGAATTTATGATGGTCTGAAATTGGTAACATTTTTTAATCAACCGGCAAAGAAAGACGTGTACCATATATTAAGTCTGCAGATCTAATAGTTCAAAAACGGAATTTTTTGTGTGTCTATAACGCCCACTCAAACTCCTTTGGGAATCCAATTGCGTAAAACCCGTTTTTAGATAATCTCTATTCAATCAGTGAGTGAGTTGTTTTTCTCCTATATAAAGAGAGATATAAGTTTTTTAAAGAAAGGTTAATTTGTATTATTTATACCTAGTTGTTTAGTTACATTTAAAATTATTCTATTGCACTTAAATATATTTGAATTTTTTTTTAGTCTCATGCTTTAAAAAAAGATCTGGCATTTTAGTTCATGTCAAATGATCTAGTATTTAAAAAAAAAAAAAAAAGGTAAGGATTCTAGAATAAATGAAAACTAGAACTAAATACTAGAATAATCTTCGGTTTAAGGAACATTAGCACAAAGCAAACGTAATTAAAAATATTAACACTTGTAATCCTAATGTTTCAAAATTTTGTCTAAAATAGTGTTGCTTAATACGGTATTCATCGATAAATTATTCAAATTAAACCATCAATAAAAAAAGAATTTAAAAAAATCAGAAAAAATGAAAAAAATATATATAAAGATTATTCCACCGACGCAGTTTCAAAATAAAGCTTAGCTTAAAGGTACATGTAAACTGTAAAGAATGATTAAATTATTCTTAGACCCGTTTTATTCTATCAAATAAAAATTTAAAAAATACTTAAAATATCAAAAGAAAACGTTTGTTTTTAAAATCTGACGTCGTTATATCTTTTCGAGCCCAGTCAACGAACCTATTGCTCCTTAGGAAAAGAATTAAAAAAAAACATAAATAACGAAATAAAAAAAACGAACTTGGTATCTTTTAAGGTTTGCCAAAGAAGCCTTTTGCATCATTAGAGAACAGGGTACAAAAATTGTTCTATTCTTGTCTTCTGCATCTGTAAAATGATTAATTCTGCAACGGCGAAGTCTTCTATCTTAAAAACAAAAGCGTTAAAACTGAAAAAAGATCCAAACGACTGCAAATAGAATAACTGGCAGACACTTTTGATGGGGGAAAGCAGCAAATAAAAAAGAATAGTTTGCAAAAAGAAGTTGCTCTATTATTAGAGCACGATCTTTAATAAGGAGAACCAGATCTTTAATGTTATTTTAATGCGATTGGCGGTTTCAGAATATATTTTTTCAAATATATTCTTTCTGATAATTGCTTGGTTATCCGCGTTTTCCTTTCTTTACTATCATATCCTCATTACAAAACAAAAAGAGTTCCCACGATTCGCAAAAGCATAAAATTCGTTGCTTTTCTTTATGTCAGCTTTTGCGATGTTTCAAGTCTTAATTGTTGCAATTTGTGAAAAGAATTTTTTAAAAAAAAATGAATGGAGCAAAATACGCGTGCACTTCACCTTTCAGAATCCTTTTGTTTTAAGAAAAAAATATTTAGTTCAAAAGATTTAAATGTAAATACTACACTGAATGACTGTTTTTAATATTCGGAATGAAGAATGTTTTGTTGGAAGGATTTGGAAAATTGTCTTTATTTTAATAGAGAGGTGAGAAACTGCGAATATTAAAAATTGTTTTTCTTGTACTCACATAAATTCGTTTGTAAGCGATTGGGATTTTTAAAAATAACATAGGTTAAATTTTAATTTTGTATTGATGCGTAATTTCTTTTGTAATAAATGGAGGTAGCTTCGTAACTTTTTTACATTATTTATTTTAATTTATAATATGGAATTTTTTCATTGTTGTTAAGCATGTGTTAAATATATATATATTTATATTGCATACGAATTGGTGAGGAATTTTTGAGCTCAATAATTTTAAAAATAGACGAGTATTTCATTTTAAGAATTGATTTTTTTACTCATCATTTTATTGCAGACATTTCTTTCATAACGTAGATTGCTTGGGCTTAAAAATAATTTAATTTTACTTTTGCTTATTCTTAACGTTTTAACTATCTAAATGCACCCTTTAAATTTTATACAAATAATAATTTAGGACCATATAAAGATGTGTTATAAGGAAACTCTTTAATGTGCATTATGTATATGTTTTTTTCTCTGTTATCTTCTAAAATACTTTTATTAAGTTTTGTCGCAAGTATTTTTATATGTTGAGATTCGAAATATTTGTCTCTCTCATTTATTGTCTTGTTTATATTAAATGGGGCTATTATACTTCGTAATATATAAGAAGAGTGTAATGAGCAATATAAATGAAAATGTTGCGTGGGAGATTTAAAAGTAAGATATTAATAGAAATGTTTTCTAAGTTTATATAATTGAAAGGAAATGTTTCATATTTTTTACTTAAATGCAAAACAACTAGAGCTCAATGAGATGATTTATATGAAGCATTTATTTTCTTTATCACTTTGTTTAAATTAATTCAGAAATAATTTTAAAAGCCTTTAATATTGCGTATAAATGCAAACTTGAAATTGTCGTTTGGGGAAAGTAAATTATAATGCCAAATTTTTTCTATCGTAAATTCCCAAGAAATCTTTATTTCTACATTTCATGATGAAACATAAAAATATGTTATTAACCTGTTTTAAACTGATGTTAAATCAAGCACAAGAACTTAAAAAAAAACCATCAGTATTCTAACAAGAAAGAATTAAAAATGAAAATGTAGAAATTTGTGTGCAACAAAAACATTTAAAAATGTAAACTACTATTAATTTTTGATCAATTTCTAAATGTATATAGTCTACTTCTCCCCAAAGCGTTTTAACATTAATATAGGTTGTAGTATTTTGAGTTAATTTTTCAAAGTATAAGAAAATATGAAAAAATGGCGAAGAAAACTATTGATAAACTGACAGCTATTTGAAATTATGTCACTGTTGGAGCGATTTAATTGTTTGAAGAAAATTGTATGTATTCTTTCCCCTCGTTTGGTTCTACATAAATATCCGAATAAATTTTTTCTCATATATATATTTTGAGCTCACAAAGTTGTGTAACAACTGAACATTCAGAAACATATTTCAAACTGAAAATTGGAAATTATACTCCTGAGATATTGTGATATGAAGTGGAGCTTTGCAAGAACAAGATTCACATTAAAATTTAACTTTTTTTATTAAACTATGTTAATAAAAAACTAAAGTTGCACATAATATATGGGCAACCTTATTTTATTATTTATGTTGAAGAAATAGCTATACTTTACGTTTCTAATTTTTATGTTAAATATCTTTAAATGATGCATAATTAATATATAATAAAACTCTACCGTATTTTTGATTTTAGGGTATCTAACTCTTCGTACCACCCTGAATCATATTGTCTGATTGGTTTAGTACACCAAAGTTATAAGGTTACAGAGCGAACCCCCTGGTGAAACATGAACAAAACTGTTAAAATCAATGAAAATAAATTAGGGATTGCACTGCACCAGTGGTGTAACGGAGAACATTTGGGCCCCCACGTTGAATTTCACAAAGGGTAGGCACTTGCGTCAGTCAGGCTTTGGAACCCTGCCCCCCCGTGAAGCGGGGGTTGCGGGAGTGCACGTTACGCCACTGGACTGCACTCGGATTGCAGCGTAGACAGGTGTACACTGCAAGCCAAGTAGTCAAAGTAAACCCTGTAAATGTGGTAAGGTAATACAAGATCTTTCATAAACTCATAAGATAGACAGGTCTTTGATTGAACAAAATGTGGTTGATATCGAGACTACGTAGGAAATTGTTCAATTTTGGAGGTTCTGTAGTATTATGTTTGTAGTAATACAATATTAATCTGCAGTAGGGTGTTCAGAAAAGAAATTTTCACAGCAACAGTTTCCAGATTCGGTTATACTTAAGTTTAATGTGTAGAATTATTGGATGGGATTTGAAATGGAAATGTTTTCGACTGTGGTACTTACTATCTCGGTAACATCTTCATCCTTAGATAATTGTTTAATGATGATGTTTATAACTGAAGGGATCTATGGTAATAACTGAAATGCTGGAAGGGAGAGAAAACGAGTGGATAAGATTTTACTGACTTGATTTCCCCCCTTTTTTTTTAGCTTATCCTCTAGTTTGCTCATCAGGTTTAACTATTTTATAGATAATAGCCTATTCGACAATCATTATTAAATCTGTATCATTAGAGAGAGATGAAGTGGGGCAGGAGGATGGACATGGTTGACGCCTGGAGTCCCGCGGAGGATTCGGATCTCAAAGTCTGGGATCTGCTCAGTCTGTGCCTCTGTCTCCAAATCGGGGTGCATCCCGTTTTATTTGACGTCCTTTTTACACGAAAATCCTAGAGCGGACTATTTGTCTTGTCTCCACTTAATTGCCTCTCATTGGTCCAGAACCAGCGCAGAGTTACCGCACGAGGTTCATTGCACTTTCGGAAGCGCGGGAAATCTGATGACGCACCCCGCAATTTATGGGTACAGTGACCCCCCAGGCGTGGGAGCCTTCTCACACCCTTGCCGAGGAATTCAACCCCTCAGTGATGGGAAAAGAAAACGAATTCCACCAAACTGAGTTCGAAATTTTGAAGTTCTGTTGAATATTCCTGAATAATCCGCGCCTCCCATCACTAAGTATGAAGTTTCTTTAAAGAGTAACTATTCTTTTCGAATTCGTTTTAAATATGTAAACCTTTCGACTCTTTGTATCATATTTATAATTTAATTGGTATTTGAAAGCATAATTTATTATTTATTTTTTCCAAAAACTAGCAAATTTATTTATATTTACCCATAAACTGATTCACTGGCAGACCGACGAAGGGTGTGTAGGGGGTACAGAAACGAAGCGGAATCACATAGGAGTGCAGAGTTTCAAATGCCGTAGTTGAGAGTTATGGTGCAAAGAAATAGAGGAAAATAAAAGAAACAACAAAACTTTAAAGGTACATAAAACATTTTACTAAAAGGTTGTGCAACAACATGCGTTCGAAATTACGACCAGAATACGTCTGGCGTGACAACTGCGCTGCATGGGATTTCCTACTTTCTGGAAGATTTCTAGGGGGGCAGTCTTACGATAGAACTTGAACGAAAAGTTTCGTGAAAACACATCCTGCAGGAAGTCGTCATTTCCCGAGGTAATAGGACAAACGAAAAACTGGTCGACAAGCTGATAGTGAATGGAGCTACGGATTGTAATGAGCATGCCGTTCGGAGATTTTATAAGAAACGTTACACAGACAGGCGTGTTCCAAATCATACGATCCTTGCAAGTGAGAACAGACGTGAGTCTGGTTCTGGTCACGTGATGGGTTTGGTGTACGAGACATCCGTTCCTTCAGCTGAAGATCTCATCGCTCAAATATCTGTAGCTGCCGAGAGGATACGTGGCATGCCAGGAATCTTCCAGAATGTAAGGAATTCTTCATACAACGTCGCTGTGGCATCTTCCAGAAGACTCCTGGTCGTAATTTCGGGTACCTGTTGAAGAACAACCTTTCAATAAAATGTTTTGGTAGAACCCCCCTCAGTATAGAGGGCGTTGCTTGTAATAACATTTGTTGACATCAGAGATCTTCTGTACGTGAGCGAGTGCAGACGCACTCCATATTCCATTAAACTTATTATTTAATCTTACACTTGTATTCGATGATTTATTGAAATTAATTGAGTCTAACGGATTGTGATGATATGAAAGTTGATTGATATAAAAGCATTCTACCACTGATTAACTGAACCATCGATGATAGTATCATTGGTGCATCGGCCGGGAATTAATGAAAATTGATGAAATTGATGAAAGAATCATTTTTGATACCCTCGACCAAGAGGTTGGAATATCATCGTCGACAGTGAATTCAGGTAAGCCGAATTTTTATTGAAAAACTGAATTATACCTGAATAGAAGATTAAAATGTCAGAAGATCTCTCAAAATTTAAAAGAAGCGTACTGCGGTACGTTCTTCGTTGACAAAATTGATAAATAAAATTGAAGGAAAGATCAACAATGAAAATGAACCTGTTGATCAATTTGAAGCTTTTATAGAGCAATTAAATGACAAAGAAAGTAACTTAAGTTTATTAAATACACTAATTGAAGATCGTTTGTCTGTTGACACTATTACTGAAGATATGGAAGCTTCGGAAGAAATTAAAGAGAAGATTATATTTTGGAAAACGAAGCTTTCTTCTAAAATTAGGAGAATAAATTCTAACTCTATCCAGGTTGATACAGTTTCTCGAAATATCCAAGTTATTGATTCCAATAGTTTTGAATGTATGAACATAAATTTACCTAAATTGCATATAAATAAGTATTCTGGAAATTATTCTGAATGGTTAGATTTTTATAATTTATTTGAAAGCTCTATTCATAATAACAATAGACTAAGCAAAGTTGATAAATTTAATTATTTAAAATCATATTTGTGTGGTAATGCGCTTGCTTGCATTAATGGATTTCAATTTCTGATGATAATTATGATAGAGCTCTTGATTTATTAAAAGATAGATTTGGAAATAAAAACATGTTAATTAACGCTCATTTGAGCAATTTATTAAATTTAACACCTGTTAGAAACCCTACTGATATTGTGGGCTTAAGAAATTTGTACGATAGAGCGGAAACGCAAATAAGGAGTCTTGAAAGTTTAGGAGTTAAAGGAGAATCCTACTCAAACTTAACACCCATCCTGTTGAAACAGATACCCTCGGAACTCGTTTTGGAATTCAATCGTTCTCAAAGGACGAAGGGTTTGACCTGAGCGCTCTGTTACAGTTCCTACACTTAGAAATCCGTAGTAGGGAACGAGCTTCTCAAATAAACAGTCATAAACTATATCATTATTCCCCTCCATCGCAAAACAGAACAAAAAATAAAGGCTCCTATTTCCTCGGACAACGCATGAAGCCACCCCCGAATAGAGTACATTTCCGACCCCATTCATTTCCCACCCCTTTGGAGAAAGTAGAACTTAGAAGCCGAAAATGCTTATACTGCAACAAAGGTCATGAACTCGACACTTGCCGTTCCTTTGATGCTCACGAAAAGCGAGAAATTTTAAGGAAGAAGGGTTGTTGTTTTTTATGTTTGTCGCACGGTCATAGAGCAAGGGAATGTGTAACAGGGGAGTCGTGTCCTATTTGTAATGGATCCCACCATTTCTCAATATGTTTTCGGAATCGACATGATGACGACTTGTCTCCGAAAAGGGACACTGATAATGTAATTTCAACAGTAATTAAAACAGAAGTAAATAGTGTATTGTTACAAACATGCGCCGCATTAATAGATGTCAAAAATGAACAAGAAGTTGTTAGATTATTTTTAGATAATGGTTCACAGAGAAGTTTTGTTTTAAAGAGTACTTCTGAGAAATTTAACTTTCCAATTCTTAGAAAAGAAAACCTTTCCATTTGCACATTTGGTGCTAAAGAAACTGAAACAAAAACTTTAAATATAGTTAAAATAAAATTGAAAAACAGGGATGATCCAAATTTGTGCATTGAAATAGAGGCGGTAGAGACAGAACATATTTCTATCACGAATTTACCGACTCCTGATAGAAATATTGATAAAAAATTTAGATATTTAAAAAATGTACAATTACACGATTCTTATGAATTTAACGATAAAGAAATATCAATTCTTATTGGTTCGGACTATTATTATCAAGTAGTTACAGGTAGAATTACGCGTCTAAACAAAAATCTTGTGACAGTAGAAACATTATTCGGGTGGTCTTTACAAGGGCAGAGTACAGATTCTGAGGACCTTTTAACAATGAGTGTTATTGTTAATGAATCCAATATTTCTAAACAGCTTAGTGAATTTTGGAATTTAGAGAACTTAGGAATAGAAGCGGAGGTGTCCGATGAGGAAAATATTGATAATGATATAATGTCTGAATTTGAAGCGGGAATTTCATACCAAAATAAGCGGTATAAAGTTAAATTCCCTTGGAAACCTAACATGAAAACATTATTAGAAAATAATGAAGAAGTTGCTAGGAAAAGATTTTTAAAGTTAAGATCACGTTTTAAAAATGACAGTTCCTTATTTGAGGATTACAAATTAGTTGTAAATAATTATCTTTCTGAGAAAATCATAGAACGTGTTCCATTTGAAGAAGAAAATCTAAAGCATAATATTTTTTATTTACCACATAGAGCAGTAATACGTACTGATAAAACTACAAGCAAATTGCGAATCGTATTTGATGCGTCATCACATGCGAAATCACAGCTATCTTTGAACGATTGTTTACACACAGGGCTAAATTTTATACCTAACCTATTTTTTCTATTAATCAAATTTAGAGTGAATCCAATTGCATTTGTAGCTGACATAAAAATGGCATTTTTGATGATTGAGATAGACGAAAGTGAAAGGGATTTTACAAGATTTTTCTGGGATGAAAATCCAGAAATTGATTTAGAAAACAAACGGCTTGATATTTTCGAATGACTAGGGTTTTATTTGGAGTAAAATCAAGTCCATTTCTTCTTGCAGCTACGATAAAGCATCATCTTAAAAAATATGTGGATATTTTTCCTGATACCTATAACCATCTTAACCAGTCATTGTATGTTGATGATTTTCTGTGTGGAAATGTCAGTGTCCAAGCAGCCTTGACGACCTGCATAGAAAGTAAACAAATTTTGGAAGATGCAAGTATGGATCTTCGGAAATGGAGAACCAACTCTTCCGAGCTAAATCAAAGGTTAAAAAATTTAAATTTTGAAGTAGATGAACATAAAGAGTCATTGAACACGTTGATAGCTTCAAAGGTCTTAGGAGTTGGTTGGAATGAAAAATCTGATACATTCTATTTTGATTCCAGCGATTTAGGAACATTTCTTTCTAAAAGAATTAATACAAAAAGATATTTGTTACAAGCCACAGGTCGATTATTTGACCCAGGAGGTAGATTGAAACATTCGACCCTATTTGAATTCCAAAAACATCAAATGATGTTGCCAAAGGCAACGAACTTCAAGGGAGCAAGAAACATTCTTAATGAATGGAACGAAATTTGCACACACAAGTCCAACAGAATTCAGCTATTCAGCGAGGAAGAGGAAATCGAATGGAACTTCATTCCACCCGCTTCTCCCCATTTTGGTGGATTGTGGGAAGCAAACATTAAGTCCATGAAACGCATTTTATTGAGGGTAGTGAAATCAGCTATCATGAACTTCGAAGAGTTAACTACGTTGATGGCACAAATCGAAGCAGTTCTGTGAATTCACGTCTCTTGTCTCCACTTTCTTCGGACCCCAATGATCTTAACCCTTTGACCCCGGGGCATTTCTTGACGAACTGTGCAATTTCATCCTTTCCTGAACCTTATACTGCTTCGGATTCTTTGTCCTATCATTCCAGGTGGAAACTCGTTCAATCTCTGAGAGACAAATTTTGGAACCGTTGGAACACCGAATATCTGACCCATCTGCAGACCCGTGCTAAATGGAGTGAACAGAACCCTAACCTGATGGAGAATCAGCTCGTTCTTTTAAAGGATCCCAACACCAAGCCCCTGGACTGGCCTATGGGGCGTATTCTTGAAGTATTTCCCGGTAGTGATGGTCTTGTAAGAGTAGTTAATGTGAAAACCTCAACAGGTATTTCAAAACGAGCCATCACAAAGGTAGTGCCTTTACCTATTCCAGTTGATCCTGCAACTGTAGGAAAGAACATTGAACATTTTACAATTTCTTGAACTTTAACTTTATATTATTCTATTTACATAATTGCTAATTTGATTTTCAGTATTATTGATAACTCATGTGATTTAAGAATTGCTAATTTTATTTCAGAATTATTGATAATGCATGTGATTTAAGAATTGCTAATTTTATTTCAGAATTATTGATAATGCATGTGATTTAAGAATTGCTAATTTTATTTCAGAATTATTGATGATGAATATGATTTGAGAATTGAATTTATAGGATTTTATTTTTATTATTTCCCATTGCATGAATTTTATTTGTATTATTTCACACTGCATGAATTTTATTTGTATTATTTCATTTTGCATGAATTTTACTTAAATTACCTTAGAATTTGAATTATCTTAATGTAAACTCCGCAGGAGTTTAAGTGGGGAGTAATGGTAGAACCCCCCTCAGTATAGAGGGCGCTGCTTGTAATAACATGTGTTGTTGACATCAGAGATCTTCTGTACGTGACCGAGTGCAGACGCACTCCATATTCCATTAAACTTATTATTTAATCTTACACTTGTATTCGATGATTTATTGAAATTAATTGAGTCTAACGGATTGTGATGATATGAAAGTTGATTGATATAAAAGCATTCTACCACTGATTAACTGAACCATCGATGATAGTATCATGTTTATTGTTTATATTTTAATGTATTGCTGTTTCTGTTCTTTTTCCCTGCTTCCTTTCACCATAGCGTTCAACTACGGCATTTGTGACCCTACATTCTTATGTTAATCTAAATCGTCTCTGTACTCCCTAGTCCGTCGCCAAAAAACCCTCGTGTAGCTAAACAGTGCGACGTTAATAATAAATCAATCAATCAATCTCTGTACTCCCTACACTTCCTTCAAGTTTGTCGGTGTGGTAGCGAATCACCCTGTATATCATTTGATTTAGAACATATCAAATGTGTACTTTAGAGTAAAGTTAAAGAAATTTAAACATGGTAAAATTAGTGCAATGTATAATTTCTGCTTCGTTATAGTTTGTACTGAGATCAAAAAGTACCTGAAACTATGTCATAAAACAAAGGGTATAAACTTATTTCGCAAAATGTACTACTTACCCTTTGAAGTAATCTTCGTTTTCAATGAGCTTCTGCCAGCATCTTTTTCTAATACTCGAAGCATATCTTAAATTTATATTTCTGTAACCCTAACAAGATTCGTATCTAAATCTTTCACAACATTATAGTACTAAAATACGTGACTGCAAAGAAGCAGTTTTAAGCATGAGAATAAGAAAAAGTCATGCGGTGCCATATCAGGTGAATATGGAGCTTAGGGAGCCATATTTGTTGAATGCCCAGTAAAAAGATGAATAATTATGGTGTTGTGAGGAAACGTCTTATCATGATGGCAAACTAACGAGCAATTCATGCCATTTTCAAAGAATTGGTTCGGGCAAACGGCACAAAACGTTCAAATACAGATCAGTGGGTAGAAATTTAAATGATTAACACCACAACAGTCAGAGAAAACAGTCAACACAACCATTATTTTTGAGTGTCAATAAAATACAGTCGGACCTGATAAACGTTTCTGGAGATCGTTTTTAAAAGCTTTTTACGATATTTAAAATGTGTTTGTATCGTAAATTCTATTTACTGAAACAAAATTTATTGCATGTCCTTTTCTCAATCATACTCGACATATGGGAAACTCAACGGAGCTAATATATTTCTTTCATTAAAAGTCAATTTATTTCCAAGCAATTTTTTCAGCGAAATAAATTCTTGAGTCTTGCCACATATTTATATGTATAGGAAAACATTTGATAAATGTTCGCAGACAATATCCACTATACACATTTTTGAAATTTAACATTTTCGATACTTTTTTGATCGCATTACAAAGAAATAAAACTCTACTTTTGTACACAGACTTTTAACAAAAAAATGTATATTAAAATGTAGCATACTGCATCACACAGCCTATTGCTTTTTTATACTATTAGTTCTTCGAAATGTCTGGTAATAAATTTTAGAGAATTGGAAAAAAAGTATTTCAATGAGACGGACTAGACACAGTGAAAAACAGTTTCAAATTTTATTATAAAACATTACAACATGTACATTTATTACAATAAAATACCAAGATTTTTAAATATTTCAGCTTATATATAGAGAAAACGATAACTGTGCAACGAATAAATACATTCTTCATATTGTTATTAATTTTTCATAATGTTTTTCACGTAATTTTTAAAATCTTAGTAACTATTTATTTTCCTTATTCTTAGATCTTGCGTTAGTGTTTTTCTGTTAGCAATTAGTAATAAAATAAATAATAATCTATATTAATGGAACATAAATAGAATATATGCAAAAAAACTAAATCAATCACAAGCCAACTGTAATATATTCTTTGCATAAAAATGTATTAAAAATTTATATTTATATTTATTTCATTCTACGAGTAGTTTTCAATCGAACATACTCGCAGAAAGTGTCAAAAACTATATTTAAAGAAAAACTAATTGCAAATCGACACTCATAAAAAAAGTAATAGTAAAATAGTTATTTTAATGAAAAATGTTTAATTTTCCTTGGAATAAAATAAGCAGTTAAATCATTAATACGCTTGAATTTATGTACATTAGCAAACCCTAAAGATGACAATTTTTTTTTAAAAAAAATTTATTTGTGTATTTGAAAAGTTTTATGCTTTAGTACAAATGAAACATTTAAGCCTTTTTTTAACCATTTGATAGTTTATGATATAAGTATTATAATTCATATAATTAGTTCAAAAGGTGTATGTAGCTAAGCAAAAACATTAAAAAAAATCATAATCATGGAGTTATTTTAACAGTATTATAATTTATTTAATATTAAAGTACTGCTTTCCATTTAATATAAGTTTTTAACAGTGGAAATAAGTTTTTTTTCATCATATTACCAATCTGTCAGTAATTGTCAGATTAAACTTAAATGCTTCGAATTTAATTCCACAAGCATTAACAGAGTAATCAGTTATGTAGCGATGCAAAAACTAATTATAAATAATGAATTTTCAATCGATTAAAATCTATTACCCAAATATATTGGCATTTCAAAATACTCAAGATTAGATTACAACTTTTTTTTCATGTTTCTTACTGAATGTAAAACTTAAAATTTTGAATGCAGCTTTCAAGAAAGCACTCTGTCCTTAAATCCCTATTTTAATTATGTAAAATAAAAATAACGCATCAAAATATAAAAGAAAATCGAAAATTCTTCCATGCGCTATTGAATAATCTACCCACGTAAATGATTATCATAAAGTAATTGAATTTGTGTGTATAATGAACAATTTTTTTTTCAAAAACTTTAAACATTTTTAACGTTTTCGCAAGTAAGTTATCAATATGTAAATTTAATATATTCCCGTAAATTAATTAGTGTACCCAATAATTTGACAAACTCGATTTCAATTTAGGTTAATTGCACACGTTTTAATTATTCAATATTAATTATTCTTTTTTTATATATATTTCAGACATCATTATAATTTCTTCTAATATTTAGCACGAATTCTGCTAAAAAATCTTCATTAAGAAAACAACAAAATACTCCATAAATAGAAATTAAGAAAACCCAAATAACTAAAACTTTCCAACAAATTTAAGTATTTTTAATATTGTATATTTTCCGGATTTTATTAATGATCGCATAGTTAGATATTATAACATTTCAAGTGGATTTCCTAAAGCATGATATAGTTATGCGTAATTGATGGAATTGAAAATAGAGAAATCCAGTGTATTGATAAATCAAAATTTATTTCTTGTACTTAAAACTTTAAAACTCCTTCAAACCGACTTTAAACCAAACATTCTATGTATTGTATAAATTGTATATAGTACATGTAATTATCGATGTTTGTTACAAATTTATTATTTTTTATAAAGATTGCTGAGTTACAACTTATTGAATATTAGTTAAGAAAGATTGGAACTTACATTAATTTGTTTAAATTAAAATTTATGATGCAGTGGTGAAATTTCTTTTTTTTTAATTAGCAGATTTTGTTTTTAAAAATTAGATTACATATAAGGATTCAGTGTAATTGCTTAATACACAAAATCAGAAGCATAAGATGGCTTTCTTTATTAATCAATATCATTTTTGGTCATAATTACGTAACATTGCTTAAAGTTTCATAAAAACGTGATTTACTTACTTTTTATATCCAAAATTTAAAAAGAAAAATTACCCAATTTAATAAATTTGTGTTAAACAAAAAGGGGAAAAATGAACTTTTAAAAATTGTCCTTCTTTCCCCTCCCCTTTTTCATAAACTGCAAGTAACGAACTGAAGTATACGAATAAAATATTAGGATTACAAAGACTATGGAAATTTGTCTGGTTTTTTTTTTTTTTCCTTTTTTTCTATAGACATGCCCGATATGTAACAACTTTTGTTCTCGAATTGATTCTGTTCGTACTATCTGCACTAATTTTAATTCATGAGATATCACAGAATACGTGTTTAAATTCGCACGCCAGCGTGCATCTACGAAAATATTTGACACTTTGAATTTATCTCACATCTATAGTTCTATACAATATTAAATCTAAACCTAAGATAAGAAGTAGTCGAAACAAAAAACAGGATATCACATCCCCTTTAAGAACATTGACATAAATACGAAAACTTTATTTTAAAGCCATGGATTTCTTACAAACACTTATTTCATGTATTATAAAGGATAAGCTTGTGTTATAGTCAAATGATAAAAATCATTTCAATGTCATTCTTATAATTTAATTTAACAGTCTACTTATTTAAGTAAAATGGTAGCAGTCTTTGTAACTTTTAAGAACACTGCAGGGAAATTCCGCCAAGTTGGCAACTTAAATTTCGTCGCCATATTAGTGAGAGTACAACGATAGTTACGACTGTAACCTTTACGAAAGAACACGAAATTCTAAAGAGTGCAAAAGGAAACGTTGGTGATTATAATTCTCACCAACTGGTACCCTTATCGTGTTCTTAAGCCTAATTTCTTACCTTTGTATCTAAAACGAACAGCAGAACGAATGGAAAATTATATTAATTCCGAGGTTGATGCGTTGATGGAAAAGACATCTTGTAATTTTTAGTTTAAGAAAACATAATTCTAGTATACATATTTGAGATTCTAAGACTTTTCAAAAGAAAACAGATGTAATTGCAAAGCAACAAAACCTCAAAATGTCGTTCTTAAAATAAGTTCCTTTTAACAAATTGTGCAACCAAATAGATTTAATAAAGCAATTTAAGTATACTTTTATGTTTATACGAATTTAGATAATTCAAGAAACTATTGCAAAATATTTGGTAAACACCAAGAACTCTTTACTATAGCATTTCCATTATGTTTTCGTAATTCACTTTACTTACGATGTTGTATTATTAAAAAGAAAAGTTAACGAAACAAAATAATTATAATTGAATGCTGCTGAAAAAATTAAATCGAAGTTTGTAAAAATTTGTTTCGGTAAATAAAAAAATGTTGCCAAATTCCAGGAAATGCAACCAAGAGGAAAAATGTTACATTGTATGTACAAACAAAATAATCTTGTTCGTGCAAACTATGACAGCATTTGGCGATGTCTTTTGAATTAGCGAAATTGTTGGAAAGTATTATGCGCGTAAGTACCTAAATTTCAGTATAACTCAATAGATACGATTATATATTGAAGATTAATGTTTGATTTTTTAAAATTTTTGAATGTATACCTGATTGAAATTTTATTCAAGTTTATTATAGTATTAAAAAATTCAAAATTTTTCTTAAAATTTGATAATAATTCAACTTTATATTACGATACGAACTTACACTATGGAAGCACATACAATATAATGACTTTTTTTATCAGTAGAATCAATCCAGAAGCTCTGTTCATCATCATTTCCGCAGCAAAAGTTCTACAAAATACTTGCTCCACTTTCCAGAAATGAAATTGATATTTTCTGGTGATATTTTTTCACAAGTTGCGGAATCTTTATACATAGTTCCACTTTTTCCTTCCCATATAAGTTACACATAACACTGAAAATTATTATGATATTGTCCATGTACAAAAACACTGAATAAAGAGGCAAAAAGTAGATTGTTTTCAAGTCTAAGAGTTTTTAATGTTCACAGAGACGATGGCTGCCTCAACTCGACTGCTATTTATCATCGATTATTGTCAATAATTGATCGATTTGTATGTCATCAATTTTTTTTTCAATTGTCAAGCAGATAGGCAAGTAAATAATCAAATTTCAATTAATCTTCTACTGTATCTGGTACTGAAGATAAAATTCATCAGTAAAACCAATACCTTTCTTTTAAAAATACATTTATTTCAGCGAATTAAAATCTCTTTATCCAGTGAATATGACTTTGGTACTAGATTGTATTCTTTAAGTTTTAGGTCCCGAACCGGTGGGTATGAAATGCAAAGTCTTGTATATAACTGGCATTGTCACATACCTAAACAACATTCTATTAAGGCTCTATCTCAAACCATTCCTTAACATGATTCCCATAAGTACAACGTTCTGAAATGAAGTATGAGACCACAGAATAGACAGATGATACTTAAGTTAATGCTGAAAGGAATAAGGGTTGATGCACGGTTAGTGTGTGGTGATGGGCATTCGATGACTTGTCTATGAAAGGCATGCCTTCTCCTTTCACAATCATCTCTCTGTGGTCCTATACAGGCGGCATAGGCCATGGCATGTGGAATATAGGTCTGTTCCAAAACACCTCTGAATAGGTGGGCCATGGGGCCATGAGCATAGACTGGGACATCTTCACCTCCGTGTGTATCCCAACGGCGAGGCACTGCGCTTTGTTGTACATAATTTTTATCCTCTGCAATGGAATTAAGATGCGAGATTTGTATCAAATTACAGTACAAAAATTAGGAAAGCAAATAAAATGCAAATGAATTTAAAATGAGTCAATAATATAAGTACCAATCCTTCCTTTTTTTAAATTTCATTTGGAATTTCGACATTTAAAAACCTTTATTTTTATAATAACACCTAATACAGATTGAGAATGGAAGATTAGACGCATGTTCATGTACCTGCAATACACGCGTTCCATTCAGTAATAATTTTTCCTGGTTTTATAAGAGAAGGAGACTCATTTACCCCCTTGTATTACAGTGCTTTTTCTTTTGTACATTTTATTTTTAAACACCCAGGCGGAATAGTGGTTAGTGATGCTGACTACTGTCCGGCATGTGCTTGAACACCGGACAAGGCATGGTTATTTGTAAATGTATAATGCTTATGCGGTAAGGAACACTCTAAATATTTGGCAAGCCGAAAATCCTCTAGAGAGGTTGATTGTAGGGGAAAAAGGGTGTGAGACACCAGGACACTTCTCGGGGTGCTCTCCCTCAAAATTTGGGGTGGTACTGAGCCAAATCATGCTGTTACCCAGGGCCAGTTTATCCATTAGGTGCTTGGGGTGGTCACCTAGGGGTTCGGGGAGGCCCAGAATTGTCTGGATAAGCTGGATTTAACCAAATTTTTAGGTTATACATTTCGCTCATCCAGTGTCGAGGGGTTCTGTAGATCTTCTGCGCCACAGACCCGAAATGAGCTTAAATCAGCACTGCTGTTACCTGCATGGTGTTCAAAAGCTGTTGCCAAATGTCAGGTGTAATATAGCCCTCTCTTCTACTCCGATGAATTTAGTGGGCCTGATCTGATGTTACTGTCGATAGGATAGGATAGAATAAGTAATAAAAACACACCATTAAGTGCCAAATGTGCGTGAAGTGATCATAGCAAATCATCTTATATCGCTCTTTTGACTTACTCTGAGTTGATTTGCTGTTCATACTGAGGCGATATGTGTAGGCAGTTGGTTTTCTGTTTGCTCGTGAATCTGTTGCACGTTTTGTGGTGGCTGAAAAATTACCGCTAGTGATTGATAGACCCCTTCCCCCGAGGTGCTCTCCCTCAAAATTGGGGTGGAACTGAACAAAATCGCATTGTCATCTGTATGGTGCCTCAAAGCTTCGGCCAAAATGACAGACATAATCTATCTTTTCTTGCTACGATGAATTTCGAGGGCCTCAATCTAAAGTTACTGTAGACCAGATGAGATAAGAAACAACAGCAAACAACATGTTTAAATTACAAAGCATTCAAAAAGAAACCTATAAAAATGCCTTTGGAAGTTTTACAGTCAAATATATTTTAAAGAAAAACGTATATAGTAAATGCGAGGCATATTTTATAATGCAATAAAGATGCATTTTTTTAAGGTTACAAACCTCTTCAATTAATATGCTCTGAAGCCTGCTTAATAATAAAAAAGTTAATATTCATAAATTTTTTACATTACTTACATGATTAAAATACTTACCAGTATTCATTCCAGTAAGGTTCTCTCGACCCATCGGGAAGTTATGATTATAGCCAGGACCATTTGCATATAGAAGTGTAGTATATGGCATGCTATCTACGTCAGATGTTTTATCATCAAGACCTACAAATAATTGAGGTAAAGCAATATCAAATATGATATCTTAGTTATAGCTTATTATAGCACCTTTTTAAAAGATGCATAATGATAGTCCCTTAAACTTTTTCAAGTAAAACTGCTTGTATCTGAAATCAAGAATATCGAATAAAATACTGTTTCAAAGCTTTAAGTACGCGGGAATTTAATGCTTTATAAAATCTTTCCCGAAGGTCTGTATTTATAGAAAGATGCTCTTTCCATATTCTATATGGGGCTTCATTCACATCTTAGTAGCTGACTCCTAGCCTCATGATCTGCAACCAATAGGGAAGATTCTTTCCAAGTCATAACTCCGAACATGGGAGATCTGAACATCAAGAAACATTTAGTATCAGGTAAAGGACTTGAGAGTTCTTCAGAACTCATTGTCTCGTGTTTATATCATAGTCAAATTCAATATACTTAAGTGTACAACTGATTTACAGTCATATATCTAACTATACAACCGAGTATACTATCTAACCAATTGTATGTAATGTAAAAATCAGTAGCAAAATCGTTAGAGACTCTTATCCTCAAAGATAACCATGCGGAGTCGGTGAAACTCACAGGGACGTCTCAAGACACTTTGAGGCCCTGGCCACAGAGGAATCATACGATTTTTTAGGCCCTGGGCCCCTATGCAAAAGTAGGTCCTACCAGAGGTCTTTAAAAGCAGCATCTGCATTGTCAAATATTCGTTCAAACAGTAATTTGAAACAAATAAATCTGTACAACTCACAATATTGAAAACCTAGGCACAAACTGGCTCGACTGATGGTCGCATTTCAATTAAATGTGTTGAATGATTGTTTATGGTATTGGCCTGAGAATAGACACCGACAACGGCCATCACACAATAATATAGTCTTACAACTTTTACAAGTTGACATGCAATTTGAAATTCCCTGTTTTTCGGAGAATATGTACGGGTATAATATTTGACCATTAAAATTATCTGGATATCATGATCTTATTAAGAACGATTCGATAATAAAACGTGGCCCCCACCGAGGATGAGGCTTTGGGCCTGGGCCCATGCATTAAGACCTTAATCATCTGTTGTTTTACTTGTCAAATATTTTATTTAGCTGTACTTCAGCTCTTCTAAGAGTGTGTTAGAGATCGCCTATTTTATTTTTAAAAAGAGTTCAAAAAATTCTCGGCTTATTCATAGAAATGTACAGTATATTCTTTTTACACATATTCAATACAATGTTCAGTAATAATAATATTTTAAGTTGAGTGGCAATAATTCTTCGTTTTATTTTTCATGTCTTTTCGTGGGCAATTTGTTCCCATCAGTAATCACTGAAATATAGAAATTACATTTTTCTATTTCAAATTTGCCCAAAAATTGTGGTCTAGGAAAAGAAAAAACAGAAAATATTTTATCACTCTTAGATTAATAAATTTCGATAAAGACCCCAAGACAGAGGTACTTTAATTTGAAGAAAAATAACATGATATGAAATTGAGTTTTAATAAACACGCAAACTTTTTACATCTTAATTCAAATGTAAACTAGACTTTAAATTCAATTTTGCATTATTATTGACAAAGATGAAACTAAAATTCATACATTTTTGAGCATTTTTTAATCCCGAGAGATCATTTTTTTTATCTCAAACGTACTGTTAATAACTTCCTTTAACGTTACAACTCTCAAAACTATGTCTGATTAGCAATTTTTTAAATATTAAATAATCATAGCATTCTTAGGAATAATATTTAAGTTTTATAATAAAGTATTCTTTCGTTAGTTCCTTAAGTTGAATTGATCCTTTTCATGAATTGAAAAAAATTGGGATTCTTACTACATTTGCACGAGAGTTTGAGCTTTTATTTTTAATTAAAATCCCTGCAGATAGTATTAAATTAACCCTCCACCATCCGATTGAATAATTCTCATTGTCCTGTTTATTTATTGCATCTTATATAAAAGTTCGAGAAATTTTCACTATGTATTGAGCAGGGGTGGACAGACTTTTCTAGGGTACGGGTTACTTATAATATTTTCAAGGTGTTGTGGTCCCCCAATGGTGTAGGTGTGGTGAGATAAGAAAAAGGCCTGCAACATTTATTGTAACTTACTAATACGAGGTGCATCCAGAAAGTAAGTTTCCCGATGATTTTCCTTTTAAAGTAAATGTAATTAGCCGTCTCAATTGCGCATGCATACTAGATCTATAACGAATCAGTCATATGCCGGCCGGACAGGTCCCGCCTCATGCCAGTAGTGGTCCAAAATGAAAACTTTTATTCTGTAGAATGCACGAAGTATTGCACCAATTGAAATTCATCGTCAGCTGTGTCAGATCTATGGGACAAACACATCATGAGTAATCAGATGGTGCATTACTGGTGTAGGCAGTTTTCTGAAGGTCATCAAAGTGTCTATGATGAAGAGTGCAGTGGGCGACCGTCCCTCATCAATGCTGATCTTGTTGAGCTTGTGCGGCAGTGCGTGATGGAGGACCGTCGCCTCACGATTACGGAGCTGAGCATCCATTTTCTGCATATATCGCGATCCTTGTTGCATGGGAGGTTGTAACTAAGCACCTGTTGTTCAAAAATTTGTGTGCTAGGTTGGTACCAAAAACCCTGACATCCGAACACAAAATTCAACGCTTAGAAGCAGTACTGACATATCTGCAACGGTATCGTGATGATTGCGACGAGTTCCTCGACAGGATCGTCATGGGTGATGAGACTTGGATTTGTGACTTTACCCCAGACACCAAGCAGCAGTCAATGCATTGGTGGCATAGTGGATCTCCGGTCAGGACGAAATTAAAACAGAGGCTGTCGGTACGGAAAATGATGTGCACGATGTTCTGGACCAGGAAAGGCATTCTGTTCATTGACTTCCTTTCAAGTGGTGAAAAAGTAAATGCTGTGCGTTTTGGCAACGGTGAAGAGCTGAAGACGTCTGTCACTCGTTGGTTTTATTCACAGGCAACATAGTTCTACGACAGAGGGATACAAAAGTTGATCCCAAGATAGGACAAGTGTCTCAATTCGGGTGGTGGCTATGTTGAAAAATAGCTGAAACATTGCTGTACTTATCGGTAATAAATATATTCCTGAAAGTGTGAGTTCTTATTTTTTTAAATAGGAAAACTTACTTTCTGGATTCGCCTCGAAAATACGGAATATGTACTTAGATACTTTACAATAAAAAAAATCTTACACGTTTATGACCATGTTTAACCCTTTAACGGGCTCAAAGCTAAAATACACTTTTCTGTGATAAATTACTTGATAAATGTAATGTTTTCATCCTCTATAAACATTATTTAGTCACAAAAAAATCTGATCAGGGGTTTTATTCCTGGGTGGTGGCTAGACGTTATAGCCACTGCGCATTTACGACATTTAACTTACTTTTCAGGACAGAAAAAAATTAATCATATTACATTAAACTTTTTTATGAAAAATTAACATTTATGCTAATAACTATTTCAATAACAATTAAATACAAAGTACAAGTGTAATAAAATAATAATAGAATAATTGTATAACACAGAATATACTTACTTAAAATATACATTTTGAAATTGGCATATATCCACACTTTATATTTTATTTAATTTTAGTATAAAAAGTTAGAAATAGAGTAATATTTTTGAGAACTTAAATCAGTTATTTCACCAATTTGATGTGATATTTACTGTGGAGCTTTTTATGATATGCAAACGTTTTCTCAAAGCAGAAAAGCTGTAATGAAAGATTTTCGAACCTGAGAATCTTGTACCACATAGTGTAAACAATGTTTGTTTTTATTTCCAACCCCTAACATTCTAAGTGCTCTTTCTCTCGAGTGGAGGAAAAGCGAAAATTTCTAGGTCATTTTTCTGTTCTGCGTTGACAGTGGATACAACCTCTATCCACACATAAAAACTGTCCAAAAACCTAAATAAAATCTATTTTTTTAATTGCACATTTGCTTAATTCATTCAGATGAGAGAGAAATAAACTTAAGACTTGTTGAAATTTTTTTCAGAGATCAGGAATTTTATTTATAGTAATCAAAATACAATTTGTAGATTTACACCCAGAAACATTGTTTCTAACTACCCATCAATGCATGAAATGCAAAAAAAAATATCGTGCTGCCATCTTTATTAATTTTCATGCGTTTTAGCTTCAATTAACGCATGTGGATACAATAAATATCCACCCCCCGCTTGGAAGAAAATTTTTTTGTTATGTGGCTAGACGTATTAAACACTCGCTGCCTGCAAAAGTGTTAAAGCAAAATGCAAGATACAAATATAATAATATCGAATGCTGCATTTAATTACAAACAATTCAGAATACAGAAAAAATATTTTCCATTTAAAGTTAGTTCTCGTAGTTATGGGTGGCCGTGGTAGCCGAGTGGCATAGGAATCGGATCGCGACTTGCCTTGTCACGAGTTAGAACCCAGTACCACTAAAGACCCGCCGTGTAGGGCAGCGATGCACGCTAAATCTGTCGAGAGTTGAAACGTCCTTCCTTTGGTGTGGTGTGGTAGTTAGGAGAGGGGGGTGCCAGCTCAGGTGTCGTCCACGTCACTTGACCATGGTTCAAACTTACGTGGTCCGTCACCAAAAACCCTCTAGTAACTGAACAGTGCGACGTTAATATTCTCTCTCTCTCTGTATAATTAGTTAGTATTCAGGTGGTCAACCCAAAACGTCTTGGCGGTCCACCAATCGATTCCGATCAATTTAATGTTCATCTTTGGTACCGAATATAGCAATCCCTGACAATTATTTCGTAAAAAAGTTGCTTGCTAAGAAATTGAAAAAATTAGCAATACTGTTAAAAACAAATTTCTTTTTTTTTTTAAAAAAAAAAGGAAAGAAAATGTTATTTATATTTTAAAACTTTTTACATCCATGCCTAAGTTGTTTTAAGTAATTTTTAAAAAGTTTAAAATTAGCATTATAACCCTTATATCATTACTTTTGTTACACGGATATCACCATTTACAACAAAATCTAGAAGGGAAAAAAAATATTCCTAAATTCTTGTCCAAGAATTGGATGCTTTTTCTCAAGAAAATATTACTGCATATAAAACCGAACTCATAATACATTTGGGCACAAAAGCATTTGGTGATATAATAAAACTGTATTAGCCGTAATAATACATAACTCGAATAAGATACATGTTTTCGCCTTTTACAGCTTATACAATGGCACCATTAACCCACGTAAGCAAATACGTACTACAAGATAAAAGTATCCCTTTGGAGCAAAGGGTAGTTGTAGTCCATATCATCTTGCTACAGTAGTCATATAGCGTGGCGTCTATCGATTTCGGATAAGTGGCATTATAAGTGGTATACACGCTTCACTGGTCAATATTTCAGACTGAAAGGCGGATGAATTATCAGGGTCTGACTGCAAAAGGGAAAACGGGATTTATGAGAGGTGATCTCCACTGCGTACTTCATTAAATGCAAATCGAAAGTATAGGAGAGATATGGGGCTTCAGAAATACTATTAGATTTTTGAGCGCGGGTCTTTTATGCCGGATTCTGAGGAATGTGGAGCAACTTTAAGAAGTGGAAAAGTGTTAAAAAGTATCTGAATTGTTATATAATGAGATCGCGTCACGTTTTGTTCTCAAAATGAGACAATTCAGAGTATTTTCTGTATCTGAGTGTTGTCTAAAAGAATTTTTGCAATTCTATTAAATCACAGAAATTGGTGGGGAAAAAAATTGATTTTTCAGTTTTTAATACTTAATTCAGTGTTTCTCAATCTGTGGGGCACCCCCCCCTTGGGGGCGTGATAACTGTATAAGGGGGGACGAGTCTGTTGAAAAGTCGAAAACAAAAGACTATTTAAAAGTTATTAATTGACTTAGGGTAAACAAAATACTTTCTAATATAATAAAATGCAAAATACGCTTTTACACTGATGTAGTACACTTATAAATGTATCAGTACTATACAATGTATTTTATAATTAATTTAACAATACTAAGTTAAGAACAAGTTTGATAATTATGGGCTCGTATTAACACTTACCTTAATAATTTGTACGGTTTATAGCTAATCCCTTTACTGCCGATTAAAAGCTATACGATTCGCTTCCCAATGCTACCATTTTCCAGTGGCCGCGGTAGCCGAGTGGTATAGGCAACGGATCGTGGCTTGCCGTGTCACGAGTTCGAGCCCAGTACCACTAAAGACCCGCCGTGTAGGGCAGCGATACACTTTAAATCTGTCGAGAGCTGAAACGTCATCTCGTTGGTGTGGTAGTTAGGAGAGAGGGGTACCAGCTCAGGTGCCGTACACGTCACTTGATCATGGTTCAAAATTACGTGCTCCGTCGCCAAAAGCCCTCGTGCAGCTGAACAGTGCGACGTTAATATTCAATCAATAAATCAATCAAGCCCCCATTTTCCACGTAGACGTGCGTATTTCGATGCTTTGGGGGAAGGAGGGGGAGGTGAAAAGGAATAAATAAGCCAATCCTCTGAATTAAGAAAATCTTTCGCAAGCACTGTCATGGTCCTTTTATTGCATTTCAAAGCCTTCGGAATAATTTTTTGGATAGCAGTGCACGGAAAAGATCGTACTTCGTAAAGACGTATATATACGCCTAGGAAATTAATGTTTTGGCTGAGAGACACGCTTATATACGTCGGTGGCATGCAAGGGGTTAAAGTCGTATTGTAGCTTTAGTGTGAAAGTATAGTATTATTGAATTCGAATCATGTTACTGTATGGTGCGGGGAGGGGGCGATGAAAATGATGATTGAATATTGGGTCGCGAATATTGAAAGTTTGAGAAGCACTGACTTAGTTCATTTTGTGCTTCTAATGAAATTAAGATCTTTATTCTAAATAAATTAGAAGTATTTTAGTAATCCAAGCTATGGTACTGGTATGCATTACTTAAGGATAGAATAATTTTTTTTAATTGTAATTTTTCAAAACTGTAAATTAAACACCAAAAGGAACATTTTTGAATATTCTATTCTTTGAAGCTTTGCATACATATTAACTTATATACAGCTGCATGCCCCGGGGTTACAAGGGCTCCTCAAGTGTTTAACTTTTTGTTAATGTAAATTTTCCCTTCCCTTTCTGGTGTCATCACTTCATGGTGTATGCGATTTCTATTTTAGTGTCATTAAAATTCCCTTTTTCGAAATTGCTTCCAACTCTTTGCCCCTTTGGATGAACCCGTTTTCCCTCCGCTTCGCCTGACGTTGCACGAACTTTTCCCGAAGAGTAACTTTATCCTCAAGGAAATTTTTCCTTTCCCTCTGGGCTCCAGCACTTTTGGGTGTGCGTATTCACGATGTGAGTGATTTCTATATTTATGTCATTAAAATTCCCCTTTCCAAAATTTCTTCCACTTCTTTTCTTTGTCGCACTGTTTTCTATTGCCTTCGTTCAGCACGGTGTCGCGCACAGGCATTTTAGAGTATAAAACTTTTTTTTCAACAGGAATAAGATCTTTTTACAAATTTCTATTTTGAATTAATAATTTGCAAAGTTAATCTAGTTTCATTCACAAGAAAAGAGACAACGTGTGAATTTATTATTAAATAATTAATGTAGTTTTGAATAATAGAAAACAATACTGGTTTAGTTTTTTTAAATATTAATTTATGTCCATTTTTGTTAAATAACACAGGTCTGCGATGAAAAAATTGTTGTATATTTAACTAGTGGGTTTAACTATATTTTTTGTGTTGATTACGGGAAAAATAGTGAAAAAATTCCATCACCCTTAGATAAGTCACAAATTTTATCTGAAACTTTTTTATTTTCAGGGGTTTTCAGGTCCAGTATGCGTACGATTTTTCAGTATTATAGCCTATATAATTGGTGAATTTAGTCTCAATTATGGATCTTTTATGGTGAATAGGTTACTAAACAATGTATGTTATTTACAAACACAGTTTTATTCTATTTATTTGCTATGACAATGAATCTAAACTCGGAATACCAGTTCCTACTGGAACGAGATATGTCTCATTCTCTCTTCCTCCATTCCCCTCCCCAAACCAACTGGCTGCTAGGCGCCGTGACCTTGGTTGCAGTTAGCGACTCAGTGTGGAGCTAGCCACTGTGGTGTAAACATCAAACAGTTTTGTACTACGGTATTTAAAAGAAATGGCTACTAGAGGATGGGTTAACTCTCCTAACTGTTGTTATACACTGCTGGACAATTGCTAAGGACGGATCACAAATTGCTATGTAGCATAACATTAAGCGAGACATGAGGCCTAGTAGGATAAAATATAGTTGCCACACTGTTCAGACATTAGAATAAAGAATATTTATTGTTCTGGAAAGTACAAAAGCTGTGAAACAGCTGAAAGAAAAAAAATGTTCATTTGATCTGCGTACGGAGAAATACAACAGTGCATCTAAAAGTCAGCAGGCACCTTAAGGAAAGGTATCAGTACGGGATATCTCCACCGTGGAGTGTGATGCAACAGTCCACACGTCGTACCATACTTTGCACAACATTATCCAGCAGCTGTTGAGGCAATTTATCCCATTCCTCTGTGAGTGCACGGATGAGGATGTTCTTGTTTGTCGGAGGATAGTTTCGACCAGCAACTTGCCTCCCCAAAGCATCCCACACATTTTCAATGGGGTTTAGATCTGGAGAACGCGCTCGCCATACGAGACGTTGAATACCCTCGCTGTCTAGACAATCCTGAACAGCGAGTGTTCGATGACATGTTGCGTTGTCGTCCATAAAAACAAATTTATCACCGACAGCACCACGGAAAAGACGAACATGAGGAAGTAGAACTTCATCAATGTATCGTTGACCCGTCATAGTCCCATTCGCAACCACATGTAGGCGCGTGCGGCCATTGATCATGATCCCGGCCCACACCAGGATACTGCACGTCGGATATCGGTTCTTTTCCTGGATATTTTCTGGACGATAAGCAGTACCACTCTCGCGCCAGATCAGTTGGCGTCTACAATCCGATGACAGACTGAACCTATTCTCATTTGAGAATAGTACGCATGCCCAGTCCTGTTCAGTCCAATTGTGATGCTCACGACACCATTGCAAACGGGCAGTGCGGTGCTGTCTGGTCAATGGGACACACACAACAGGTCTGCGTGCGTATAGTCCTCGTCCCCTCAAACGTCTGGCAACAGTTTTTCGGGAGATCTGCTTTCCTGAGGCAGTAAGAAACTGATTTGCCACCTGCTGAGCTGTGGTGCGCCTGTTCCTTTTTGCTGATAGGACGATATATCTGTCTTCTGTAGGCGTCGTACTTCTAACACGACCTCCCCCGTGCCGTCTACTACACATTCCAGTAGTTTTAAATGACTTGTACAGCCGTGAAACAACGCTGTGAGCGATGTCGAACACCCTGGCAACATCTGTTATTTTTCGCCCTTCTTCGATCTTTCTAATAATTCGGCCACGCATAAAATCATCTATGTGATGTCGGGAAGACATGCCAAAAGGTTTAAGTTCGTCTATTAAATCTTTCCTGTAAAACTTTGACTTGAAACAACAACTGTCCACACGCGTCAAAACCTTTAAAGCTCTTATGAACTCTATCACGTGATGAACAGACGTGGAAAAAAATTGCATACTCATACTTCTTCTTACTAATATCCCGCACTTATTCTAATTTTCCACATTTTGCTTCCTTTCATTTTGTGGTTGCTATGGATGATAGTGTTATCCGTCCTTAGCAATTGTCCAGCAGTGTATTTGTGGGTCTTATACCGTCAAGAAGCAACAAAGGAACATTTCTAATTTTGTTCAGAAGTTGTATTTTGCATACTTTGGTATTAAATTAGGGGACCAAGATAAATCTTGGGCACCTCATGTAGTGTGTTCTGTGTGTGTTGAAGAACTGAGACAACGGTTTAAAGGTAAGAAGTCATTTCGTTTTGCAGTACCCATGATTTGGAGAGCGCCTAAAAATCACAGTAATGACTGTTATTTTTGTTCTTGTTCAGTGCAAGGTTTCAATTAAAAAACAGGAAGAACATTTCATACCCAACCATCATGCCTTTGGCTATTCGCCTTGTACCTAATGGACCTGACTTGCTTATTCCTTCACCTCCGGATACCCTGGACAATATTTTAGACGATTTAGACCAAATATCACATATTAGCAGCGACAGTGATGATGGCTACGATCCAGGTACAAATGACCTTGAACTTTTCTCTCAATCAGATTTGAACGACTTAGTACGAGATCTGGGCCTCTCAAAGGACACAGCGGAAGTTTTAGGGTCTAGACTTAAAGGAAGACATTTGTTAAACTTTGGTGTTTCATTTTCGTGGTACCTATTTAGAGAAAAGGAATGAATTTGTCCCTTTTTTTACGCAAGAGGGGGACCTAGTTTTCTGCAACAATGTACCTGCAATTTTGGAAATGTTCAAAATTATGTATGAACCAGAGGAATGGAGACTTTTTATCGATTCGTTAAAAAGGAGTTTGAAAGCAGTACTTCTTCACAATGGTTACCGATATGCTTCTGTGCCTGTTGGACACTCAGTCCTTTTGAAAGAATGCTACGAAAATCTTGAGTTTATTCTTAATAAGTTCAGCTACTCTGACCATAAATGGACCATTTGTGGTGATTTGAAAGTTATTTTTATGTTACTAGGTCAACAAAGTGGTTACACAAAGTTTCCATGTTTCCTCTGTGAATGGGATAGCCGTGACAGGAAACACAACACTACGTAAAGCAGACGTGGCCAATCAGAAAGGCTCTTATTCCTGGAGTTAAAAATGTTGAAAGACAAAGTTTAGTAGATCCTTAGAAGATCTTGTTTCCACCACTTCATATAAAATTGGGGCTAATGAAACAGTTTGTGGTAGCATTATAGACAAAGAAGGAGAGTGTTTCAAGTATCTTTGTGAACAGTTTCCTGGGGTCTATCCGATGCTAAGCTGAAAGAGGGCGGCTTTGTTGGGCCTGACATAAGAAAACTTTTAAAGGATGAAACTTTTGTCACTAAAATGGAAATGAAAGAAAAAAAAATGCCAGGAATTCATTTTAACTTATTGTAACAGGCTTTCTTGGAAACAAAAAAGATCCAAACTACAAAGCTTTGGTTGCTGAATTGTTACAAAACTACAAAATATTGGGCTGCAACTTGAGTGTCAAAGTCCATTTCCTCCACTCACATCTGGACTACTTTCCAGAAAATCTTGGGGCTGTAAGTGAGGAACAAGGAGAACGTTTCCATCAGGATATAAAAGAAATGGAGCTCAGATACCAAGGTCGTTGGAATGTCAACATGATGGCAGACTACTGTTGGATGTTCAAACGGGAAAATTCACAAGAACACAGCCGAAAAAGTACTAAAAGAAGCTTCGATGGGAAAAGAAAACATTTTTACAAATACTTATAATAGCATTTTTAACACATGTGTATTACTATTATTCTTATTTAAGCTATTTATCTTTTTCTTTTTTTTAGTTTATGTTAAAATAATAAAAACAAATCCAAAATTTTCGTTTTTTGTACTTTTTTCAAATATTTTACCTTTATTTTGTAGGCAAGCCTTACGTGATAGAAAAAAAACCCATGTCATTTTTAAAATCAGCGTAAATAACTAAATAAAGATCAGTTAATAAAATCAAAACAATTTTAAAAAAGTCTTTTTTGCAGACCTGTGTAATGAATCAAAAATTCCTTACAGTTTATA
The DNA here is from genome assembly GCA_019973935.1 of Trichonephila clavipes. NCBI lineage: Eukaryota > Metazoa > Arthropoda > Arachnida > Araneae > Nephilidae > Trichonephila > Trichonephila clavipes. Next base: position 2,026,433 of record BMAU01014652.1, on the reverse strand, counting down.
GTGAGCTTGTAACTCTCTTTTGTTGTTGATCTCCGAAAAATCCTTTTTTAGTAGAGCCCCACTCAAACAATGAAACATGCATGCCAAATTTCAAGTCTATAGGTCTAATAGTTTCAAATATCTCATGATGAGTGAAAAAGTCACTTATCTCCAATAAATATAAGATCTTCAATTTCGGAAGTTTTTTTCTAATAGTGAAAAATGTTTTAAACAAGGAACATACATTCCAGACGTTCTCACCCAGTATAGGATTTCCTCTTTTCGGATATCCCCCAAAAGCGAAAACGTGTGAGTGGTCTGACGTCACCACCATGAGAGTGTCTTCCGGTTTGGTCATTTCCAGAGCCACCATGACAGCGTCTTCTAAAGCTAGTGTATCCACCAAGGCCCGATGGGCGTTGTTGAAATGATGTGAATGATCAATTCGACCCCCTGAAATTGTAAAATATTTTGAATGTTTCAAAAATGCTCAACTTCATCCTGTGAGTAATTAATTTTTAAGGATGGGAATTTTTATATTAATTTTATTTGTAAATTCAAAGACTTGTATTATCAACTCTTCACACTAATATCAGTTAAAATTTATTTTAAAATACAAGGATAAATTTAGTGCGAAGAAGATTATTTTAATACATTTAATATTAAATTACGAAATCATATTTAAATATTAGTTACTTTATAATTTTTATTTACATTGTGTGTTGTGGGAATCTATACTTGACAATTATTTACTTTTATTTCATTTTACGTTATACCTACTTATTATAGAATTGTATTTTTATTAAAAAAATACCTTGTTATCCATATTATACAACTATATCTTATAGTTTACTGATATAAAAACAATACTAATTTAGGACAGTCTTTTATTACGAATAGCTTTAAAATTGAATAATAATCACACTTCTAAATAATTAGCCCTTTACTGAAACCTTTCAGACATTTTACATTTACGTTCTGAAAATAAAAACTTCAAATAACAGAAATTGAAAAGAAAATTTATAAGTTATTCATTTACCTAATAATATTTATTTATGTTATAATAATTAGTTGCAACCATAGCTGCTAATTGTGGAAATATTTGTACAATATTTAATAAAAAAACTTCATTTAATCCTATTCTTCGGTTATATAATTGCCAATCATAATATTTTAATATTCACTATACGGATTTAATTAATTAATTATTAAGAGTTTTCCTTTTAAGCAAAACCCTCTAACCCTAATAAGTTCTTGAAATCACTTAGCGTTATCTGATTTCGAATTATTTAAGTTTCAACAGCCCACATATCAAGTTTTACAAAATAATTTGTAACAATATACTTTTGATAAAAGGCTAGAAAAGAAAAAGGCAATTATATCTGGCTATTTAAATTTTTTCCCCTAAACTTGCAGTTGAAAAGTAATAGTTATAATTATATATAATTTTGATAAAGATGTATTTCATTAGAAGAGTCTGCTGTTGTTTTTTGAAATCTTTTTGTACCTTTCTGCTCGTGATTTTTAGTAATAAGTTTCCTGAATTTGTTTCAATCCTTATACACTGTTTCTTTAATTATGTTCTAACTAAATGCAGCAAGATAACACTTCAGAACTAAATGTATTTTTAAAACAACAATTCTTGATTATAAAAGTTTCTCTTTAATTGGCTAACATGTAACTTAATGATATACCATGTATCTGATAAAAATACGAGACATATCCGGAACTTAAGTACCGTATCGTTCTGCTTTAACCGCAGCGGTAGTAACGCTTGTTCAGAGATTTTGCACACCTGTTAGAAAAGTTAGAATAAATTTAAGTCAATAAAAAGTACTCTAGACTGTATGACCTTTGAAAACTTTAATGAATTGAGATCAAGGTCTGTTAGGCTTGCAGTTTCAACTCGCAGTCAACTGACGTTTTACGCCAAAATAAATTTTAAAAAACCCCAAATGACGGGCGCTTTGGCACTCGGCAAATCAGCAAAACATACAAATGGTAAAGGCAGACTTAACACGTGTCTCTGATTAATTGTAAATCCCGTAAAGCCAGATTGTGTCGTTTTTGCATGCGTTAGTGAGTGTTCAACATGTCTAAGACAATAGCCATTTCCGTGAACTTTGAAGTGTGTTCTGTAATTCGTCTTTTAAACACAAATAATGTTAAGGTATCCGACTACGGTTGGAACCGTGATTTTGCAAAAGCATATAAATGGATATTTATGATGTTTAGTGTCACTTAGATTTGAAAATATACAGAGTGTTTTTTTTTCCAGGTATAGAAGTGTAAGTTGACATTACTTTCCAAGATGGCGACCGATTTAACAGCTGTCAAGTGATTTATTCTCAGTTTGGTTTGGCAATTCATCATGAATAGACTCACGCCTGAACAACGCTTTCAAATTGTGCAATTTTATTTCGAAAATAATGGTCGATTTTCATAAGCGAATTTTGTTTAGCGATGAAACGCACTTCTGGTTGAATGGCTACGTCAACAAACAAAACTGCCGCATTTGGAGTGAAGCTAATCCACAAGTGTATGTCGAAACACCGTTACATCCAGAAAAACTGACTACTTGGTGCGCTTTATGGGCTGGTGGAATCCTTCTTCAAAGACGATGAAGGCCACAACGTTACAGTCAATGGTGATCGGTATAGAGCCATGATTACTAACTTTTTCATTCCTGAATTGAACAATCATGATGTCCAGGATCTGTGGTTCCAACAAGACGACGCAGCATGTCACACAGCTCGTGCCACAATCGATTTATTGAAAGACACGTTTGGTGACCACCTAATTTCCTGTTTTGAACCCGTGAATAGGCCTCCAAGATCTTGTGATTTAACACCGCTAGACTATTTTTTGAGGAGCTATGTAAAGTCATTGGTCTATGCGGATAAGTCACAAACGCTTGACCATTTGGAAGACAACATTTGCCGTGTTATTGCCGATATACGGCCACAAATGTTGGAAAAAGTCATCGAAAATTGGACGTCCAGATTGGACTACATCCGAGCCAACCGTGGCAGTCCTATGCCAGAAATCATATTTAAACTGTAATGCCACAAGATTATCTTTCGAATAAAAAAAATTCATGTCAATAAAATAATACATCGTTATTTTATTGCAATTTAAAGTTCTATACCTCTCAAAAAAATACCCTTTATATAAAGTTGTTTTAGGAATAGAGTATTGCAATAAAAAATTATTATACAAGTACAATATGTTGACAAAAAATGAACATTGAATGACCCATTTTCAAAATATTCTCCTTTTGTGAAAAATACTTCTATTATAAAACTATTTTGTCTGTGTATAGTTCAGATCACTGTACAAAGGCTCAACTAGAATTTTTGAAATAGTTAACCTAGAAGAGGGTTTATCCATGTTTTACGACAGCAGAGGGAAGAAATTTTAAGAAAAAAACATCGATAATTATTTCAATGGGTTGTAACTCTGAAAATAATGTGGTTTTTTCAAAAATCCTAATTGAGTCTCTGTACAGAGGTCTGAGCTATATACAGGCAAAATTTTATTATAATAGAAGCCTTTTTCACAAAAGGAGAACAATTTGAAAAAAGGTTATTCTAAGTTATTTTCTTGCCGAAATATTGTATTTAAATAACTTTTTTTGTCAAAATATCCTTAAAACATTTTTATACATGTATTCTAATCTAAGTGACACTAAATATTATGAAAATTATCTATTTATTCGCTTTTTTAAAATCACGGTTCCGAACGTAGTCGGTAACCTTAAGCCAGTTGAAATTCTTCGTTAACTTGAAGAGATTTATTGTTAAGATGTAATAAGTGATGGTATGAGTGAGAAAGTGGGTGACATTCAACTCAACGATGGACGCACCAATGCTCGTGACGAAGCATGAATTTGGGCGGCCTTTTGTTGTCAATGAAAAATTTCGTAAAGCAGACGATTCACAATAAGACTGCTTTGTGATGAGTTTCCACCAAGAGCTGTTTAGCCTTGGTTCTCTTCACTAGCGGCATCTTGTTTAGAACATGGAATTGAGAAATTTATTTCCCTATGTGACAAATTTGAGAAATGGTGATAACTATGTAGAAAATTAGTTTCCGACATGCTCTTTCATGTAAGAATAAATCTAGTTTTGAAAAAAAAAAATCTGGTTTTTTTTGACAGTGTCTTATACGACTTTTTCCAAAATGGTATTTATTTTCTGGACACCTCTCGTGTGCGGATAGAAATTGAAATCAGTTTCAGAAATTCATCGATATTAGCGATTCATTCTCAAGTAAACTAAGGGAAAAAATATGCTATTATTCATCTGAAGTAACCATTAATTTCAAATGTGATTCATTTGCTTTTGTTTAAAGATACTTATTTGGCAAATTCTGTAAATATTGTTGACTAACCATTTTAATTAGTAAATAAGTAATACAATGCACTAAATTCATAGTGGTTATATGGTAAATGCGATTACGTGTTCTCCACTGAATTTAAAATTGATAGTAGACGTGGACTTGATGTTCCACTGGTAAAATTTTGATAAAATTTCGAATTTGATAGTTGAGCAAAGATGTCCAAGTACTAAGATTCTTAAAAACGTTTTTAAAAAAGTTTAAAAAATATTATATTATACATATATATTTAAATCAAATGCATTTTGTTTATCTACATGCGTTATTATTGTTGACAGATATGTACTTATCAAAAGAAAGTTCCTGCTAAAAACAAGAGTTGGCAATAGCGAAGAGAACTTTAACTGATTGGCATTAATGATTGCTTTTATCATGTGTGACTATGACTTCCCAGAATTTACCACAATCCTACAAAATGAATTAATTATTGTAAATCGCATTTAGTTTCACCATACCCAAACAATCAACCATTAATACAACAGTCGATTGATATTACCTTATTTTGACCACAACAGATACAAGTATTAACAAAATACTTTTATATTTATAATTGTTTCACATAACTTTTCAAAAGCTAACAGATAAAAATAATTATAAAAATACCTTCGACCATGAGAAAGTACCCTCTGGGATTTTTTCGCAAAATCTCTATGGCCTTCCTGGTCATTTCGGCCAAAGAAGGTTCACCATCTGGGCCAGAATCTCTGTCCACTTCATACGCCATGTGTCCATGATTGAATAATCCTACAGTACAAAATTAAAAATGACCAATTAGACAAAAGACGATTTAAAAAGACATTGAAAAACTGGTGGGTCTATTTTGAATAGGGACTGACCTAGAAGGTAGTCTGTCTTGGCAGGGTCTACTTTGTCGAAATCTTCTTTTCTGTAAATGTATTCGTAGTCCAGTTCTCTGGTCTTCTTATCCCTAAGCCATTCGTCAATTAGGTTACGACCATCTTCTCTTCTGCCCATGTCCGTCTGCATTCTGGGGTCGTTTTCTTTTCGAGGAAGGAAATGACGTCGACCACCCCCTAAAATGACCTGTCAAAGTATGAAAATTTTTAAAAAAATTATAAGTAGGGTATTTAATGCAAAGCTATATTTCTAAAAACAAACATGCTCTAAATTAAAAAAAAAGAATCGTAAATGTAAAAATGAAAAAACTTTTTCGCGAATGTTTTATTTATGATTTTTAATTTTTCACCCATCTGGGACGAGCTCTCCCAGAGGACTTAAGAGTTACAAGTTACTTGCGGACACAGTATCCGAGTGGTCATGGTCACAAACTCGTGTCCGGCGTTGTCAAATGGCGGGTTCGAGTCCTAATGGCACTGAGTGAGAGTTATGATGACGTCACACTATGAAGCAAGACGAGGGCAATTGGCGACGGACCTAGTAATAGTGAACCTTGGTCAAATGACAATGACGCTCCCCCCTCCTAACTTCACCGCGCCAAAGTGAGGGCTTTGAGCTTCGACAGACTTAATATACATCTATCTCCTGTACACGGAGTGTCTTCAGTGGCACCAGGACCCTCCGACTAAGAGTTCCGTGACCATAACCTCTAGGTTACTGCGGCTACCCTAGTGCCACTGAAGGTTTGCCGTGTTGAAGGGTTGATGTACGCTATTTCTGTCAAGGCACAAAATCCTTCCTAATAGCCTTAGTGTGGCCATAAAGTGGAACGTTAATAAACACTCACTCACTAGGAAAGAACCTCAACCCTACTGCAAAAAGATGTCAACATATGTCAAGAAAAAGGCAATTAAAACACAGTGATTCGTACAAAAAATAAATAATACATTTTGTGGATTTTCATGAATTCGTATAACAAAATATGGGTTTCAATGAAGCAATTAAAAAAGAATCATCCACAATACACATAAAAACACAGAAAATAATACAAATACTTCAAATATATAATGCCCATGTGTCCGAAAACAAATAGAATAAAAAATAATTTAAGATTGTATTTGAAGTTATAAGGGTAGATATAAAATAGAATAAAAAAACAATTTGAACAACAATTTTAAAGTGACTAGATTGTGCTAGACAGTGGCGTAACGGAGAATATTAGGGCACCTGCAAAGTCAGGTTTTGAACCCCAAGCCAAATCTTACAAAGTGTACATTATTAGCGTTAGTCAGGCTTTGGGACCCCTAGAATTCTAGAGTTCTGCTGCTAGCAGAGTATTTGTGGGAAGAGAAAGAAAATAGTGGTGAAACCAGAAATAGACACCAAGCTGTTGGACGTTGGAAAGTGTCCCGCTTAGTAAAGTAAAATCGACACCAGACAGTAGGTCAGTTGACAGCCCAATACGATGCAGGTTCAAGTACAAGCGTTTCGGAACACGCAGCTTAGTGGACACTCTTGGATAGGGAACTGCGCAGCAGACATTCCACTAGGAGCCTCTGTTGACCAAGCGTCATCACCAACTACCCCTAGAGTGAGATCAGAAACATTGAGACTTGATCATAAACAAGGGGAAGAGAGTTTCCTGGTTGGATAAATTATGATTTCTCATTCATCACGGTGATAGTTGTGTCAAGGATAACTGTCTTTAAGGTGAACAGTTGCTCCTCCATGTTTAGCAGATCATACACAGGCTTGTGGTGGCGGCATTATGCTTTGGAGAACGCTCTCATGGGTGACTCTGGTACTCTTAGTGGAAGGGGTACCAGAACTAAGGGTTACTTTCTGAGCATAATTTTGAATTAGAATCGCACCCATATATGATATCTGTTTTCCCAACTGGAAATTAAAACTTTCTACAGGACAGTGTCCCATATCAAAAGGTTGGGTTAAAAAGGTTTGAGGAGCTTATATATGAATTCCCCCCCAATTTATATTCTTGTCACCTAACTCGGTGGATTTTAATCTAGGATACACTTGGGTTTTCTCAGAAAGTGAGCGCAGAGATCAGACACCTTCATGTCGGAATATCTTGACTTTACGTGACCCTTGCTTAAACAATTGGCAAAATCTGTCTCCAGTCATTTACCAAGAACTTGTGGTATCCATGCCAAAGGGAGTTGCAGCTGTTTTGAAGGCAGAAAGCGGTGCAAAGTGTTATTGAGAAGGTGTGCATAATGTTTTGGTTCTTCGGTATATTTAATAATTTTATTCTGGATAATATGGTTATTAATAATGGACTCAGTCCAAATAATAATGTTTTAGTTATAAAATATTACGTGAAAATCTTTACAAACGAGGGGCAAGGAAATATGAAGTGGTTTTCGCGTCTCTGTTAAGACACGGATTTACAAAGGTTGTTCAATTCCTACTATTAGCTCACGCTCTCTACATATTTATTTAGTTATTTATCTTGGTGGAATTTTCAATCGTTAATAAAATACATTTTAAAGCACTCAATTGAGCTGAAATTTTAAATACATAATTATTATGGATGACAATACAGTAGTTTAATTATAATTAATAAAAATTAATTGATTAAAACTAATTATTTAAAGAATTATAAATGCAGCAACGTTGGTATCATTTTTGGAGACTTAGCAACTATTTTGGCGACTTGGGTCAAAACTTTAAAAGATTTTTTTTTTTTCGCGTTTTAAAGCATTCAGCTGAAGTTTTTATATGAACGATTATTTTGGATGAAAATACGATACTTTGATGATAATTAATAAAAATTAATTACCACTTAATGTTGTGATTTTGCCATATGTATATACATATTTATATTAATTGTACTAAAAAGTAGCTAAAATAAAATTTTTCTTTGTTAATCTATGTAGGAATTGACTCAAAAAAATTTCTTTTTATATAATGCTCACTTTTTATTTTAAAGAGAAAGACATTCTTTGTAGGGAATGCAATAAGTAAAGAAATATGTTGGGAAAAAGTATAATATTCCAGTTATAATTGGATTATATGAGTGTCATTTGATATATGACGTATTTTTCCTGAAAAATTTGAAATCATTTGACCGCGACGGGGCTACAAAACAATTACTAGAAACAAAAATATTTCAGATATTGTATGATATGAAGAGTGATCTTTGCCTTATTAAAAATAACATGATGATGATGAACAAAATATGATTTTGTAGACAGAGTTATTATTGTATGACTGTGAAATCAATAAAGAATATCCAAGAGAATTGTAAATTTAACATAGCCCCTCTGTCCTTTTTTAGTATAATTTCGACAATTTTAAATAATTGATGAATTCTATAGCCATGATGGTAACTAAATTGTTTTTTTATGGAAAAATAACTGCATTAGGTCAAAAAATTTTAACACTTTTTAAACTATTTGTATTTTTTAACTATACTTAAGTCTTCTCAGATTTGCTTTGGATTTCTAGAAAACAATTGCTATAATATGCTTCAAGAATGTTTAATAACAACTTGTGTGGAATAATATGCATAGTATACCATTCAAATAGCTGTTGCGCACGTTTTTACTGCTAAAATGAATTTACGCTAGACAATTTGCTCATTTCATTGTTACTTTATAGATTCTGTAAACATTCTTTTAGATATAAGTGATATTTGAAGCTTTGACAAGATTATTCATCGTAAAATAATGCTAATTTTGAATGAAATGGGGCATTACAAAGATTTAATTATAAAGAATGAAATGCCTTACGTTGATGTTCCTTCCTGGGTCATTTTCGACGAGCTGTCGGGCAATATCTTTGCAGGCAGACCGTGCTTCCTCTGGTATCTTGTCATCACTCTCCCAATATCTGCTGGCCGAGTGACCGTACATAGCTGCAGGGGTAGCATGAGTCACACGGGTAGTTGTCACCAAACCCGTCGACTTTCCTGAGAACAAATATATTCAATAAATAAAACTACTTTCAAACAAAAAGACATAGGTGTTTGTATTGAGTACTAATTTGATATAAAACCTGAAATTCGAATTTTTTTTTTAATTTATAGAACCTGAAAGACACGTTGAAAATGAAAAGAATAAAGTACAGTTAAAAAATTCTTTGCTGTGTAATATCCCTTTTGGGATGTAAAATAAAAGAAATTGCAAATAAAAAAAAAGTTGTTGTGAACTCTAGCCGGCTGAATTGTGAGGGATTAACAAGGGATGGGACATTTTCTTAAAATGTATTCTTTATTATGACACTTTATATAATCCCTATTTAAATTCAACCTAAGCTATGAGAGCAAGTGAACTTAAATATTAATCTAAATATTTAAAATCTCTAAATATATACTTATCAACGAAGAATCCTAACAATAATAGTAGCCCTTGAACGCTCCTTTCAATTTAAACCATGACGATTTCCAATATTAACTTTTCTAAATTCTTAGTCTCTGCATGACAACAATCACCATCCCTTACTTCACTCTTCACTTCACTTAACTTTAAATAGTAACCTTCATTAACACAAATCCCGGTACCTTTACACAAAGGTGTTTTATAATCGTATAATGCCATAAAAAGTATTATTCCTAAGATCAATGGTCTCCAACACCCGGTCCGTGGATCAAATACTACTGGTCCGCACAAGAAACATTAAATTGTTTCCATTTTATTTACTGCGACATATTTTTCTTGGGTTTGGGCTACTTTTTATGAAAATCACTTTATATTCATTTTTGGTGTCGCTATATTTTATTCTGAAGGCACGTTTAAATACAATTACAATAAAATTATTAAAACAAAACAATCTAAAATATAAACAATCAACGTCCTGCCGGTTCAACGGGTCGAGGTAAAATTATCCAACGTTGACCGGTCCACAGCGATAAAAAAGGTGGGCAAACACTGCCCTAGAGGATTAAAAAGAATCACGAACAGAAACGCGTTACAAAGTACCAAGACAAAAGTGGCTGCAAAGGAAATTTAAAAGTACTCGAAAAATGAAAAAATACACATGAGAGAGGTTATGTTACTTGTATGCTTAGTTTTTATACTTGGGATTTTATAACAGTTTTAATTTTTAAAAAAAAAACCAAACAACACCAGTTTTTACGTATTTTCGACTTATTTTTAATACCTATCTATACACTGTTTTTAATACTGAGTGTAAGCTAATCCTTCAATTATATGGGCTTCAGTATGAACTTTAAAAAAGAAGTTCCTCATTGACCACTTTTTTTTTCAACGGTAACAGTCAAACCATATATTGAGAAATTATTTCGAAACAAATAGATAAATGCGTTAATACACTCATCGCACTTTTTTAAAAAAATGATACTTCTACATAGCAGAACTACCGACGAATTTTTAAGCTAAACAATATGATCTGATACAGAAATTAATCATAATAAATATCTACATCTTTCATTCAGGTCTCAATTTAGCATAACGTCCTTGAATAATCACACCACTTAATAAAAAACGCATTTCGAAAGACCATTCATAGAAAAACTGGAACTTGGTCATCAACCCTTTCTTATCAGCTAAAACTTCAAGAGGCGTTAAGATTTTGTACGTCCACCTGTATATGACGTACCACTGAAAAATACTTAGTTATTTTACTCATCCATTATTGAAAATTTTGTCTGCAACCAATATGAGAAATCGCGAATAAAAACCTTATTTTTGTTTTAAAAATTTTTTTAAGACGGATAAAATATCTTCTTCATTTCATGGAAACAAGTGTCATACATTTGTTTTTAAAGTCAATTCCTACTTATATAGGTCAACAAAGAAATTTTTTTTTACTTTGTGACGAATCTATACGCGTCCTCACACTAATCCTCTAGAGGAATCTTTGGGCTAGCATTCACGTTTAATTCACAGCCATCCCTCTGAAGAAGAAACCGTAATATTCAGATTAGTTCGACTTTATAAAGTCAGTATTGCAATTATAGAGAAGAAGGTAAGAAGCAGCTATATTCGCTACGTAGGTAAGATTGAATTAGGTTTACTTTCGCATGTAAAGATTAAGAGTGGTGTTTGCCACTGAGTTCAACTAGTTGATTTGAGGTTAGGAATCAACGATAGATTACGTTGAGTTAAAGTTGATTCCACATATCTGCTTAATAATCATTGCTTTCTCCATGCTACTTGTTTGACATTCTCTTTGTGAATAGATTGATGTTGGTTAGTTTGCTTCACTAAATAAATAATTGTGATTATGGAATTCTCTGGTTCTGCTTTCATTCCTCCCCCACCTTTAGGTAGGCAAGACAGTGAGAGAGAAACTTCGGGTAGAAGTTCATTACAACTTTTTATTAAATAATTACAATTAATATAAATATATAACAAGATATATAAATAAGTATATATAAAAAAGGGAGAGTGTGAATTATAATAATAGGAATTGAAAAAAAAATTCTTCATTTTGTCAACAAATTGTCAAATGGGCAAATGTGCTGACTAGAATAAAGCCTCAGTTATTGAATTCCGTCAATCCCCTCAGCACGTAGTAGAAAGATAATAAAAATGATAATCGAGCGAAACATATATTCGCAAGATGCAGTAACTAATCTTCCTATTAATCTATAAATCTAACAAACTCAACTACTGAATTCTGAAAGTGACATCGGAGGGAGTCAGGTAACACTAAGCAATTCAAGATTATTTGATTTAACCAGTTAACTGCTATTGACGAGTATACTCGTCACGCGCAAAAAGTAGTGTCCTACATTGATTAAATTAAAATTTTAGATCGTAAGTTTTGAGAAAAACAAAACATATCCTCAAATTTAAAGATGTTTCGAATATTTTGAGGCCAGGCCGGAGTAAGATAAATAAATAAAACAAAAAAGTAATATATAAAAAAAGTTTAAGTCAATTCCTACTTAGGTCAACAAAGAAAAAATTTATTTTAGTTACTTTTTATTAAATAATTACAATTAATATAAATATGTATATACTTATGACAGAATCGCAATATTAAGTGGCGAAATAGAAAGTGATTTTCCTTGCAATCGTTCATTTTCCTTTCTATATATGGTGTTGGACTATTATTTATTCATTAATTAAATAGAAATAATGAATTAACATGTGAAAAACTCTATTAGCACAAGTGTCATCCACTACAAGTTTAAAAAATATATTTGAACTTGAATGGATGAATAAAAAGTATATTTTATTAATGATTGAAAATTTGCACAAGATATGTATGTATATATAAATAAATATAGGGAGAACGTGTGAACTAATAGTAGGAATTGAAAAAAACTATTATAAGTAGAAACATATAATTAGTAGTTCAAGAATTTTTAAATTTATTGGTATGAAAAATTTGAGGAGTGTAGAATAATCATCTTGTAATTTTATTCTCTTATTACCTTATATATTAAACCGATCGTTTGAGATAATTTTTTTTTTTTTTTTTTTTTTTTTTGTAAAATGTAATGGTACGTAAACTTGATTATCTGTTCCATAACAAACAAGAAATATTATTCTCCCTTGTTAATAATACATCCTTACTTATAATGCATCATCCAAGTTCATTTTCAGAATACATCACATTAATGTAACGAATATTCTCCAATTCTTTGTAGCATCACAAAAAAAGCTTGTGAAATATTTTCATTTCTCTCGAGTCATTTTTTTTCTGAAGTTTCACACGAATACTTTCATGTGATTTTAAATAAATAAAGCAACTCACAGCTACTCCTCAGCAACTTTTAGAAAAGAATATTTTTGCAGGAATACCCTCATACATTACTATTAATCTTAGTCAGAATAACTGTAACTCAAAGAAATGCTGGGACACGAAGACAAATTCATTTGTGTAATGTCACAATACACGGATGATACAATGGCGAATTATATCTTTGAAATATTTTCTTCTTAGAATGAATGCATTTAATTTTCGATTCAGTACTAATACTAATTATATAAATTAATAATGCTAAATAATGTTTTATTCATAGGCAACTGAGAATCCATCTGATGAAATTAACAAAAAAAAATAATAATAAAATAAAAAAAACACACCATATATATATATATATATATATATATATATATAACAGAGCTAAAGGCGCATGCATAACTCATTCCTTTATTATTTAGAGGCTAAACATATCTATAGTACAGTATTAAAAATAATATAAGCGAGCGAAAAATATTTGTAAGGCTTTTGTTAAGCATAAATAAGGAGCTATTCTACAGCATCTACTTAAAATATTCCTTTAATACTGATTCACAAGTTATTTATCTTAGCTAATATGGAGGAAGGGGCTTTGTTGATAATGCAAATATTTTATCGACAGCTACCAACGATAAATACTAAGCAGACGCTTTACTTTCAAATATTATATTACACATTGTATTTCTTTTTCTCTCTCTCAAAAGAAAAGGTTAAATCAAGTAAATATTTTAAATATTTATTATAAAATACATTATTTAGAAGGAAACTATATTTATAGTGTTCTGATTATTTTTCTGTGGACATGAAGTTCTTTTATTGAAATGAAATTACTCAAATGTATTCAATTAGCTATTATAATTTTGAGTAACTTTACACCTGAGCCGAGTGTTCATGATCACTAGCCTGGCTCAGGGGCTTAGATCTAGCGCGTCCACCCCGTATGTCCAAGGTTGTGGGTTCGATGCCAGCTGGAGTCGATAGATTTTCTGGATGCAAAAATCGTAGGTACACATGTCATATGATTATGCGGCATGTAAAAGATCCCTTGAGTACCAATTTGGCTTTGGTACTTTCGGCAAAATTGAATCACGGCAATATTTAGTATCCGACGAGAACTGAATGAATTCAAGCGTCAGTATCTGGTAGCGGGAGCCCCCTAGATGATAACACCAACGAAATGGCTCTTACACTTGGGTTTTCCCGTGTCTGCAAAGGCAAATGCAGCCCATATAAGAAAAGAATGCATGTGGAGGTGGACATTTTTTCAAGTCCCGACAGTACTAGAGACGCATCCTCTAGATCAGTGGTGGCCAAGCCGTGGCACGTGTGCCGCGGTGTGGCACGCAAAGACTTACTGAAATTTTTTTAAAAAAAATTGAAAAGGCAATAAATAACCCTTTTTTTACAATTTTATTGAAGTGGGGTTGTCTCAGACAAAAAAATCTCAAACTTTGAATCAAAATGTTTGTGTGAATAAATGTTTTCTGCTATGAATATAATAAAATAAATATCACTCACAAAACTAGCTGATGTGCACCTATAATAACCTAATTTTGTTAGCATCTGTAAGAGCTAATCCTAATATAGATGACTTGGTAAAAAAAAGTAGTAATTCAAAAGCAACATTAAGTATATATTGCGCGTTTAATAATAGTTTTGAATTAAACGAGTCATGTTACTCGTTTTTGTTTTATACCTAACCCAATTGGCTGAGCTTGTAAAAAGATTATTAATAATAAAACTTAAGTTTCGTATTTTCGTCTTATTTATTACATTATTTTTAAATTTCGATACATAGACGCATTAAAAATGTGCTATCTGTGAACAAATCTCATAATAAGCTTATAAGTAACATTTTTTTTCATTTTTCCATATTTGTTTGCAGGAAAAGTTGTAAATGGCGCGCATAATTATATTTTTTATCAAATAGTGGCCCACTTCCCAAGGTTGGCCAACCATGCTCTAGAGGGCTTGAGTTGCCGTGGGAGCCTAGGGGGGGTTATTAGTTCGAACCCTAGTATACCACTGAAGAACCGCCGTGTAGAGATACTGATGCACGTTAAACTTGTCGTGACTCAAAGTCCTCCCATTGGCATAATGTGGAAGTTAGTAGAAGATGGGGGTAGCTTAGGTGTCCTCCGTGTCACTTGACCATTGCTCAAAAATACGAAGTCCGTCATCGATAACCTTCATGTTGCTATATTGGACGACGTTAATAAACACTCTTACTAACAGGTTTGACACACTGTAAAGCAAGCTGATACGAGGTCCGTCATCAATAACGATCATGTTGCTATATTGGGCGACGTTAATAAACACTCTTACTAACAGGTTTAGTACACTGTATAGCAAGTAGAGCTCTAAGTTCTCAAGTAGGCATAGTTTGGAAGTTTACAAAGAGGAATTTCAGTTTTTAAGTAAAATCCGTGTTACTTGAACATGATCCAAACTTATTAAGGCCATCCCTAACAGCCTTCACGCTGTTTTTGTGAGACGTTTATAAAAAATCAATTAACCTGAGCAGAAAAAATTTTAAAGTTAATTTTATATTAGACGTATCGATTGAATGGTTAGTTTTTTCAATAAGAAATTTGATGAAAATAGGGTTCAAATTATACAAATTTGTAAGACAACTGTAAGATAGCCTCTCAAGCGATCCTTCTCTAAATGCGGCTATCTCTGTAATATATGCTCAGGAATAAAATACACAAAACTTGCTCTAAAC
Source organism: Trichonephila clavipes (assembly GCA_019973935.1). Taxonomy (NCBI): domain Eukaryota; kingdom Metazoa; phylum Arthropoda; class Arachnida; order Araneae; family Nephilidae; genus Trichonephila; species Trichonephila clavipes. Next base: position 2,010,796 of record BMAU01014652.1, on the reverse strand, counting down.
AACGTTTAACTTTGGCATTATCACTAGTTTTCAAGTTCTTATTTTAATTTTATTTGAGGTTCTTAAATTTATATGATTTTATTAAGTTTTTATGCAAATTTTTCACGTTAAAATAAAATGTTTATTTAACATTCAGAGATGGGAATAAAAAATATGCACAAAGTAATACATATAGCTCAAACACATTGCTGAGAACGAGAAGAAGTATGTAAAAAACGTAAATTCAAATATTCTTAATTTCGTAACTACACGAAAAAAAAATCAACACTTGTGCATCGCTAAACAGAAAAATTTGATGCTTGAGCATTTGTATACTTCATAAATAAAACGCGTAATGATTACATTATTCATAAGTAACATTTCAAAATTTAGCATAAATATAACGAAATGAAACAGACTCTTTTAAATAAAAAATTGTGAATTTTTCATTTTCCCCCCTCTTTTTTTGTTATATAAGACTAACATAAATTTTGAAATAAATAAAATGAAAAAAATTAGATGCATTCTATGATTTTCATTCTTAAGATTTCCCTGATTGTAGTTAAATTAATAAATAGATTTATACGCGAAATACAGAATAAGAAAATCAGTCTTGAGAAAAGGGGACAAAAATTATATTAACATATCTTAATATAATTTTGTTATATTTCGTTCCCTTGAGAAAAACTTTTTGTTTTAAAACTTTTTTTTTGCTTTGTATGAAAAACAATATAATAAGGCTACTTCACTGATACTTCATTAAGGTATCCGACTACTTGCGACAACTTTTTGTTGAAAAAAAAGGAGATAAAGGGATTTTTTTTGTGATTTTTATATTTATTTAGTATAGTTTAAAGAAAAAATCCTAAAATCGGTAAAAGAAAAAAATTTATTATTATTAAAATGGGAAAATGCTAGTAAAAATGTACAAAAAATTACATAAACGGGTTCCGTTCTGTACAAAGATTTTACCAACAAATTCTCAATTTTTCAATTTTGATGTGTTACTTTGTTATTCCTGTTTGAAGTGACCTTCACGATAAGAGATATTTTAATTTTTACAAAAACCAGAGCACTTTATCTTAGTGATTATACGAAATTGCTTAAAAAAGCACTGACTATATTCACATAAAGGACTGCAAATTGTGAAATAAAATAGTGATTGATAAATCTGAAGATCAAAACACTTCTACTGTTATGCAGAACATAAGCAAAAAATTTCAGCTAACTATTTTCAAAACTTTTTGAGCAATCCCTGTCTCCGCTTGAGTTTTTCGGGGGAAAAAAAACACTTTTCGAGTAAAACGCATTTTAAAGTTTGACATCTTGTGTAAATTTATAGCATTTGCTTTTACTAAAACGCTTGCAATTTTTGTTCTAGTGAATGGAAAATAAAAAACTTGGTATTGTTATTGAGCTAATAAGAGGGCCTATAAAATAAAATCATAAAAAAAATTGCCAATTTTTGAAAAAACCCCATGGTTTTAGGGTAGTCGGACACTTTAAAGAATTAAATTGGGTCTAAAATTCATATGCCAAAAGGTTTCGATTTCTACAACATCAACCCAAGATGTTAGAACGAAGGTAAATGTTTTTGCATGCTTAGGTTAAATTGAGGTGTGAGAGTTATACGCATGTACCGTATTTACTTGAATCTAAGCCGCACTATTTTCCAGTGCTACTGTTACTGAAAATCGGGTGCGGTTTCAAATCGAAGGCAAAACATTTGTTGAATGGGGGAAATTGTGTTTCCACCCCTTTTTCAAAGGAAAAAATGTAACCGTGTAACCACTTGCATCTATGACTTATCCCATTCTGCACTTAATCTTCAACATTCAGTGTATCCTAAGCATTATTGTCTGCTCGTGTTTAGGAAATTCTATTGTATACGCTTTCCTTTAACCACCTAAACATCAAAGATATTGGCAATAGCATAAAGAAGAGTTTACTATGGTTCATGCATGAAAAGTGAGTCAAAAAGAAAAACGGAAACAGATCAGCGGCCACTGAAAATTTGACAGGAATGAAACAAATATATGTTGATTTGGTAAACCACACGATATAAGTTTTCCTTGTAAATGTTCAACAGTCTGTAATAATTCTTTTAATTTATTTTATCATATATTCTGTTTAAAAAAATGTGAAACAAACGCATTGGATGGCATGGAAGACGACATCGTATGAGAAAATGGCAACGTTTGCGCGAATTCCGAAGGTGACGAATCATTTTCGAAACATGATACCGACGGTCACGGTAAATATAGGTTCACGTATGTATTTAAAAGTTTTTAATACGAGTAAAAAATAAAAAAAATTATTTACTAACTTCTTAATATTTCTCATTAATTTTCTTTTGCGAATTTTTTTAGTATTGGATATCGATGAATATTTTACACAATTTTTCTTTTTTTCTCAAAAACGTGTAGAGAATTCGGGGTGTGGCTTAGAATAGATGGCGGGTTAGATTCGAGTAAATACGGTTTATAACTTTTTTTTTACCCGTATAAAAAATTTAATTCTTTTGAAAACTCTGAAAAGAAAAAGAAAAATTTTTTTTAAATTGGTATTTTAGAGAAAGTGAACTTTTTTTTATGTGGGTATAATTCACTTCCCACAGCACATTGCGACTTTAAACTTTTCACATTGCACTTTTTTTGTGAAGTCAGAATTCCTGCAGTTGCCACGAGGGAAAAAAATCGAATGCAAAGGAGAGGTGGGAAGTGATGCTCTTTGAATACATTATCGTTTGGTGAAAAAAAATAGTGGAAAGAATTCCAAATTTCGAATAACACTTCGTTAAATATTTACCGTGCTATTCAAATTGGAAACTTTATCGGTGATTGCTAAAGTCTTTCCAAGTTATCTTTTTTTAAAAAAAAATCTTCATACCAACGAAGAAGTTCTTTAATTTATTTTAAGAAGGTGACGTTTTTTGTAACCATTCCTTTCCTATTGATGTGATGTGACAGGAAACGTTTCCCTTCTGTGCGGTTTTTTCTCCCTTTCTAGCGAGGAATTTTCCTAATTATAAATAGAAAATGATCCCCGAAAGTGACGTGAATGTTTAATGATCTTTAACGTTTTTCGAAGTCCTGGGCACTTTTGAAAAATTAGTTATCTTTTGAAAATAGTTGGTGAACAATTTTGAGAAGATAGGAGAGAATAAAAAGTTAAATTAGTGGGCATGTCATTGAGATTGATAAGCAAAAATAATTCGACCAAGATGAATTAGAAATGATTTATATTTAAAATAAAAATCTGAATTTGAATTTTAAATAAAGTATTGAATTCCTCTCACTTAAAAGAAATCAGTGTCTTATATTTTAAAAAGAAATGAATTGTTCTCTTTTTAGTGAATTTAAAAAGCTATTTTTATTATCTTGCATATAAAATTAAGGGGACTACATTTCATTATCCCCCAGTATACTTTTTATGTAGAATATGTTTGTTAGATGACTAGAATTGGCAACGAAATTTCTGAATTAAGAAAACAAAACATCATCTATAAATATAAAAATGGATGTTTGTATATATGACCTCGCTTCACTTCAACATCGTTCAACCGATCACTATTAAAATTGGCATGTATATGTATTTTTTTGTGCAGAATGTTTGCGTGCAATCTTCTTTGTTGCAGCTCACCTCCAGGTGGTGCTATAGTATATCAACTTCTGCATCGTTCAACCAATCGCCAAGTTAACAACATGGTCACCGCAAACGATGCCAACTTGACTCTATCGCCAACATTTCGTTATGTTTCCATTAAATCGCCCTTATAATGAAAGGAACGGCGTTGCTTGCGAATATTACAATTTTAACATAAAATAAATACAGCGTATATTAACGTATTACACATCCAGATATAAACTATTTACACTATTTTAAGCGTTGGTTACCCAAAATTTGTTATAATGAGTTTTCTTTGCTGAGCAGATATAGGCTTAGGAAGGTGTTTTGAAAAATTGACCCACAAGAGCTACGAGGCGTTAAAAATTTTTAAAAATCTTTTTATTATGTATTAAAACTGTAGACTTAAAATGTAACTATGTTTTGTTTTTGTTCATCTGAGATATGTAAAAAAAAATTTTTTTTTTGTTTAGTTTGCAACTTACGTAAAATTAATTCATTAAAAACTTCTTTATTCTTCAATCTGTATTGTTTGATTTTTCAATTCACCCGTGCCAAGAACGGGTATAACAGCTAGTATTATATAAATATAAATATTTATTTCCCTTTCAATTGCTTAAATCTGAATATTGATTTCACTAATAACTCATTAAAAAGAAAAAAAATGACTTAATATATACCGTATACTACCAAGTGTATGAATGCTGCTTAAGTATCAAATATTTTTATTATTTCTTTTGTGTTTGTTAAAGGGAGATCCTAATTTACAAGTATACATTATTATAAGGGAAAACCTTCACATGCCAATTCGGGCTTGAAACATTCTTTCAAACTCATTATCATTATAACAAAAGAAGAAATTGCAGTATTATGTTTGGGTTTTCTTCACTCCTTTTTTTTCACATGTGATTGCACTACAAGCATTAAAAGAAATATATATATACTATATACGCAAGTAGCTTACTTTCGTACAAGCCGATAATTTTTGGAACTTTGGTAAAGTTTAAGCAAGGGGTTCGACTTAAACACAAATCCGCTAATCTCGGGGAATATTAAAATTTGTTTAGCATTTTCCATCCGCTACGTGCAAGCTAACTTAATTAGTTGACATTTTGGTTGTTTGCCGCGACCTGGAGGGTCGCAGGTGCAAAAGGGTTCTGAGAAAACACAGACATAATTTTAAAAATAGATTCTGTTATTTTAGATCTAACACTTCGTGAATGATTTATAACTTTATTGCTTAACCTTGGGAGCAATCTTAAATCAAAATTTCTAATTTAACTTTTGAGAACTTCAAAATGACTTATCTTGGATCGTATCCTTATGCAAGTCTTACTCGAACCACGATAACTTGGTACAGATCCACTGCTATTTCTTTCTATAACTCCCAGTAGATTCTAAGACGAATATTAATTTCAAGCCGCATGACTTCCTAGTCGCAATTCACTTTCTATTATAGCGAGATTTCACGATTAACCTCCTTCCCCTCTCAATCTTAGGAATTAAATAGCATTTATATCTGCATAAAATCATTTAATCTATTCGGAAAGCGGTTTTTAAACTAAAATCACAGTTAAAGAATAGTTTCCCGAAGAGTATTCGTAGAAGTACAGCGAATAGAACCCGTCACATGTTTGGAATGGAACTTTTAATCTATTAAAAAAAAGTCATACAATTCTTTCACAATAAGTTTCGAAATCCGAGTTTCCGAATAATTAGCAAAATTTACATTCACTAATTAGGATATCTAAACCTGTACTCAGCCATATACGAATTTCGAATTTAACATTTCGTTTTGTGGTATTTACGAAACCAAGGAACTAAAAAAAAGAAAGTGATTTATACAGATAGTGTACAAGAGATAACAAATTAGTAGAAAAGATCAGTTAGCTTAAGATAAAATTACCAGAAATAAAACTAGTCATTGGCGTCAGGCGTTTAACTTAACATACATTAGAATGAAAAATATTCCACTCGTTTTATCCATTTGGCAGTATGATCCACCTCAGGAGAGCTTGTTTTAAAACTACAGGATATTTTTTTTTCTTTTTTGAAATTCGGCTTATATATGGATTTCGAATTTTGGGGGATTTTTGAAGGGAAAATGCTCTTTCGGCTTATACAAGGATCTTTCTTATTTTCGGAAATGTGTGGTGTGTATATATAATAAATTAGGAATATGAACTATTGAATTTAAAGAAGTGTACCATAAAGAAAGAATTATAATGTCAAAAGACATAAAAGATCGAATGCTGACAGTTTTCTCAACTTCATAGGTCATCAATTCGTTTTATATCACCAAAAACAGTCAGTCTATCAAAGGTTTTGGAACGTTAGCTCTTCTAGATTTCAAAAAACGTGTATTGTTTCCAGCTTAAGTTAACCTTCATTATTCAAGACTCAGAGAGAGAGAGAGAGAGAGAGCTTAGATGTATAAATTCTTATACTAAAAATATTCTTAATTCTCTGCATTATAAGCATCGTGATTGTGTGATTAGTAATAATGATTGCAAAGAACGATCACAAGTAAACAAAATAAAGTTAGATTGGTATATTTCGAATAAACTTCTGAATAACGACTCAAGATCTAATAAGCACAATTTTTTACTTAAAGTAGAGAATACTTAAAAAATACCTACCAATTATTTAATTAGATTTAAATAATTAAAATATCCTACATATTGTATTCTAAGGACCATGGTGTAGAATTGACTCACAATGTTAAATGTACCTGAATCTATACGTCTTAAAATGTTATAGTTTGGAGAGAGAGGCAGAGAGAGCAGTTATATTTATGCCAATGAGGTACAAGTTTAGATGTTGGCCTCATCACCTAACCGTGATTCACAACTACATGGTCCGCCACAAATAAATCACAGCGTAACTCTAGAAGAACGCTAATTTAACCAATCAGATTACATCATATATGTCCAGGAAAGAATTTTGGAGAATACATAATAGTTTCACAAAATACAAGTTACGCATAATTAAAACGGAATAATTGCATTTCAATACACCAACGAGCAAAGTTAATATATTTTTAAACATCTCTAAGGAAATTTTCTCTAATTTTTTTTGAAGAAAATAAATGCTGTTTTCGTGTTAAATTTAGATCGAGAAAAAAGCCTTTTCATTTCTTGTTAGAACTAAATATATTTAAAAGTATTCAAAGTTGCCCATCAAGAATAGTGGTTAGAGACGCTAACTGTTGTGTCGTTTGGCCTGGTTTGAATCCCAAAGAAAACTATTAGTGCCTTCACGGCAGGGTGGTACTCTAAATAGCCAACGAACCGCAAGTCCTCTCATGAGCTTGGTGGAAGGGGAAGAGAGGTGGGAAGAGCCCTTACCACTCTTAGGGTGTTCTCCCTCAAAATTAGGGTTGAATAGAGCAAATTCGCACTGTCACCTGTTTCGTACTCAAAGCTGCGGCTAACAACAAGCGTAAATGTAGCCCTTTTCCGTGATGAACTTCACGGGACTTGATCTGATGTAACATGTGGCATAAGTAACAACAGCAACAAAGTATTCAATGTTATAATCTAACTCTTGATAGTGTCAACTCTAAATGTTATTTTAAATACAGATTAAGGTAATCCAGTTTTCGTTTTTAACTGTGCATTTCTCGGTAATTATAAAGTTTACTTACAAGCTGCTCATACCCCCTAGTTAAACTTACATCGAAAGAAAATCCAATCTATGATCAACTGTAAGATAAGAAATTTTATACAATTTCAGAAAGGTTAGACCCAAGGGGTCAAACTCGCTGCCCGTGGGCCGCATGCGCCTCACAACAAACGTTTTTCTGGCCTGGCCAATATATTAGCCCACAATATTATGTAATAAAATAAAAACGATATTCTCCTGAAATGAGAAAGATAGTAGCATAGAAGAGATTTCAAGTGGCAGAGCGTAAAAATCATATTTTTCTGGTTCTTTTATATATATTTACTAGCTGGTGTACCCGTTCTTCGCGTGAATTGAAAAATTAGACAATACAGATTGAAGGATAGAGAAGTTTTTAATGAGTTACTTTTACGTGAAATGCAAATTAAACAAAAAAATAAGCTGTTTGCATATGGTGAACAAAAAAATAACCCATATCTGTTAAATTTTAGGTCAGTAGATCTAATAGCTGACACAAAGAGAGTATTTTTTTAATTTATAACTCCTCGTAACTCTCTTGTGGATCTATTTTTGAAAACACTTTCCTAAGCTGATCTATGCTCAGCAAAAGTAACAAATTGTTACACATTTTGTGTAATAAAAACTTAAAATAGTGTAAATAATTTACATCTGGATGTGTAATACATTTGTTCAATTCTCACAACTTATTTGAAAATCTCTAAACTAAGTGCGAAATAAATGATGTGGCTACGAGTGTTTCTCAATTTAAATAAAACATTTATTAAGTATTTACAAGGATGCATATAAAAAAGGTTAAATATTATCGCGCACGCTCATAGCCGTCCGCTTCCTCCAAACGCATCTAGAGGAATCCCCTTTCGGAGCGCCCTTCCTCCCCCTGCTGCCACTCAAAAGGAAGAGAAACTCGCCGGCGCTCACCGCTCTTCGGGTCAACCACCCCTTCGCTCTTTGGTGCTTTCACAACAACATTAATATTGCTTTCTGTTATATTTATTTTATGTTAAAATTGTAATATTCACAAGCAAATCCGTTCTTTAAATTATAATGACGATTCAATGGAAACTTCGTGAAATGTTGGCGATAGAGCCAAATCGGTATCATTTTTGGCGACCAAGTTGGGAATTTGGCGATTGATTGAACGGTGTAGAAGTTGATATGCTGTAGTGCCACCTGTTGAGGAGCTGCAACAAGAGAACCTTCTCAACAAAAAAATACATGTAAATGCCCTTTTTCATAGGGATCGGTTGAACGGTGTTGGAGTGGTGCGATTTCATATATGCAAACATCCATTTATGTATATGTAGATAGATTATAATATATTATCCAAAATAAACCAGAGTTTCTATGAATTTTGATTTTTTTTCGTGGCCCACCTAATGTTACACGTTGTTGGTTTGGTCCAAGTTAGCCTTTGAGTTTGACACCCTTGGGCTAGACCAATATTTTATGTAGCAAGTACTCGATATATCACTAGTTCGTTCGTTAGTTTACTTAATGTAATATGGTTCATATGCATATAAACTATAGAAATTACAGCAAATTTTGTATATGAATAAGTCTGATAATTTGTAACAATGTATTTTCTCTCTCTCTCTAACTCGGGTTTTCTTCCATCCAGCCAAATTGGCACTATGAGTTAGATCAAAGCCACACCAAAAAGAAACATATCTACTGAACAGTATATAAATGAACTGATTTCAGTGGCGCAACTGCCAATGAAGACCAAGGTTTACTGTGCCTATCTCAGTTTACGGGACCTTAGGTGCTGGAATGCATGTTCAGATGTTTCAATCAAGTGGTCACTTTGACGTGATACCACCAGTATTCAGTTCCCAAGCAAGCTTGCCACTCAATTATCGACCCACTGAAAGGATGAAAGGCTAAATTAACCTTGTCCAGTCCGGGATTTGAACCCCGGACCTGTGACGTGGAGTATATAAATAGTCAGTGAGATTATAGTACAAATAATTACAGAGAATAATAGATGATATTGCCACTTTAATAAGTGCCTGAATCATATTTACGTAGCCACTTGTAAGTTACAAGATCTCCCAGGATTTTTCTTCGGCTAGAGTTGGAGAAGCTGCATCTCATTTCAGATAAGTAGCATTTGAATTTTACCCTTTAGCTTGTCTTCTCCGCGCGCGTATATCGCAGTAATCATTTTTATCGTTTAAAGGTATCCGACTACCCTAAAATTATGATTTTTGCCAACAATTGACAATTTTTTTTTCTATGGTATATTTTGTAGGCTATCTTGTTAACTTTATACAGGGTGCGGCAAAAAAAAACTCGGACAAATTTCTTGCTTCCTAGAATAGTTAACGAATTTCCTTTTAATTGGTGTTTTCATGTTCCTTTATCTAACACTTTAATAATAAAATATTTTCAAATATGTTTCTTAGTTTTTACTTTGATTAATGTGTTTTTGATAACGTCGAGCAAAAGGTCTGATACTTTAGAGTTGTTTTAACAAAGAAAACGACAGTTCGTTTGCTGAATGTGCCTCGGCAAACTGTGTCAGATGCAATCTGCCGTTTCAAAGAGCTTGGTAATGATGGTTGAAGTCTAGGAAGAGGGCAAAAACGCACTGTAAACTCTTCAAGGTATCACCATCGAAAAGCAAGTCCAGAGAAATCCGAGGGTTTCCATGAGACTGATCGCTCGTGACATGGGAATAAGTGACAGATTGGTGAGGTGAATTGTAAAAACGGAGCTTGGACTGAAGCTTTACAAGTAGCGAAAAGTCCAGCTTCTCACTGAAAAACAAACAAATTCGTAAGACTCTGAAGACGCCAAAAACTTTTCAGGTGGGCCGGAAGTCAGCGCTGGGAGATGAGAAGCTCTCCTACGATGAGAAGTTCTTTACGGTTCAACAAATTCACAACTCCCAAAACGATAGAACCTGATGTGTGGACGTTCCAAGCACTTCTGTGATTGTTGAACATCGTTTATATCCAAAATTGGTCATGGTCTGGGGCGGAATTTGCGCAAGTGGCAAAACACCTTTGGTTTGTGTGGAAAAAGGCGTTGAAATCAATCAAAAAGTATGCCAGAGGGACATCATTGAAGCTGTTGTAATTCCGTGGGAGCAAAATAATTTCGGAAATGCAAATTGGTCGCTTCAACATGACTCTGCACCAGTTTTCAAGGCCAAAAAGACACAAGAGTGGTGCAAGGTGAATTTTCCAGACATGATTTCATCTGAAGAATGACCACCCTATTAGTCGGCTCTCAATCCCAGGGATTACAGTATATGGTCCATTTTAGAGTCCACGGCCTGCACTAAACCGCACAAAACTTTGGACTCTCTAAAGCAGGGGTGGGCAGACTTTCCCGGGGTACGGGCTACTTCTAATTTTTTCAAGGTGTTGTGGTCCACCCAGTGGCGTAGGTGCAGTGAGTTAAAAGAAAGTATACAATACAGTTGGACCTTAATTTTACGAACCTCTATTTTACGAATTTCTCTACTTTGCGATTTTTTTTTGGTACTAAGAACATTTTACTATTTTCTTTGTTAAATAGCCTCCAATTAGCAAAGTATATTTTCTATTCAACGAAATTTTTTCTTATGATTCGATTTTTTTCCCTCCGTAATTTTTAAAATACCGTATTTACTCGAATCTCTAAGCTGTCCTTATTCCCAATGTTAATGCTACTGAAAATCGGACGCAGCTTACAATCGGAAGGAAAAAAATATGTTGGATGGGGTATTTAGAGCAATTATAGTTTCATGGATGTATTTAAAAGTTTTAATACTGATAAAATAACTAAGTATTCACTTCTTATTGGTTCTCCTTTTAAATTTATTTTAAATTCGTAAAATTGGATATTGATAAATCATTTTAAACTATTTTTCAATTGTCACAAAATATTGTTGAGAATTTTGGGCATGGCTTAGAATCGATGGCGGCTTTGTTCCGAATAAATACAATATTTCTCGATCTTCGTATGATAGAATGATTATTAGGTCTTAGTGAAAGCGGTCGCCCTAAAATGTATTGTCGGTCCACCGGTCGATCGCGATCGACTTAATCCCCACCCTGGCTCTAAAGCAATCACTTCTGTGGGAATGGGTACATTAAAGGTAAAAGACTTGAGGTCCATTGTTGAAAGTTTCTACAAGCGTTTGCGCCTCTAATTTGCTGCAAACGGAAGTCACTTTGAAACGAATAAAATTTATTTATTAGTACAAGTGTACTCATTATTATTTGTTATATTTTGTTAATTTCTTAATTTTTTTATAAAGATACATAAAAAATTGTTTGTCCGGGGTTTTTTTGCCGCACCTTGTAAAAATACCAAACTTATCATTTTCCGTTCACTAGAACAAAAACTACAAGTGTCTTAGAAAAAGCATATGCCACTACTTTAAGCAAGATGTCATACTTTAAAAACGCGTTTTACACGAAATGTGCGTGTTTTTTTTTTTGAAAATGCTCAAACGGGGACAGCGATTGCTCAAAAAGTCTTGAAAATGATTAACTGAAATTTTTTTTGTATGTTTTGTATAACAGTAGAAGTGTTTTAACCTTAAGATTTATCACGATAACTGTTTTATTACAAAATATGCAGTTTCTTATGTGAATATAAATACTGTTTTTTTTTAAGCAATTTCATGAAGTGCTCTAGTTATTGTAAAAATTAAAATATCTCTTATCCTGAAAGTCATTTCAAACATGAATAGCAAAGCAACACATAAAAATTGAAAAATTTCAAATTTGTTCATTAACTTTCTGTACAGAATGAACCCAGTTTAAGTAATTTTTTCCCAATATAGTAATAATAATTTATTTTTCTCTTCTTAATTTTAGCATATTTTTCTTAAAATGTTCTAAATAAATCCAAAAACCACAAAGAAATCCCAACATCTCCTTTTTTTGTCTTTTTAAAAAAATTGTCATAAGTCGGATACCTTAACTTAACAAAGCAAATTATTGCAAATACCTTTTTGTAATCATTTCGTGTCTTAGTTAATGGCATCCATGCTACTTTTTGATCACCCCGCGATCTCAACAGCGAGATCCCAACCTCAATCAACATGGGGCCCCTTCTCAAAGTAGGCACCTGGGCTCCTACACAAATGCAGGCCCTACCAATGATCCATTAAAGTAGATATTGCATAGCATATGTTGTCAAATATTCTTATAAACCCGAAATAGATAAATGTGTATGACTTACAATCATACAAATCGGCTTCACCTACTGTTGACTTTTGACTGAATGAGAAATGAGGGTGTATGGTTGTGATGACCCCCTTGGGTCACACCTTGAACACCAAGATTAATTTGAGGCAAAGAACCACTAAGAGCCATTTTGAATAATAATAATATTTAATTTATTATTATAATTTTCCTCAAAAATCTCTGATAACATATAATACGATAATGTTACGTCGCTTAAAGGGATTTGCCTTTATATTAAATTAAATTACTAAGAATACAATTAATTAATAATCTAGCTCAAACTTAAGTAAGGTTTACCGAAATAGGAGATCCGAGAAACACACGTATTCGAATTCTTAACTTTCATTACCTTAACTAAGTCACTCAAACTGACATTTGCTTTAAGCGTACGTGAATTATATTTACCGCTGGCTTATATCAGCTTTCTGGTACGTCTAGCAGCACGACGTCTTCACGAATCTAATCTCCTTGAATCTTCTAGTAATGCGTTTAAAGTTACTGGCTCAATAGCCTACCATCATCTCTCTTGCTATCTCGCAACTATCGACTTAAATACCTTATCTAATTTAAATATCCCGTACCTCTTTTTGGAGTTGATTGGAAATAAACGCGAATTTATATTCCCCAGAAAGACGCCTAAGAAGATTAGTGGAAAGGTTCTCCATACAGATTCGTCACTTGGTGGTAGGCCTATACAAGGACGACGGTCATCACATGTAACCAGTTGACATATTGTCCAACCGGAAATAACATTTAACCGTAGAAATTGTTCGAATCATGATCTTATTAAGGCTGAGTCGATAACAAGACGAGGGCCCTATTGTGGACGAGGGCTTGAGCCCAGTTGACACACCTTAAGACGTCCCTGGGTACAACGACTAATTGTGTTGTATTTGAAGACTTTCAAAAAAGGAAATTCCTTTAATATCTGAGATATAATTCATACATATTCTTTTTTATTTCTATTATTTTTTATTCTGAATTCTCTTTTTTTTATTTCTTTTATATATTTTATTTTTATTTCTATTTTTTTTTTATTCCTATTATTTTTTATTCTGAATTTTCTCTTTTTTAATTCTACAACTTTCATATATTTTATTTTTATTTCTATTTCATATACTTTATTTTTATTTCTATTTTTTATTTCTATTTTTTATTTCTATTTTCCATAATTTTTTTATTTGTTTTCCATATAAATGTAAACTTGCTATTTATAATTTATCACAGTATCACATTGGTTCCATTTTGTGTACCTCCAAACAATTATCTAAACTCCTATTAAACAATAATCCACTTTCTTCGCGAGAAAACTCATCTTATATTCACATTAAGAAATATTTACTCGCCTTTCACTTTATCTAAACCTCCTTATGCGTGAAGAGACGGTCTTCACACCCCATAGACACAGAATAAAATTGTCTCTCGAACTCCCCCACGAGCAACTGCCAACCCCCCTTCAGAACCCATCAACCACGGAACGGGGCGAAGCAAATCGAATTAATTTCCCATTGATTGACGATTCAATTAGCGCTATTATCGAGTTTTACACAGGAAGGAACAAACTGTCCGGAAGATTTAATAGGTCCCGTTTTCGCTACCAAGTGAGATGAGTAATTACTCGAAATTCCGATACCCCTAAGGGATCTGCGCGCAAAAGTGAGAGTGCTGTCACAACAAAAGATGCGCCCCGGAAAAGATTTTGAAATAAGACGCGGAATGATTATTGGTTTCTGGGACACGGATGGAATGGGTGTAAAAGGGGGATATTTTTGCATTCGTAATTGGCCGTTGTTGCGTCTGAAAAGAGCTGCGGTGATAGGAGGAAATTGGATTATTTGGCTTTTAAAATTTCGAGAATGGGCTCTGTGTGTTTGTGCGTTTGGGTTTAAAATGTATTGTTGTAGTATTGATTCTTCTGTAGATGGATGGATAGGGAAAGTAAGATAAAAATTCCGGAATTAAAGCGATAAATGTTTGGTTAGTTGATTCGTATTGATTTATTTGGCATTCTGAAAAAGCTTAGTGCCAGATACGGTCAGACGCCAATTTACCGAACCCCTATTCAAAGAATTTTTCTTTTCCCTCTATTAACCAGTTTACTGTGCTTGACGAGTATACTCGTCATTGAGAAGTTGAAGGATTTTGTGTTATGACGAGTATATTCGTCATGCGTAAAAAGTAGTAACCATTGCAATGATTCTTAGTGATTTATTTGGCATTCTGAAAAAGCATAATATCAGATACAATCAGACTCCGATTTACCGAACCCCTATTTAATGGATTTTTCTTTTCCCTTCTATTAACCCGTTAACTGGGATTGACGAGTATACTCGTCATGGAGAAGTTGAAGGATTTTGAGTTATGACGAGTATATTCGTCATGCGTGATCACATTTTTAGATAATAAATTTTGAGAAAAACAAAATATATTATGAAATTTTAAGTTGTTTTGAATATTTTAAGTCCAAGCAGGAGTAAAATAAATGAATGAAAAATATTAAAAAATTAAGGAGAACTTACTCATCTCCATATGCACTGGCTGAAGCAGCGTATAAGTTCGCATGACGAATTTATTTATGGGTGATGATAATGTTTTTTATATGTTAGCCTAAAAGGAACAAAGGCAAAATTCGAAAAGTTTATTTCTCCTTTTGGTATGGTCAGTCATGGGACAAACGCGTGACGCCGACTAGCGTCTGAGTCTATTGATAGTTTCTGGCCGAAAGTTACCTAGCTATCGAGTAGGGAAATGATAGTATATAAGTATTAGTAACAAAATTGACAATTTTATAAAATAGACCCATCTTTATGATCCAATTCTTTAAACAGCGACACTTACTCTGTGATTGACGAGAATACTCGTCATCGCTTGATTTCCGTGACACACATACTAGTTGCACGCTCTCAAGCGGGGGCAGCACAAATTACTGGTTAAAATGAAAAAAAAAACTCATTTTACGAATAATAAACCCCGAATTAGAGAATTAAATCAACAGCCGAAAACAATTTTTTTTTAACTAGCTTAGTTTAGAAAAACTTGGATTTTTTTTTTCAAAAGACATATCCTTTTTAACCGTAACAGAAAAAGGACTTTTCATGTAAGCAGTAAATTCCGCCGGGAAAGGGTTTAGTGCAGTGCTTCTCAAACTTTCAATACTGGCGCCCCCCTTTTAGATCACAATTTTTATCGCGCCCCCCCTTATACATTAATAGTGTACTGAATGCAATCATAATGCCCTTTGACGCTAAAGCTACAATAGGCGATCTTAATTATAAACCATACAAATTAGTAACATAAGTATTAAATTTTGTATACTACTTTTAAGCAAAAATATAAATAAATAAATAAAATAATAGGATGATTATTATGTTATTTTTCCTTTCTCTAATTTTTAAATTGAACATATTGCAAATTGCGGTGGATGCTTAGAAGACAAAACATAGATATCTGCTAAATATAGAAAAAGAACTCAGAGGGTTAATTTCTAATCATAAGAATTCCTTATAAAAACTTTGCTTTGCAAGACAAGCCCATGGAAGTCGTTAATACTTATTAAACTTGTTCTTAATTTAGTATTAATTAATTAGTTATAAAATACTCTGTGCAGCACTGATACATTAAAAGTATACCGGCTGAAGTGTCCGCTCTTTGCTCGAGTTCATTTATAAGAAAATAAAACATTATTGATATAATATCTGAATTGAAAGGGAAGCAAAGCCAAGTGCTCGACAATGTTTACAAAAACGTAAAATGATTTTTTTTAAAATCGTTGCTCAAATTATAATTAGTTTTAAGCGAATTGTAATTTTAAGCTTCACAGAATTAGCATTTATAATTGATGTTAAACAGTAGCACACACAGGAATTTTTCAAGGGGGGTCCGGGGTCGAAAGTTCACCAATCTTATATCAGGTTCCTTTTGATTTTGTCTATTTTCGGGAACAAAACACAGTAAAAAACTAATTTTTGAATAAATAATTAGCATTAACTAATAAATTAATCATTAATAACAAATACTTAACTAAATTTTGCGTACTATAAGCTTAGAATTATAATCAAACAAAGGCTTTGGGGGGGGGTCCGGATCCCCCCTTTGTGTGCGCCACTGATGTTAAATAATGATCAATAATATAAAATATCGATGAAGAATAATTGTATTATTTTTAATATTTAAAGTGAAAAGACTTCAACATATTTTAACCCGGGAGCAGGCGCGCACTCGGTACGGTCGGGGTTATTGAGTCACCCCAATCCTTTTTTTTACAATTATTTTATTGTACACGATACAAATCATGATTATACTGAATAATTTAGCTAAGAGAAAGTTTACTTACCTACTTTCAAGGACTTTTCAATTTTTCTTTGGTAATAAATAAACAGTTTTGCCAGAATTAACGATCTCGTAATCTGTGTGTCCCGCGAGACCACTTCCGGGTAATAAGTGTATTCATTATGATAATATGTATGTTACTGCTAAAAAAATTGTGTAAAACGTTTTTCGTTTTGCTTTATATGTTAAAAATAAGTCTTGGCTAAGTAATCCTTCAAAGTGTGTGTGTGCTCTCAGTGGTTTTCCAAATATCATAAAACTATTTTGCATATAAAAAAGCGCAACAGAGAAATACATTACTTACAACTTCCCTAAATGAGAAACAAACACATAAGAGAGGGGTCATAACTAACTGTACCAATAACTTAGAAGGTTAAACAGATCACAGCTATAATGTGCAGTATTTCAAAAATAATGACAGTGATGAATTTTTTATGTTCCTAAATTTTTTCGATTCTGGGATCTGTTTTACTCTGCAAGAGTAGTATGTTATGTTTAAAAAGAAAGCGTAGTAAAAAAATTTCTCATCATGGGATTACAGCAAATCAAATAAAATTTTTTTTATTTGGTTATAGGATCAAAGATTGCTAATTAGGTATTGAAGTTTTTATTTTTGATGACTTAAACATTTTGCGCGCGCGCCTATAAATTATATCAGAGTAAAAGTGCATTTTTTATTATGTCTGAATGTATTTTTTTTTTAGTTCATTCCAGGAAATTAATTATTTTTAAATCTTTTATTTTCGATATGCTCGCGCTCCCCCAGGGGGCGCCCCCCACAGTTTGAGAAACACTGGTTTAATAGTACATCAGTGGTGCACACAAGGGGGTTCGGACCCCCGAAAGCCCTTGATTCTTTTCCCATTGATTACAATTCTAAGTATATAATACGTAAAATTTAAATAAGTATTTGTTATTAATGATTAATTTTATGAATTAATGCTAATTATTTATTCAATAATTATTTTTTTACTGTGTTTTGTTCCCGAAAATCGACACATTCAAAATGAGCATGATACAAGGGTGAACATTCGACCCCGGAACCCCCCTGAAAACTTCCTGTGTGCGCTACGGTGGTACATATAATACTTTCAATGGTACTTTATAGGTACAGGTGAATCATGAGTATAACCCATTTTTCTTGTGTTTTGAATAGGAATAGAAATTGCTTTGCTATCTCATCCCACTCAACAAGATACGGGATATTACGAGAGTTTTACGAGAGAGTCCTCTCTTTCTTGAGGGAGGTGAGGTTTATTATTCATATCATTTTGTAGAAAATTCTGTTTTGGGATAATTTGTGAAGCTTAGAAAATTTTTGGTTTGTCGCAGCCAATAAATAGCGATCCTGATGCAAAAATTGATAATGAAACTCCTACCGAAACTGTTACATTTTCTGATGCTTTTCATTGTCTGGAAACTGGTAAAACATACCTCATGCAGCAGGATGTAAAGCACGCAGTAATTTTTTTCTCTGCATGAAGTCGAAAAGTCTTCTTTGGAGACAGGAATAAAGAAGATTTTCAAACATTTATGTCCGTATTTTAAAATGTCCAACTAACTGGTGTGTAATAATTCGCTTAAAAGTATAACACACCATTAAAAAAAAGAATAAAAAGTTTGTAATTTCTAATTAGGAATATTTTTTATGCAGTTGCTTAGTCTAGAATTTGCAAAAGGTGAGTACAAAAATATTTGTAATTTTTTTTGGGGGGGATGGTATTACAAATAACCCCGAATTAACGAACAAAACTTTTTCTGCCGCTGAATTCGTTAAATCGGGGTCCGACTGTATGTTATTTTTAAATGCAGAACTGTACCTATTTAATTTAAATTAAATGTTTTTTGCCATGGAAACAGGATGCAAATGTCTCTCGAATACAAATACTTTCATACATTTAGTTTTCAAAATAAACATAAAAATAGGACATAGTAAAATAAATATGAAATAATTTTTTTTCTTACCAGTCACTACACATATTTTAAGTGAAAATTCAACACTTTACCTTCCGCCTGAGCCCAATCAGCCAAACACGGTATGCGGGACTGAAAACTGCTTTGACACTTATCATAGCGTCCGCTATCATCCAAGCCCACAGTTTCAAATCGTCCTTTGACTCCACAAAGTAGCGCTGTTGCGCATGCTCCAGAATCCCCAACTTGACTGTCGGTGTTGTAAGTCTAAATAATAAGAAAACAATTCAAATACTGCAAAGTAAATTACACTTTTTATCATATATGTATATACAGTCTGATCTCTATATAACGAAGTCGCTAAATGCCGGGAAAAAGTTCGTTATATGGAAAAATCGTTATATAGAGGGTCATCTTTTAATACACTTTAAAATTTGTTTTATGTGGTTTATAAATTCATAAACACTATATATTAAAAAAAATAATTATTCACACCTTTTTAAAATCAATATTTGTTCATTTTACATATTATATCCACCAAAAAAGAAAGAAAGAAAGAAGAATTGCAAGGAAAACAACAAAAAAAAAAGAATCTCGGAGAATTCACACTGTATCTTCAATATTAAGAAAATAATTTTATACTAAAATTAATGAATTTTAAGGACATTTCATAATTTAAAGTATACAAGTAATATTAAACATGCATTATTTTATAATTAGTACACGGGGACATGGGACAACTCCACTGAGGGTGAAAGAGGATATCAAAGATGTTTCTAGTGAACTGGGCAATGAGGGTTAAAGGTTGCACTTCTTGGATGAAACGTCCAGAACTCTATTGCTCTCGGCGATTTAGGATCTAGTAAAATGTGGTAAAAATGAAAGAGAATAACTTGAGTTTTTTCAGAAATACTTTAAAAAAAGTTAGAACAAAAATTGAATCACAAAAGAAAAAAAAATTCATTATATAGAAAATACACTTCACTATAGAATGAGTGATTATTAATGTCGCACTATTCTGCAACTCGAGAGCTTTTAGCGTCTGGCCTCGTAGTTTTGATACATGGTCAGGTGACGAGTATGACACCTGAGCCCCAGCAGCCATCTCTCCTAACTTCCACACTACACGAACGGGAGGACATTTGAGCCTAGACATATTTAACGTGCATCGGCATCCTCTACACCAAGGGTGGGCAGAATTTTCCAGGGTACGGGCTACTTCTAATTTTTTTTAATGTGTTGCGGTCCACACAGGGGCGTAGGTGTGGTGAGGTAAGAAAAAGTTCTTCAATATTTATTATATTTTAATAATAAATAAGGGAAATGTACTCTCATCTACATAACTACAATAAAAAATATTGCGCTTTTCACTGGCGTAGCTAGTCCTGAGTGGGCCCTGTATCCAAGTTCCTCGGGGGAGGCGCCTTCCTGAGAGCTACTTTATATTTTGGGATTTTATTTTGCTAACACGTTTTGGGGCCCGCAAAGCTTGGAGCCCCGTATGATTAATACTGCGGTAGCTACACCCCTGACGCTTTTAAAAACCACTTTAAAAGGAAAACGCATGCTACAAACATAATAATAGTCACAAATGTAATAATAGTAAGTGATGTATTTATTATCAAACAATTCTTCTAGAAACGTTTTCTTTTCGTAATTAGTCATTAGAAGGCTTAGTCTGCATACTATCAGCGAATCTTGAATATTTTCGCATAAATTACTAAGTGCTAATTTTCAAGCGGTCACCCCAAAATGCCTTGACGGTCCACCGGTCGATCGCGATCGACTTAATGCCCACCCTGGCTTTACACGGTGGGTCTTCAGCGGTACTAGGCTTGAACTAATGATGCACCTGCCACGAGTCAATTACCTCGACCCCTAGGCTATCGTGGCCATTCGAATGCATGAAATAAAGGCAAACAAATAAGAAAGAAAACTTCAAATTGACTATGCCTGCTTTATTAGTAATGAAATTAATTTCTAAAATTTGCTCTTTGTAAATGTATTAACAAGGAATAGTCTCATGCCCAAATGAAATATGTTACTGAAATTTTATATATAGGAGAAAAATAATTCACTCATTTATCACATCTCTAGAACTATGTTACCTACAGACTTCAAATTTGGTAAACATGTTTTTTTATTCACTTCATATGCACTAAGAAAGAGTTTTGTGGAAATTCTCTTCCACAGTGGCTTAAAAAGATTATGTTCAAGCATTTAACCTAAAGGATATATGCATATGGACAGACAGATCTTCAGAACTATTTTACCTTTAGACTTCAAATGTGGTAGTGTTTCTTTTCCGCTACACATCCACTAAGAAAGGTTTTTGTTAAAATCATCTCCCATAGTGGCTTAAAAGGTGATTTTAAGTATTTAACTTAAAAAAATATATGTATATGGACATACAAATCAATCTGGGTAACAGCTCGTGATTCAGCTATATTTATTCATCTGACTTCGCTATTTTATTTGCTAAACCGTTCTTTCCAAGGATCTAATTTGCAATTTCCTTAAAATTATTAAAAACCTTAATCTTAATTCAATTCTGTCCTCATTAAAATGTGTTTTTATCCTTTCGTTTGTGTGTACTAGTATGAACATTTTTTTTTTTTTTTTTTTTTATCGTAATATTTTTGTCTCAATTGTGATTAAACTCTTATAAAAAAAACTAATATAATATGTGTACCTACTAGTAAAATAACCATTTTTTTTATATCATCGTATATGATAAAATTTTGAAAAATGAATTGTTGATTGATTGAATATTAACCCTTGTGATTAAACAAATAGTTATCTAAATGGCTATAAAATTAATATAATATGATTAGAAAAATGTATTAGTGAAAATACAGCCATGGGTTTTTTTTGTATTGTTCAACGTATATGCATATAAATAGTCAGAATATAATGAAAAATGCAAGTTTAAAAAGCAATAGTTAGCTGGTCTCTCATGAGAAACTCAGCTTACATAACTTTTTTTTGAAGTTTTTACATGCATCTGTGATTAAAAAAAAACACATCAGGGGCTGTAGATATAGTTAGCGTATATTATTTTCTATTACTAGCCATATTTAGTAGACAGCTTCCTGACAACTCTGAAATATTAAATAATATTCGTGTAAGCTATTCTGAATGCAAAATAATAGGGATACAAAAGAATTTTTGACTAGCATCAGTAAAGCCAATTAAAATAAATTTCCCACAGCTGTCAGTCAACGACTTAAAATGTTCCTTCTATTTCTATATTATTAAAAAATATGATAGCAACACATAACACTACCAAAAATATACATGTACCTGAATAAAATTTAAATAATATTTAGGAGAAATATAGAACACTTTTCGTGTACTTTTAATCTCTTTTCTCTTTTCATAACCGAAATGTCAAAACTGTCAAGTTCAGGTGCTCATTAAAACTAAATTTGAGTCAAGTAAATGTTTTCTTACTATTAAAGTTCATGCATATTATTAAGGATTGATAGGTTGTTAACATTTCATTTTCTGCTCAGGTATTATAAGAAAAATTTATAGAATTAATAAATAATTAAAAACAAACACGCACACGTCTAGTAAAGTAGATAGACATTTTTTGACTGGAGGAACTAGTTTCATTACAAGGCGTGCAGTGTTGAACTTTCAGTATAATTCTTTAATTGTTTGGGCCCCCCAATAATGTAAAAACTTATACAAAATAAATTCAAATTATTGTTTTTTTTAAAGCTTAAGGTGACTGCCTACCTTGAAAATGTCGTTTTTCGTCTATATAAGGCATTTTTTTTATTTCAAAATCTTAGAGTTTGAACATTTTTCTTTCCAATTTTTTTTCCTTTACGCGAAATAGAAATAAAGTTATAGTGATTTTTAAAAAAAACATCACTTTATGCAAAAGGGCAGTAAGATAAAACTTTAAACGAGTTTTTCTTAAAATTATGTTTTTGCAAGAAACTCTTTACCAGATACATGATATCGTAAGAACCAAACCAGATAACGTTTTGCAATTTTGTGGGAATGTTTATATTATACTATTTTTCATAAAGTGTACCATAAGTTTTGTTGTAGGTTAAATATTCTTTCATGGAGGGTAGTTTTTTTAAAGAAAAAACTTTAAAAATATTAAAATTTTCGTATTATTATGTATAATTGTTTGTAATTTTTTGGTATATTTTAATATTTCTCTCGGATTTTGGTTCATTTTGAAGAGCATCAAAATATGCATGTTGTGTATAAAGAAAATTATGATAATTGTATTAGAAATTTGTATACAATGTTACGCGTTTTAGTAAAAATTTGGTAAAATTTCCTTGAAAATAACCAATTTTTCTAAAAGTACAATATTTATTTAAAAATTTTATGTGTATTTACATTTTTTATTTTTCTTCCTAAAAACACTCAATTTGTTTCAAAAATTTGTTTTTTAAAAAAAATTGGGTCCAAAGGTAGGCAGTCACCTAAAGATATCTGTGAACACATCCAGAGTACTTTTTTTTTAAAAAAAATAGCATACTAAAATATTATAAATTCTTTTTTAGGAATCAATATCAATGAATAATAATATTTAACTAATAATATTTTTTAAAATAAGTATCTAAATTTAACAAAAATCACAATTATAAGGGACATTTTAGCAATATTTTGGAAAAACTTCAAAGTAATTAGAGAAACAAGTAATAAACTTTTGTCATTTAAAGTATTCCTAAAACAAATTGCATGCATTTATCTAGAGAATGTACTAAAATTTTAATGTTTTATTGATATTTTAAAGTTTTAGAGCTGATTGAGTAAATTTACATGAAATATGAGTTTCTTTACGGGACCATTATTTTACCAACAGGCCCGTAACTCAAAAAATATTCATGCTATAAGAAATATTGTAGTGCATTCTCTAGAAAATAATATAAATATCAGGCTTAAAAAGTTTCATGAAAATAGGTTTGTAATATTTTAGCCATCAGACTAGCAGAATGATTGAATTTGAACAATTTAAATGTCCACTTCTGGTAGATTAAACACACACTTCCGGTTTTTCTAATTTTATAAAATTGGTTGTAACGTAGAAACAAAACAAAGTATATTTTGTAAAGACAAAAGGTATATTTCTTCAATAAAATAAAATAAAAAGTATTTTTACTGAGTTTGTCATTTCTACGTGTTCGGATAACTTCAAAATCTGAAATGGAAACCGGTCTTGTGTAAAGTCTTACAGCTTTTGAAACATATAAGAAATAGCTCTCCCTATATGTACTGAATGTGCTTTTATTCTTCCATTAATTTGTTTATTACTACGAAATAGATAAATTCTCGTATAAATTGAAATAAATTTATAAAAATTTTCTCTCACGACATTTTTTTTTATTTTAGGTTAAAGAAATGTCATCTTTTGGAAATACTAAAAAATTAAAAATTTTCAAAAAAATTTAAGTTTTATGAATGGCAAGGAAATGTTTGTACAACACATTAATCTACTCTATATTCTCTGGGGCTGCGGTAGCCCAGTGGTCAAGGAATCGGATCATGGCAGGCATGTCATGAGTTCGAGCCCAGTACCACAAAAACCCGCCGTGTAGGGAAGCGATGCACGTTAAATCTGCCGAGAGCTCCACCGTCCTCCCGTTGGTGTGGTGTGGTAGTTAGGAGAGGGAAAGGCCAGCTCAGGTGTCGTTCTCGTCACTTGACCATTGTTCAAAATTAGGAGGTCCGTCGCCAAAAGCCCTCGTGTAGCTGAACAGTGCAACGTTAATATTCACTCACTTGTCACTCTAAATTTTCTTATTTTCAGAATAATTAAAAAATTCATTAGTCCGCTATTAAGGAATAGGAGGTATTTAGCAAGACGGTACTTGCATATTTTATAGTCGACCACAATTTCGCCAAATCAAAAACATCTTCAAATTCTGTCATAGTTATTATCATTGGGTTTGAACGCGTGTGAGAATGGCTTTCCACTATTGGCTACATATGGCAGTATCTGACGACATTGGTCGACGGTATAATACGCAAGTACCAATAAGATTCAGTTTTAATTTGAAAAAAAATATTATGTAGTCAATGATGAGTATTTCAATCTCACATGATGAATCAATTGGCCAAACTAGACGATTTTTATCTCCTAACTGGCTCGAAAAGTTATTTGTGCCAAGAAAAAGTAATAATAATTGACCAGTGAAGAATTATTCATGTTTAGTTTGTGAATTTGGATATATTTTGAATCAAAAAGAATCGGGGGATTTATAACACCAGATATTAAATTTAAAAACAAATGAAGGGAATTTTGTTGATGAAGTTCATAGAATATGTCAGTTCGTTACTAAAAGTTATGAATCTTACCTCGCCCTAGAATTATTCTTCTGGTATTTCCAGCAGTTTTTTTTTGGAAGAAAATTGTTTATGAAATTTTTAATACACTGTAAGTAATAGAATATTGAAATAAGCTTTTTTATTCCCCCATATCTATTACGTGTGACGTAAAAACGATTAAGGCTGTCTTCGGTTAATGTTAAAGAATAGGACCAGAATTTGGAACATTTTTTCAGATATAAAAGAAATTAAACATTAAAATGATATTCTAGCTCCACAATCCCTTAGAGAGTAGAATTTTTTATTACACTTCCCGTTTTTAACCGAGTATATTCCTTTTTTCTGGTATAAAATGTGTTCGCTTTTCTCCTATACCGTAGTGTTAAATGAGCTATATGCTTTCACGTATTATAACAAAAGAGAAAGTATTCATGGAATATTTTGGCATTTTTAAAAACACTATATTGTTAACAGAGATATGAGTTATAATATTGCAAATTTCCATGGAAATTGCGGCATTTTTTCTGTCTGAAAATGTACTTCGCGTTTAGTTCAAGTTCTCGTACTTTTACCGAAGACAGCCTTAAGCCTCGACATATTTAACGAGCATCAAGGCCTCTACACAGCGGGACTTCAGGGGCACTAGGTCTCGAATTAATGACACGCCGACCATGAGTCCGTGACCATAATCTTTAGGCTACATCAACCCCTTTTATTTTCAAGCAGTAAGGGCAATTCGGAAGCTACATGTCCAATGACTTTTTTTATATTTCTGTTTTGTGACGTTAGAAACAAGAGAACTATTGGCGACACAAACCTCTCAATTTCGAACCTTGAACATTGGCATCCCCCTCTCCTAACTACCACACCAACAGATATTAAGGTTGACTTCAGTTAATGTTAAAGAATAGGACCCAAATTTGGAAAAAATTTTCAGATATAAAAGAAATGAACCACGAATATGATATATTCTGGCTTCACTATCTTTAAGAGAGCAGCAATTTTTGTCATACTTTCCGTTTTTTAACCGAGTTTATTCATTTTTTCTGGTATAAAATGTGTTTCGCGGTTTTTCTCCTACACCGAAATGTTAAATGGGCTATGCCTTCACGTATTATAACAAAAAAAAGTATTCATGGAATATTTTGACATTTTTAAAAACACTATATTGTTAACAGAGGTATGAGTTATAATATTGCAAATTTCCATAGAAATTGAGGCCTTTTTTCTGTATGATTTAGTTCAAGAGCTCTCGTACTTTTACCCGAAGACAACCTTAAGACGAAATATCGGGTTAAAACTGAGCCTACACTTAATGAAATGTTTGAGGAAATTTCTGTATTATTGCACTGTTCTACTGTGTTATTGGAAGAATTCGTTGCAGTAGATGATGGTAATGCATGTACAGCCCCAATTATGTTAAACTAAGACACTTTGGAGTTAGTTCAAAGCTCAAAACATATCATTGATGCAGATTGTAACGATGAAAATGAAATGAATAATGCAGTTCCTGTTCCCACGTCATCCGAAATAAGTAACATCATGAAAAGTATACGCTATTATTTAGCCAATGGTGAAATAAATAACAAAATAGACGACATTGAACAATTATCTGACAATTTGATGCCAGAAAAGACAATACAAAGAAAAGTATCAGATAATTTGTACAAAAACTGAATGAATGTTTTGCTTTTCAAAAAACTACAACGTTTGTTTTTTTTAAATTTCGTATTAAATTTCATTAAGTTCCAAGAAATTTTCTTGCTTCATTGATTATTATTAAATACAAGCATCTTTACATATTTGCGTAAATAAAATGTGCTCTAATAAACTTAATTTTGTTGAACATGTGCTTTTTTTTCCAAGATCCTTTAAGACGAAAAAACATTTCAGCTCCCTTAGTTTTCTGTTAAATTATTTTCACTGTTTATAAACATTTTTAAAAATTTCTTCTACCCTATTTTAAATCAATATAAACCTTATGTACCTCAAAAACCCCTTACTCTGCAGCTGGGATAAATAAATAAGTATTCCCAACAACAACAAAAATAATCACAACTAACCTACTTCACACCAAAAACTTCAGAAACAAATACCTTGGAGAGGGCAACGTATTCGAACTTGTCAAAAGCAAGCTCACTCTCTTCCCCTGTCTGCCCCTTCTTCTGTCCTCTCAGAATGCGGGAGGTAGTCACCGTTGTCATTCCCATGCCATCCCCGATGAAGAGAATGAGATTTTTTGCCACGTTGTAGTTCCGATCGTCATCGAGATTCTTCAGCAATTGAGACTTGGCCTGCTGGTACCAGTACCATCGATCTAAAAAAAAAAAAAAACATACAAGGTCATTTTCCCTGAATTTATTAGAAAAAATTAATTAATTAATTTGGAGTGGTTAACACTGATGGTATTTTAAAGTTATATAAAAAATGTTATAAGTGCCTTAAAGGGCTAAATTCATTTGACGTCATAGCCATATGATAAATGCTACTGAGTTGTTCAAACCGATTAGAGTATAAATTCATGCGACGTCATAGTAACATGATAACTGTATAATCAGGTGTTTCCAGACAAATAATTCTATCAAATCATTGTTGCCAACTTTTGATTTTTACAACAAATTTCTTTTAAAAAATAAATATTAGTTAATAATTACGCACATAGGTAAACAAAATGTATTCGAGTTAAAAAAATCCATATAATATTTGTTTTTCAATTTAAATTATTATTTTGAAGAAGTTCTATATTATGATGATTAAGAAAAATAATTTTTAAAAGAAATAATCTCAAATCTTTTAACATTGCTATACAAAGGAATTAAATGTTCGTTAAAAAATTAAAAAGACTTATTTTTGATTACATGATTTCAGATTCAAAATAAAATTATTTTTCTATAATAAAAACAATCCCAAATAATGATTACTGATAAGTGAGTAGTGAATAGTACAATGTGTGCATTGTTACATTTCATGACCAGGTCCCCGCACTGTCAAATCGATACACACACAATCCAACCTTTTTTCCATCTTTCGCTTTATCAAGCGCTGTAATTTTGACAGCAGGTTTCATTTTTAATTGCTAAAAATTCTGTAAAATGCATCTGGTGTTTTTTTTCTAGTTACTATTTAGTACATGTCCTCTTATCGCAGTAAATGCTAAAAAGTACTAAAGGTCTGCTTTGTTTTCACAAAAGTTATTTTGATTTTCTTACCGTAAAAAAAACTCAAATACCTGTATTTCCTTTTGTGGCAGCACTTAACATAAAAATTATTAGTTTATTTCATTTTCTCTCAATCTATATACCAAAGAACATTACCGCACAGGTAGTTCTTGTAGTTCTGAAGAAAAAAGTTTAGATACTCCAAATGTAGTGATTTTTTTAACTGTAGGATACGCTCCCCGAGGAAGGCGTCATAACCTTATATGGGGGGCATGAGCACATCGAATAGTCGAAACTAAAAGATTTTTAAAAAATGGTTAATTTATTGAAAAGAAACAAAACAAAATACATTCTGAGATAATAAATAATGAAATACACATTTACACTGATATAATATAATAAATATATCAGTACTGCACAATGTATTTGATAATTAATTTATCAATACTGTAGGGTTGGATATGTGCCCTGTCACATCCCCTCCCTTGTTACTTAGAGTGGAGCAGTCCACACTGACGTCGCACCCCGCCGGGAATGTCCGACTAAAGGACACACGGGAAATGACGCAGACGGACGTTAGGGACGCTAAGCTCTAGACGTAGGAGAAAGACGTTCTCCCCCTTGGGTGTTTAATATATTTTAAGTATTCCATCCTTCATTTTGTAAGCGTTTATCATCCTTTGGTTGTAGTCATTTTCCCATAATACTAAATTAAGAACAAGCTTAGTAATTATACTACTGACTCCCGTGGACTTATCATATACAAATTGTATACAAAATTTAATACTGATCTTGATAATTTGTGAGATTTATAATTAAAGTCGTACTATATCTGTAAAGTCAAAATACATTATTATTGCATTCAATACATCGTTATTGACTGAGGGGGTAGGGCACGATGCAAAATATGATTGAAACTTGGGTCGAAAATATTGAAAGTTTGAGAAGCACTGCCTTAATGTATGCTAAATTAGGTTTCGCCCTCGATACCAAAAGTAGAAATTAATTAATTTCGAGTTATAATGTCTATAATTTATATGCTAACATAGAAAATGTGTTATTGTTACTGCTTCTTATCCCACTTGATCGACAGAGGCATCTAGATCAAGTCTATGAGCTCATACATTTTTAAACAATGAATAACTGTAGAAGGACTTGATAGCACCTGGCTCTCACGACAATAAATACAAGCCAAGATGTGGACAGGAGCGGTTTGAGTCACACTGCAATTCTGCCATGGAGAGTAAATTTTAAGATCCTCAACATGCCGTTGAACTCTACTGTTGCGAAGCCTAGCAAGAGTAACTCTATCTCGCCTACTGCTTGTCCCAAGCAAAGCAGCACCAGGACGGTTTCCTTCATACCGCTCATATACGGGGATCTGACTCTAGGAGGAACTGTGATATCTTGTTTCAACCAGGTAGCAATTTTTGAAAAAGTAAAGCAGCCACCCATGTGCGGAGCCTTTATGGCTGTCCTCACGTGCCAAACCATCTGCAATATCATTCCCGCAGACATGCACGTTGGATGGTACTCTCTGAAGAAAAATCTTAACATCGGCACTCAAGCTATTTAATAGTTGGACAATACTCGTTGTCGTTCTGTCACCATGCCTCCATCATTCGGATAGATGCTGAATAGAGTTTCGTCTATCACACAATATAGAAAATGTTGCAAACACCATAACACAGGATGGTCTTCAACAGACACCTATTTTTCAATTCCTACTATTAGCTCACAATCTCTATATATTTATTTATTTATTTATCTTGGTGGAATTTTCAGTCATTAATAAAATACATTTTAAAGCGCTAAATTGAGCTAAAATTTTATAAACATGATTATTTTGGATGACAATACAATAATTTAATTATAATTAATAAAAATTAATTTTGATTAAAACTAATTATTTAAAGAACTACAAATACAGCCACGTAGGCATCATTTTTGGCGACTTGTGTCAAAACTTGAAAGGATTTTTTTTTCTCACGTTTTAAAGCATTCAGTTGGACTGAAATTTTATAGACACGATTGTTTTGGATGACAATACAATATTTGAATGACAATTAATAAAAATTAATTACCACTTGATGTTGTGATTCTGTCATATGTATATATATGTATTTATATTAATTTTAACTATTAATAAATGTAGCTGAAATAAAATATTTCTTTGTTGATATAAGTAGGAATTGACTTAAATTTTTTTTTTTATATTACTTATTTTTTTATACTTGGTATCAACGAAGCTTCGTCAAATAAAACTTTAAAAAAGACACCTTCGCTCTACATCTTATTATTTTTTTTATTTACGTAGAATTTTCAGGATGAAATTTTTTTTACACTGTTCTCAATGTTTATTTGCTTTCTTATCTTACAGAACCTAAGGAATGCAGTGTGTACCTGAAAAAGTGTTCCCGAATAGGGTATTAAGACTAACAAAACTCCAAGGTAATAAGATGCCGAGCGAAAAAAGTAATTTAAATTATTAACAATAGCTTCACGAAAGTAGAGAATTCCAAAAGAGAAAAAAATAAATACACTAGGAAGAGTAGTTTTTAGCTTTTTGTAAATAATTTAAATTCGCAGAAAAGCGAGAAGAATTAAAATTCATTGAGAAAAGTTCTTTCGATAAGTCGATAGCAAAGTAAACTGCAACTGTAACGGTGTAAAACGCTAAACAGATATAAAAAGAAAGAAAAACATCTTCATTACTCTAGAGGCCAAGAACGCCATCTAAAAAAAAGTAACTTAAGCTTCAATGCGTAAAATAAAAAGGAAAATAGGTACTGTTTTGTCAGAGAAGGTAAATAATATGTAAAGACAATGTAAATACATGAAGGAATGATACAGTCAAGAAAGCATTTGCGAAAATCTTTTAGAACCGTGCGAAATAAAATCTTTACTAAATAACAATTCTCGTTTCATTTTGGTAATTTTTTTCAATAAATAGTCATTCGCAATTTATTTTATGTCAGCTTAAATTAAAGGATCTGGTTGAGTGCAATTCACTGCGACACGTTTTTATTTTGCAGCAACTTTATTTTTTATAAAGTCTTATTCATGATTTTAGTAAAAGAATATTTTTGAGTAAAATTGTTTTCCTATTGCATTATGTATACTGTTTTTCTAGAAACAGGAAAGGCATGATTAGGGAAGAAATAAATACCAATTATAATTTATGGAAATCGTAAAACAATCTCCACGACAATTTGTACAGAGAGTTGAAATTTTCTTTACATAAAAGTGATTAACTGGTTCAGAACAAAATTAATTTATTTATTGGAAACACTTTTTTAAAACTAATTACATTGCTCCTTTTAAATATTTTTATTTTCAATGGGACTACGGATTGGTTTTTGACCTAGTATATCCCCCGGTAGTTGGTATCACTTTTAAGTGCGGCACCATGTAGGTGGATTACTTATCACCGCAATATAATTTTGACACTCAGTTTCCATCTCTGAGATCTGACGACGCGAAATGGTGCTAGGAATTTAATTTTGCTGAAAGCACCCAAGCCAAACAGGCACTCTAAGGATCTTTAACATGCCGCATAATCATATGGCATGGACGCTGTTGTATTTCTGCATCATGAGAATCCACCGACTTGGGCCGGGTCGAACCCTTCAACCATAGGCATATAAGGTCAGCTACGAACAACTACGCTACCCAGCCGACTCTCTTTTTAAAATTGTTGTTGCTCATGTCACCTGTCTGACATAGGTCGAGAGAGAGGCCCATGAAATACATCGTGGCAATGGGCTAGATGTACGCCTGTCGTTGGCCTTAGCCTTCAGCACCATACAGGTGACAGTACGATTTAGCTCGGTGAAATTCCCGAAAGGACGATTGAACATTACGATAGATGGCACCACCATCTGTCTCCACCTCCATAATTAAGGCGTGGAACTGAATTGGAGGGAAATTTTTTCCAGTTCTCCCTGCACTCGTGATTCAGCCCACAAGACTTTTGGACCCACTGATTTAACGAGCACGTACTCCGTGTGTACTCGGAGGGTATTTGGTGGTACGGGCATCGAACCCAGGCCTTCCGGTCCGGAGTCCGGTGCTCTGACCACTAGGCTACTCACGGCCATCTTTTTAAAATAGATGTATGCATTAAAACATAAATTTATTGCTTTTACTTAGATTTTTACTTACTTTTTTTGATTAAACAAAATTGATTACTATGTTTTTAATTTTAAATGCTTCTATGGACTGAGAAGACAATTAAGATCTAATTTAATCAGTCTCAAAACAAAATTAAGAACTTACAAAACACTATAACTGCATGTCTTGCTTTGTGCAAGTGAAACATGGGCCTTAAACAAAGGTATAACACACTCAGTGGATTATATTTGAAAGAAAAATTCTAGAGCTATCTTTGGCTCAGCAGATAAAGGAATAATGTAAAGAACTAGATATAACTTTGAACTGTACAGGCTTTAACAGCAACCACTGATAACACAACTCATCCGTAGTGATAGATTAAGATGGCTTGGCCTTATTTAGAGAAGATCGGTATAGATAACCCCATTAAGATCTTGACATTTAAAAAAACCTGAAGGGACCCAAGCCAAAAGAAGACCATCAACTAGATGGTTAGGTGCCATTGAGAAAGACCCAAATACTTTGAGAATTAAAAATTGGAGAGGAATTGCTAAAATAGAGGACGTTGAAAGGAGTGCAGAGTTGAGGCAGCCAAAGCCCGCTAGGGGCTGTTGAGCTGTTTAAGGAGAAGATGTTTATGTTTTGAAATACATCATTATTTAGTAAAATAACACTAAATGTTTTTAAATGGATCTTACTTGACATTTGCTAAAGATTTAAATATTATAAATTTGAGTATCTCAAACACTATAATTTTTATATTAATTTAAAAAATCATGTTGAGCATAAAAAAATTAAATGTTCTGTGCATACAACATGACGCAATGGTATTTTTCCGTTTTTCCTGTGCAGGTGACAAAGTTTCCAAAAATAATACAACCGACGCCAAACGGTGGACAAATGTCCACTAAAAAACCTTTTACCACCCTATTTTCAAAACAAGTCATAGTCTTTTCTTCATAGCACAGTAACGTCTTTTTCATAATACATCACGATTAGCTGAAAACCTCCAATTAGAACTATTATTTATTAATATTTTTTTATGTGTACATTGTGTGCTGTCACCAGTAACGCCAACTTGGCGGGATTTACGTCAGCAAAACGCAAAAATACCGAAGTGATTTAATAGTTTTTGTTAAAAAAAAACTCTGTCATTGTGCAATATTCATACAACCCTACAAATAATGCTTTTACTTACTAATTGTTAAAAATGCATCATTATCAGACAAACACAACTAGAAAAAGCGTAACTATTCGTCTTATACTTGCTTACTTCCTTTTTGACGTGGAAATTAAAATCACCCTTATTTAAATAAAAGAGAGCTATTTTCTCATTTTAAATATTTTTAAATGCAGACTTGTACATTTCTTAAGAAAAAGAAGTTTTAAGAAACGACCTCGCATATTCATACTAGACGAGATATAATAATAAAATTTACATAAATTATTCCTTTAAGAAATTAAGATTTTTTTTTCTTTTTACTTTTTGGCTCGCAGGAAAATTCTAAGAATTTTTTAAAGCTCTTACTTTATTTGTCTTAACTAACATGGTATGTACAGAATTTAGTTTTAAAAAAGTTAGAAATAGAATTGTTGTTTTGAATTTGCATTAAAATTTTGTTGCACACACACACAAATATAATACCGCTCTATCATAAACTGGTAAGCCAAATTCTTTTAGTTTTATTATTGTTATTTATTTCTAATGGGATTCGGATTGGTTTCTTACCATTGCAGACCTAGTACATTCCACGGAACCTAGTATCTCTTTTAATGCGGAACCATATAAGGCTGCAGGTAATTTTGGCGCCCATTTTTACCCCTCCCCTAGAGGGAGGTACCTGAGCTTTGAAGATGCGAACTTGTACCAGGATTTAATTTTGCCGAGAGCACCCAAGCCAAGCAGACATTCTAAGAATATTTTATATACCGTCTAATCAAACGACATGGCCACTATAGATTTTCCGTTTTAGTTTACTTGCGCAAAAATATCAAAGAATGTCAGTTTACTGAAAGGATTTTTAAAAGTGTACGCTTCCTTGAAATTCTTCTACAGTTGCATCGGTGTTGTATTACATCTATCTGAACAACATTAAAGGAAAGTCTTCTTTTAAAGCTAACATCACGAACCATTAACTAAATCTCGCATTTGACCCAGTTAACTGTGGCACCTCCTTTCGATAACACGCAACTATATGCGTCACGGAAATCGAGGGATGACGAGCATAGTCGTCGAGCACAGAGTAAGTGTCGCTTTTAAAATATTGGATCAAAAGATGAGTTAATTATATAAAACTGTCATAAGTTCCTCTCCTAAGGTTCATCCAGCTGCTGGTCTCTTGGTCTAAAAAAGTGATAAAGTAATTTAGCAATACAGTAAGTTTTCATAGATATTTATGAATGTTAGTAACCATAAAAATTCCCGGACCGAGGGACCTGAATACACTCCGATTTACTTCTTCCTTTAATGACAAAATATTTTCTACCTGTCTCGGTATGAAGAAAGTTCTGGAGAGATGCTGTAGTGTTGAGAGAGAAAAAAAGAACACAGTCCTCTTACCAGAAAGTATCCTTGCTTTTCCCACCCCAATAAAATAAATGTTCTTTAGACAGCACAGCATTGGTCTATTACTTTAATATTAGCACATGGTTCTAACATCAAACAACTGGCCTTTACATCACTGGATAGCTAGGTAACTCCGGGCCAGCAGCTATCAATGGGCTCAGCGCCTGGTCAGCGTCATGTATTTGTTCTATAGCTGCCCAAACGGGAAGAAACCCTATTATAAATCAACTTTCCGACTTTTCCCCTTACCCTGTTTGGCTAACATTTAAAAAACATAATCGCACAAAAATAAATTATATATGGAAATTTATACGTTGTTTCAGCTAGTGTATGAGGGGGACGTATGAGTTCGTCTTAACCTTTTTATAATTTTTATTTGTTTTACTTCGGCTTAAACTCAATATATTTTAAACATTTTGAAATTTGAGGATATGTTTTATTTTTCTCAAAAGTTACAATTTAAATACCCAATGGTCACTATTTTTTATGCATGGTGAGTATACTCGTCATGACACAAAATCCTGTAACTTCTCCATGACGAGTACACTCGTTACGACGCAAAATACTGTAACTTCTCCATGACGTATACACTCGTCAATCAATGTTAACTGGTTAATAAAAATACTAGCGTATTTAAGCCTTAATTACGTTAAAAAACACTTAACAAAGTATTTCAATCTACAGCACATTAAATCTGAACGAATTTCGTAGCCTTCACAGAGTTAGAAAAGAGATCAATTTCATAGTTTCATCAGTATTTATTTTTCAGTATTTTTTTAAAAGACAGTGGAATTATGCTTTTTTTCATAGTCATAATTCTAAATTAATACCAAAAAAAGAAATTCAAAAATAAGTCAAACAATTTCACGCGAATAAAAAAGTAGTTAGTAACTTATAACTTTTGTATTTAATCAGCAAGTTCAATTAGTAAAGACTTTTAAAAATGACTTCTGAAATGAATGTCTAAAAATACGCTGAAAGACATTTGGAAAAATTTTGAATATACTTTAAATAATCGATGAAAACAGTTCATGAAAGTTCAGCATTAAATTACCAATTCTTAATCTTTCAAGAAAATTTTACATATATCATTCAACATCTCTAAAACCTTTTCATTGATTAATATACATTAAATATAATATTACTATATCCTAAAGAAATACAATATAAAATATTCAGTAAAATATGTTTTTCTTACTTTAACGATAAGATAAACTCAAATGCATTACATAGCATATATACAAATATTGATTTGAAAAATCTATTAATATCCTACATTTTACTTTTCGCTGCGACTTTATATTCTTCAAGATTTTATTTCAATATTTATGAATTGACTTTTATAGTAATTGCAAAAGGTAAAATCGCTAAGGATTAGAAACAAAATCTTAGAATTTATTTCATTTTTAAGTTAAAAATCAAATTCATGGTCTACATTTGATTTATATATATATATATATATATATATACGCGCTCCAGAAAACAAAAACCATTTCATAATTCTTTACGATTCATTACTATTCATATAAATGAAAGAAAATAAAAGGGTGTAGAAAAAATAGATCGGCTTCCCCAAAAGAATTCATTTTCCTTTTCCCGACTACAAATTCAGAACACTCAATACTCCGGAATATCGACAGGACGATAAAAATATATTCTGCCCTGCAATAAACAATGACGTGTTTCTTTTTTCGCATCTCTTCAGTCCACTTCACTTATTCCGGAGTCCTTGCTCGTACATTCTGCCGCATTACACTCGAAGTGAAAATTCGAACAATGAAGAACAAAATAAGAAAAGAAAGGCGGAGGCAAGGGGAAAAAAGGGGAAAAAAAGGTGTCAGAACGATAAGGCGTGGATTTTTGAAGTTTTCAACTGCATAATGTTTCCATTAGACGCCATTTCGCGTGTGATACTCTATCGGAATAACAAGAGAGCTGAGTTTTATTTTCTTTGTTCGTATTTTCCCGCGAGCTGTTTTGACTCATTCTCTTGATCCCATTTATTATCTTCTTTGTTTATATTTTGTGAACTTTTTGCTCTTTTCTCTACAAGAATAAATTGAGAATTATTCACACACGTGAAAAACTATACGGGAATTGTACAATACCTTCCTTTTTTGTATCCTTATCTAAATTTCATCGATAAATCACAAATCACATCATCGAGCATAGTTTAATGAAAAGAGATGTGAAGGGATGTTGAAGAACTTGCACGTACCCCAGAGACGCTCCAAAAGTAAGTTTCGTTTATTTGGAATGTAAGATGAAACACCAGGTGAAACAAGCAATTACCCTATGAAATTACATTCGATGCTGGGCAAACAATGGAAGGAGTGGTCAGCGTTGGAAGAATGACGCATGCGCAGATCACTGACAGAAGGGGGGAGAGAAAGAGTAGCAGCAGGAAAGCGTGACCGAGGTAATTTTTGTACAAATCACGATGACAGACAGACGTATGCTGACAATGTGGTCACCAGGGCATAGCTACCGGCAGTGGCGTAACTTACACCCCCTCAACCCCCGCATTGCGGTGGTGGGGCCATAAACCTGATTGATGCCAAATAAAACACGACTTGGGTGCCAAAATCTGATTTTGCAGGGGCTCCTAATATTATCCGTTACACTACTGGCTACCGCCATATCATATTACGCTGGTAGATGTTCAAGGGCTTCAACATGTACCAGCAAAGAACCGTAAAATGTTCAGGGGGCTCACAAAGAGCCTCCAAGGAATTTTGACACAGGGCCCACTCAAGACTAGCTACGCCAGTGGTGGTTTCCAATGGAAGCGATTGCTGTTATTAGGTATGAATGGGAACCTGAGACTAGTATGTCCGTCATCCATGAACGCATACAGATCGTGTATGGTGAACAGGTCATCTTTCATCAAATGGTTGGTCACTAGTGTTACATGTTCAATGGTGAATGGTAGAATGTAGATGAGAATCAAAATAGGCTTCCCTCTGGGTCCTCAAATAAAAACATCATTGCCACAGTACAGAAGGACATGATGTACCTTAACGACTTGGAAGCATCCAAGTTCACCAGTGAAGAAAATTCATTGCAAAACAGTGCTGAGATGTAAAAGGCTTTGCAACAATTCCTTGCATCGCAAGACACCAAGTTGTACCAGAGTGGTTTCTTCAAACGGTTTGTGCTCGGCGACAAATGACTCAATGTTGGTGGTGAGACTTTGTAGAAAAATAAAATTTTGTGTACAGTTCAGGATGTCATGTGATTCGATTTTTTTTGTAATGAAGTTCCCGTGAGTAAGAAAATGACGAAACTTAGTTGACATTTAAAGAAGCGAAAATAATAACCTGAAGAATCATTTAGAAAAAGGATGAATACAGCTAATTTTGGTAGCTATTTTTACATAATCATTGTTGAGGTTAGTTACGCAATATATCGTTGACCAATTCCTTCAAGCGAAAAAGCATAGCCAATTCAAGAAAAATGACGCCAAATGCTGCCATCGTTGTTATTACTGTATTTGAAAGCATGAAGGGCAGCTTCCACTATGGGCTGTATATTTCGACATTCGGAGACATTGTTTGACGGTAAAACATACAAGTATCTTTTTGAGATAAGAATTTCTAAAGGGTTGGTATTTTATTTGAAAAGAATTGGATATCTTTGTCTTCAAAATTGAGAGTAGCATCAGAAAACAACTATAAGAAACATTTTAAAATTGTACTCAAATATTCCAATAGGGAATAATATAAAAGATTATAAGACACTTATTATAAGGAAAAACAGTAAGTTCTATTCTATTTTTAATAATGAAGATTTCTATGAAAAAATTCAATTTTTTCAGATAAAAAAATCTCTGAAAGCACTCTCCTTAACAACTGTGAATGGGCATTTTATTAATTTTGTTCAAAATTACAATTCATAATAGGCTCGAATATAAATGGTAAAAGAAAAATAAATTCAAAACAAATTTGATCAAATCATTTAAATTTGCAAAAAGTTTCTATCAGCTCTTTTATTTTTCTATGCTTTCAATAATCACCAAGCTTATAAGTATTCAGATTTTACAAAACATTACAGATTTACATAACATTAAAAATGTTATGAATTGTTTTATACAATGGTGCAAAGAAGATCAATAATTTAAATTGGTCATTCCGTGAAGTCAATGTATGATGCTATTATTCAAAAAGCAATTATTCCTGATAAAAAAAAGTCAAAATATATTTAAATACTTTTTCCCAATTTTCTACATTCTTTTATTAAACAGTACACAATTTTTATTCACATTCTAGGCAACAATATTTCATTAAAAATGATTTTTGCTAAACATATAAGTAAGTTATTGATTAATGCTATTATTTTTTCAGCTCAGATTTTTAGGGAGTAAACATCGATATAAGAATTAAGAAAGAAATATTTAAAGCGAAAAAATTTTAAAATAAATGACATCAATATGGAATTTAAAAACACAAATTAGATTTTATTCATCAATACATTTAATTGAAAATAATTTACTTTTCTTTAAAAATATTTACACATATTAAAGCGCAGAAGTGATGTAATAAAAGAAAATACTAATAGACATGATCCAATAATTTTTATCCTTTTTTCGGAATACTTCACAACTTCAAAATACCAATAAGATACAAAGTATACATTTTATTTTGCAGAAAATTGTGCTATATGCCTTTATTTCATATTTGTTTCTGGCATACGTTACTTGTTCTAGCACGATTGCTCCTACTTTTCTTACTCGTATTCATGTTATATTCACACTCAAACCAAAAATATGAACGAAAAAACCCCAGTAGAGAAGTAAAGAAAAACATACAAAGGTGTCAGCACGACAAGTCTTGGATTTTTAAAGTTTACAACTGCATAATGTTTCCATTAGACGCCATTTCGCGTGTGATACTCCATCCGAATAACAAAAGTTCATTTTTATTTTCCCTATTCTTGTCTCTCTTTCGAATAGTTCAGAGTCGTTCGTTTTATACCAATATTATTGTTCTTTTTCTCGTATCGTCGTTCTCTATCAAAAAGGATAAATACAGAATTTCTTCACTCGTGCGGAAAACTACCGGAAAATAGCAAATTGTCTCCGTTCTTTTTATCGATATATCGTGCATCGAATCTTAAAACAGTCAACTTAATGATGAACAAAAACAACACGTGAGGCGACGACAAAAGACTATTGTTCAATTTACAATCGATGATATCAGAATTAAAACTTCAAAAATACATTTAGAGGAGACTTTTTGAGGGAGAAAAATGTATGTAATCAGTCTTTTTCCGAGAATTAGTTATTATTTTTTCAATAAGGCTGTCTAGTACGTTTTAATTTTTTGTTCTTGTTGGAATCGTTAACGTTCTGTAAAATGAATCAAGAGTTTTAATCCGCATTATTATTTTTTATATAAAATCCTTTTTGAAGTAATAATGGATTTAAATGGGTAATTATAAATATATCTAAACAATATGCATATAATTAATTTTCAATTCCTGATATAAAAAAATGGTAATTGTTTGAAAAGCACTATTCGGTTTTAAAAGAAAATCAAAACACATTTGACTGCTTTCTGGAACTTTTATGACTGCAGTAGCCCAGTGGACTCGATAGTCTGATGATTCTGGTCCCGAGCTCGTGTCATAAGTTCGAGCCCTAGTGCCACTGAAGACTGTAACGAACTCTAGACGCATTCTAAAATGCTAGGTGGCAACAAGGACTGACCCGAGGGACTGCGCCTGCGCGAGTGTCACACTAGAGAGGTTTCGGTTATTGTCTCTCGAGGAAAGAAGTCGGTAAGCTCCACCAGCGAGCTAAGAGTGGAGATCTGGATTCAGTGACTGTGCCTCAACGAGAGAGGTTGGTGAGCTCCACTAGCGTCCTAAGAGTGGAGATTCGGATTCGTTGATTGTACTTCAACGAGAGAAGTCGGTAAGCTCCACCAGCGAGCTAAG
Organism: Trichonephila clavipes; assembly: GCA_019973935.1. Lineage (NCBI taxonomy): Eukaryota > Metazoa > Arthropoda > Arachnida > Araneae > Nephilidae > Trichonephila > Trichonephila clavipes. The sequence continues at coordinate 1,970,042 of BMAU01014652.1, read as the reverse complement.
TGTGAAGAGTTTGTATCTGCAAAAGGCAAATATGTTAAATACTATCCTGGCCCATTTTTTTTTCTTCTCTTGAAAGTGTCAACAGCTCGGGAAATTTATTACTTATCTAAAAAGCGTAAAAATTATGTTAAATTTTTTGTGTGTGAGTGGTGCTATGTGTTTCTGATTTAATAAACCACTAAAGCATCGTTGGAAAGCCAACGACACTGTAAAATCCAACATGTAGAAGGATGATGCACGTTAAATCTGTCATGTTCAAAGTCCTACCACTGGCATGTTGAAGTAGTTTAGAGAGAGGGTAGGGGTGCAAGCAAGCTCACGCATTGTATTCGTCCCTTGACCATGGATCACAATTACTAGGTTCGTCGCCAATTGGCTTGTAATGCGATGTTAATTAACACTCACTTTCTCATACATAACGGTAGCCGAATGGTCGTACAGTGGCCTGTATTGTTTCTGTCGAGTCCTGGTACCATTTATAACTCGCTGCATGAAGAGACTGATATGGTTTAATCCATCCAAGCTCAAAGTCTTTACGTTGGCATCGTGTGGAAGTTTGGAGAATGGTATACCAGTTCAGATGTCAACTTCGACACTTGGCCATTGTTCAAAATTACGATAACAGCCCTCGTATTGCTTGTGACTGCGATGTAATAAACACTCAGCATGCAATTTTTGTTAGGTTGGATTGAGTACTGCGCCCTTGAAACTGCATGTGTGTGAGGTATCATAATTGCGAATTATGATCACATGGGGGTGGGCAAAGCCTGATTAGATTACTATTTCCATCATTTCCACACAACAGAAGTGAAACTCAGCAGAATTAAACTTGTCAATTCCACAGTCGCATTTTACATTACCTCATATGTACCTTGAAAACGGGATCTTTTCAATAGCGTTTTCATTTTCAGGAACAGTCAGAAGTTGCAAGAAGCCCGGTTCAGCATTGATAGTCTCCAGTAGGTCCTGTGCAACAACAAACAAAGTTCTTTCAATGCCACCGACAGAAGTTGGGAAAAAATTTCGCAGTTGCTCGATGCATGATCACACAAAATTGCATGTGCAGAACCTGTACTGATCACAACTTATTCAGCAGTCTCTCATAGGTCAAACAACAATCTTTCATTATCAGAATAAAGGCCGTGGGTAGCCTAGTGGTTAGGGCATCGGACTCCCTATGCCCAATGCCACCAAATACCCTCCGAGTACACACGGAGTACGTGCGCGTTAAATCAGTGGGTCCGAAAGTCCTATGGGCGATCGCAGTAGAAACCACGGATACAGGGGCTGGAGAATATTTCCCTTCCCTCCAGTTTCATGCCTAAATAGTGGAGTTGGAGATCGGTGGTGTCGCCATCTGTCCTAAGGAAGTCCATCATTCCTTCCCTTCGGGAATTTCACCGAGCTAAATCGAACTGTCACCTGTATGGTGCTCAAGGCTAAGGCCGACGACAGACGTACATCTAGCCCCTTGTAACGATGAATTTCATGGGCCTCGATCTGGCTACGTCAGACAGGTGGCATTAGAAACAACAACAACATTATCAGAATCTTCACCTTTTCAACAACGTCTACATTTCAGGGCGGTGTTCGGTTTGAAAGAATGCTGGTCACTCTCTACCAACAAGCGGCCACTTTTGAATCGGTTGAGCTAATCACTAATTTGTGTGACCCCCATAGCATCGTCAGCAAATACTTGCTGAATTAGAAAATCACAAAGTTTTTGACAAAAGATTTGGTGCAGTACCTCAGCTCAAGACGTTCAGACATTTTTATTGAAAAAAAAATCCGACGAACACTTATAACAGCACCTCACTCAACTGCCTGCCGGAAACGATTGGCACACTAGAACGAGGGGAGGGGGAATTCAAGCCTGTGCATTAAGCTGTCACCTCCCACTTTGCAAAGTGGCGCAGCTTTAGAATCTCTACTGTACACGGGAAAATTAAAGTTCGAATACTTTTTGAACCGACCTTGTATTTTATAAAATTTGATGACGACAAGTTTTTAAAATGTTTAACGAGCAAATGCATTATAAGAATAACAAGCAATATAAAAAAATTAATTCCTACTTGGTCAACAAAGAAAAATTTTATTTTAATAACTTTTTACTAAATAATTACTATTAATATAAATATGTATATACTTATGATAGGATCACAATATTCAGTGGCAAAATACAAAGCGATTGATTTTCCTTGCAATTTTTCATTTTTCTTTCTACATATGGTATTGGGCAGTTATTTTTGTTTTGTTATTATTTATTCATTAATAAATAACATTCTCAGAAATTAGGCCATCCCAGGTAAGATTTGAACATTCGACCTTTGGATTAGAAGTCCAACTCTCTATCCATTGCGCTACAGGGACACAATGAGCGATTTTCAATTTAAAATATGGTTTTAGACTATTATTTTTGTTTGTTTTATAAGTTAACTAATGAATTAATATTTGAAAAACTGTATTAGCATCAAGTGCCATCCACTACAAGTTTAAAAAAGTGTACTTGAACTTGGATTAATACAGAGTATTTTATTAACGATTGAAAATTTGAACGATATATATATATATATATATATATATATATATATATATATATATATATATATATATATATATATATCTGAAGGGAGATTGTGAACTAATAGTAGGAATTGCAAAAAAATTATCACATAAATCAATAGTTATCAAATGAGTAAATAGATATTGTGAAGTTTTCAATACAAAAAGAAGCACAAAAATTTTACAAAATGATAAAAAACAAATAGTTCAAAGCCTCAATTATGCAAAATGAGGTTTTACTTTAACAAATATCCATGGTTGGCGCTTCATGGTTAAAAAATCAATATAAATATGATCTTTTCCTAATTTAAGGGAGAAATTATTTCGTTCTCTCTCGTATATTATTTAAGTAAAAGAAAATCTCAGTAACTGTGAAGAGAAAAAAAATCTATCTCAGTTTTTAAGTCTCACCTATACGTTATTCTGACACCAATACAGAAGAGAAAAAAAACCTTTAAGAGAGAAAAAATAGCATTTTTCTGACAGGTAATTTGTATTTATAACTCTCTTTATCAAAACGCATAAAAAAATTGGAGCAATAAATATAATAACTGCAGTAATACTGAATATAAGGAGAATTCAAGCTTAGTTTTAATTTTTCTATCTGCCACTAGTAGTATTTTTTAAAAAGAAAATGGGGGAAAAAAAGAGGGGATAAAATATATTCTTGCCGTCATTTTTATTTTCTTTTTTCAATTTTACTTTTGAGTTGCTTTTTTATCCGAACAGTCCGTTAAAACTTGGAAGAAAAAGGATTGCGTACATTTTTTTAATCCAAGATATAAAAAGTAAGATTTTATTTATATGGTTTATGATAAAAAAAATGTTGTATATATATATATATATATAGCGTTAATGAAAAATCCCAGAAATTTGTTTTAATTGAAAGATGCACATTTTCCCCTCAAGGGTTCAATTGGAGACCTTTATTAGTTTTTAAATTGCAATTCCCGAAACTTTCGAATAGTTCCTAATAAAGGGTGTTTTTTTAGAGGTATAGAACTTTAAATTGCAATAAAACAACAATGTATTATTCGATCGACATGAATTTTTTTTATTCGAAAGATATTCTTGTGGCATTACATTTTAAATATGATTTCTGGCATATGACTGCCACGGCTGGCTCGGATGTAGTCCAATCTGGACGTCCAATTTTCGATGACTTTTCCCAACATTTGTGGCCGTATATCGGCAATAACACGGCGAATGTTGTCTTCCAAATGGTCAAGCGTTTGTGGCTTATCCGCATAGACCAATGACTTTACATAGCGCCACAAAAAATAGTCTAGCGGTGTTAAATCACAAGATTTTGGAGGCCAATTTACAGGTCCTAAACGTGAAATTAGGCGGTCACCAAACGTGTCTTTCCACAAATCGATTGTGGCACGAGCTGCGTGACATGTTGCGCCGTCTTGTTGGAAACACAGCTCCTGGACATCCTGATTGTTCAATTCAGGAATGAAAAAGTTAGTAATCATGGTTCTATACCGATCACCATTGACTGTAACGTTGTGGCCTTCATTGTTTTTGAAGAAGTACGGACCAATGATTCCACCAGCCCATAAAGCGCACCAAACAGTCAGTTTTTCTGGATGTAACGGTGTTTCGATATACACTTGTGGATTAGCTTCACTCCAAATGCGGCAGTTTTGTTTGTTGACGTAATCTTTCAACCAGAAGTGCGCTTCATCACTAAACAAAATTCGCTTATGAAAATCGGGAACAACGCAATCTCGTTTTGGGCCCATTCGACGAATCTACGCCTTGCTTGATCATATTTAAATTGTAATGCCACAAGATTATCTTTCGAATAAAAAAAAATTCATGTCAATCGAATAATACATCGTTGTTTTATTGCAATTTAAAGTTCTATACCTCTAAAAAAAACACCCTATACAAATATAAAGGCACCGCAACAGAAACATTATATAGGACTTTTTTTTTCCATTTTGGACTCACATTGAACAACTTACGCAGTTCCGATTATAAACATAAAATTCACGCGATAATTACAAAGACCCGAAAGGGTAATGGCGTAACGGAGAATATTAGCCCTCTCCCCTACACAGTCAGGTTTTGCCTTTAATATTTTATAAATTTGTTTTAAATACGTACCTGGCGTCAGTCAGGTTTTGCGCTCCCCGCGATGTGTGGGTTTCGGGAGGGTACACTATGCCACTGAGAAAGAATGCATATATAAGATTGTCAGCTTTAAAGATAAAATGACACCAACCCAACTTAAAATAATTAGAATAATAAAAATAAATATGGTGTGACAGCGCAATTTGCAATTGAATAATCCGCAAATCATAAACTTTTTCTAAATTAAAACGTCCCCCTACTCAAAACTAATTCCGCGTAATGTCTACAGTAGTGATAAACAATAATTCTTTTTAGAAAACCAAAAGATTTAAAACAAAAATATTCCTTCGATTACTACTAAAAACCCTTAGTCCAGTTTCAAACCAGGTAATTTTGTGCCTGCCAACTCGTTTTTTGTTACCACTCTCGTAGTGAGAAGGGAGATAATTATTTTCACACGTGGACACAAAGTTGACTGAAAAGGACGTGCTGTATGGGATGGGAAATGATTGGTACAATTATTGAGTCGGAAGAAGCAATAAAAAGCTTTCTCATTTTCAATACACATGCAGCCACGTGGGAAGAGCGTAGCTTCCACAATGTCCTTTTAGTTGAGTCAACTAGTATGGAAGAGATTGAGGGAGTAGTATAGCAAAAAAGTGCTACTCTTGACCACATGTGAAAGGACCTGGGTGGCCCGAAACTAGCTCCTTACTGTCTATTGCTTCTGTTATATTAACAATCTTTCTTAAGATATCCGAACACGTTCCAAGAATTTTTTTAAAAGATCGTATATTAAAACATTATAAATGCTTTTTTAAAAATTAACACCAGTAAATATTAATATTTAAATAACAATATTTTAAAAGCAAATGTCTAAAAGAGGTTGGTAAAGATCGGCCTTTTTTTGCTCATCGGTAAATTCATATTTTGTATTGTTTTCAATTCCTACTATTAGCTCACTCTCTCTCTCTACATATATATTTATTTGTCTTAATGGAATTTCGAATCGTTAACAAAATACATTTTAAAGCGCCCAATTAAAGTGAAATTTTATATACATGATTATTTTGGATGACAATACAATAATTTAATTATAATTAATAAAAAATAATTGATTAAAACTAATTATTTGAAGAATTACAAATGCAGCCACGTTGGCATTATTTTTGGTGACTTAGCGACCATTTTAGTGACTTGTGTCAAAACTTGAAAATGTTTTTTCCCTCACGTTTTATAGCATTCAGTTGAACAGAAATTTTATATACACGATTGTTTTGGATGGCAATACGATACTTTAATGATAATTAATAAAACTAAATTACCACTTAATGTTGTGATTCTGTCATATGTGTATACATATTTATATTAATTGTAACTAACTTTGTTGATCTATAAGTAGGAGAATTGACTTAATTTTTTTTATATTACTTGTTTAACACTGATACTCAGTCGAAATGAAAAAATGTTAGGTTTTTTTTAAAAAAAAATCTTTTATATTAAATAGAAAAGTAACAATGTTAGACTATTTATAACAAATGTCTTCGATTATACTTCCTTCTCGCTTTCACTGGCTGAATCGTCACAGGACCATCCAGTAGCAGCGTCTTGAAATATATCAGCATATCCAAGACTTGGTGGTTTTGTCTGAGTATGATTAGGGTGCTAGTATCCCAAGTACCAAAGTACAGATGTAACATGTGCAGAGCAGCCAACAACTCTAGCACCAACTTTGCACTGACAATACCATTCAATGTTTGTATTATGACCTATACTTGTTCTTTTTCATATGTTATATACTTTTGAACTTGAGTGTCGTGATCTCAACTGGAGTCGAGCAACTGAAGAATCTTCTCGATTTACGTAAGGAGATCCTGATTGATTATAGTGATCGTGAGTGCATTATTTTTTTTAAAAAATACACAAAACGCATATAATACTACGTAAAATAATGGCCACATTTCAAAAGAAATATTTGTATTACAATATGACATGCTCGAGGTAAAGACACGTTTGAACACGCACGTGATGTATGAGTCTGACCGATTCGCGGACAGGTTATTTTGTTTCGTATCACATTAACGTACTCGATGCACCAAAACAAATACATGTCAGTTTAAAAGTCTTATTATTGTAGTATTTGAGATACCAAAATATATAGTGGTGCATAAAGCGCTTAAGAGTTGTTTTTTTTTAATGAAAATTAGAAAAAGAGCTTAAAATAACAAAAAACGAATTTGCCAAGTTTGATGACTTTATGTGATTTGCGATTTTGTTTCTTAATATTTTATAATAAAAGTAAAGATCAATATCTAAAGTTCACATAAATATAATAATACCGCTCCAATAAATATTTTGAATTTTCATGGCTGTGATGGGCGAAAAAAGGTCGATCTTTACTCATTATTGCATTTTTCAAAAATCACAATAGGAAATTTTAGGAATATTTTTGAAAAACTTCAAAGAAATTAGAGAAAAAAGTAATAAACTAATATCAGTAAAATGGTTGCTAAATCAAATTTGATGCATTGATCTAAAGAATTGACTTAAATTGTAATGTTCTTTTTAAATTAAAAAATTTTAGAGCTGATCGAGTAAATATTATGATGAATGTAAACATTCTTTATGTGAGACCAGTTTTTAAATAATATACCATAACTCAAAACTATTCATAGAATAAGAAATATTTTAGTATATTCTCTAGGAAATAATATAAATATCCTCTGTTCAAAAAGTTTTATAGAGATGCATTCATAATATTTTGAGTTATTAGATTCACCGTGATAGATTTTGAGCCATTTAAATATCCACTTCCTGAAGATTAAAGACCTACTTCCGGGTTTTCAAACTTAATAAAATTTTTATTATAACTTAGCCTCTAAGTAACGTAGAAATAAAGCAAAGTATATTTTGTAAAGTCAAAAGATAGATCTATTCAATAAAACAAACAAAAAATATTTGTTTTGACCGAATTTGGTCTCATTTCAAAATATTCGGATACCTCAAAACTTTGCACATTTGCATTTATAATTTAAGGAATAAATTAAAGTTCACCGAAAGAAGAATTGTAAAAAGAATAATGAGAAATGACAAAGCCCCCCCAAAAAAAAAAAAAAAAAATGATTCAGAACTAAAAATGGCAGAATATTAACTCTAAATACAATTCACTCCACATTAAAATATACTAAACATTAATAACGTATTAAATAAAAAAAAAAGGTTTTTGATAGCAATGCCAAAGTTCTCAGATCTTAAACTGAATAAATATTGCTACATAATTCTTTAAAATCCTATTTTTACTTCATAAGTGAAAATGTTTCTTGTTGTTCGTAAGATAAAGCAATTTAAATTCGCAAAATTATCATTGAATCGGACAGCGTGTAATAAATTCTAAGTAATCTTTCAATAATTTGCTCATTTATTGCAAAATAAACAACACAATCAGGGTTCGTGATTTTTTTCATTCTTTAAAGATGTGCTCAAACTCTTATAAATAAGACATCTCTTTATTAACTTTGTGAAAAACAATTTTAGCACTTTAAATGTGCAGTAATAAACATGAATTCTTTTTTATGAAAATGATGCACGGAGTACTTAAAACTTACTTAAATGTATGTACTTAACTAGAAATGCCAGTCTTTTAAAGCTGTACAAGAAAAATTATAAGTTTTATGTTTAAAAGAAATTTAAAAAATTCTGTCATAATTAAGATGTTCACAGTGATCTCATAATTTTTAACTTTGTACTTCTTGGCAGGAAAAAATAACTAAAATAAATCTCAAACAATTTAGAAATTTAAGAGGGAGCAAAAATTCTTTCTCGAAATATATTTAATTCTTTCCGACATCATGTTAAATCTTCTCAAAACTCGTTGAAAATGCTATCTTTCTTTTTCCAAATGCCACAGTAAAATTCAAATGGAAAAATTATCTGTCTGTCTTGGAAATGTTTTGAATTATACACTTCAAAAATTGCTTGTTTCGTTCCTTTTATATGACACCATTTCTTTAAAAATTCTTTCTATATTTCTTTCTGAATTGTTTTTTAAACTGTAGAAAGATTTTGAAAAAAAATATTTTTAAAAATTCCGTGAAATGCCTCAATAATTTCTTTGTCTTTCAATTGTTATGTGATTTGCTGTGAAGTATTTTGAGATGTTCAGAGATTTAATAAATGTTAGCAATAGAAGTAAAGGTAATATAAAAATAATGTTTTGAAGAATGTATTGTATCTTTGCATTTCAATGTTTCAAACGACTTTTTTTATTTTTTGATTACTTGATTTGATCTACATTGATTTTACAAGGGTTACGAACGAACTCAAGATATGTTTCCTCATAATTTTGTGGACAATTGATGAATAAAAACTTGAATTTTCATATGTAATTCATAGAAATGAAATGACTAAATGTTCAACATAGCATTTATTTTTTAAATCATAGTCAAATTCTGAGAATAATATAAGAGTTAATAATGTAGATCATCATGAAAATTTGACATTATCCATGACCATTGTCATTTTATCAAATTATTTACTGATAAATTATGCTTGACTGTTTAGTGTGAAATCGATATTTGAACTATATAACTTCATAATTATTATAAAACGAGCATTACACACAAATATCAAAAATATTAATTGTGCAGAAAACGGTATTATACTTTTGAATTATTTTGGAATTAAACCTAAATAAATAGCAACATACTTTATTACTTTTATAATATCAAGATACTTTATTACCTGCTTTATAAAACTACTTCCTCAAAATAAATAAGATATATATATATATATTTTATGGGGAATTATATAAGACACAGAGGCCTACACATTTTATGACGAAAAAACTTCGATTTCATATTCTGTCAACATTTCAAAAATCAATAATATCCCAAATAATAAGAAATAAGATAATAACACGTTTCTCACAATTAAAATGAAGTTATTAAGAGCAGACAGTAGGGTAGACCCCTTTTAAAAATCGATTGAGATTTTGATATTTCTATAAACCCCTAATCGGGAGCTTTCCATTGATATAACATACAATCCATTATATGAATTAGAAGTACTTTAAAATGATTTTTAAAAAAATAATAATCAGCTTATGAACCACGCCCATTTGACAGATAGAAATGTAAACATTGTCTTTTTAAATCTGGAGCAAAGTTGCAAAGCCTCAATTTATATTTATTAATACGCAATAGATACCTGTATAGTAACTGCAAATTTAACTGTGTTAGATATGCAAAAAAAATTTCTGCGAAATTTTGAAACGTGGTTTTAATTTCAATGTTATATTTAATATTTAGTGATTTTACCTAAATTTAAACCTCTCTGTTCTTCACTTTAAATTTAGTTTAAATAAGTAATGACAACTAAATAAAACTTTAAAAGTCTTAGAAAAACGCTAAAAATATTTCAAAAATACTTGAAGTTTTTGGATACTTGAAAAATTTGGATTAAATTCAATACAAAAGTAAGATTTTTTTATAAAAATTTCTGTTTTCAAAAACTTATTTTTTTAAAATTGTGTAAATTTACTGTATGCATGTTTAAAATTTATGTTTTTAAAATTGTGTAAATTTACTGTGTGTATGTTTCTTAAATGCAATTGTGTATACTGAAGTGACATTTTTGAAATATTCTTAAAACATTTAAATATAAAGCAGTTATAACAAAAAAATAACATTTTTAATAAATTCATAATAATAATTGTTCGGTGAACTAAAAGTTTGTCTTTGAAAAAACTAATTATTATATTTAAAAAAAAATTCACTTCAGTATAAATATAATGTCTAATTAATATAAATAAAAATTTGAGTCTTTATGTTTAATAGTTTCTAAGAAAAAGGTATGAGATAATGCATTAAATGTCATGTTTGTTGTCTTTGCGAGAAGCTTGTTACATACATAAAAATACATAAATTTCATGTTTAAGAACATAGAAATAGTTTTATTTTGTCTGTTTTAAAAATCATTTGTCCAGTTTAAAGTAACTTTTGAAGTTTTAAACTTAGAAACTGTCTGCCACAACAAGACCTAATGATAATGTTACGAAAACCAAACGAAAACTTAAGAAACGTCGTATAATCAGGTATTTTTAAATACCATCTCAAATTCACACCAAAACCATATTGATATATTTTCACATTATATTTATGAGGCTTTCTGTTCAAATTTGATATCTGTAATGTATGAAAGCTAAAAATTGTTTAAAAATTGATTCAGTATTTGAGAAAATTTTGATGTTTTCTCGTTAAAAAAACTGAAAATTGCTGTTCTGGGCAATTTAAAGACATTTTTGTTTAATATTTTATGCAAAAAAAATTGCAAAGATGCTAATGTTTAATAAAATGGGACAAATAAAGGGTGTTTTTATAGAGGTATAGAACTTTCAATTGCAATAAAACAACGATGTATTATTCGATTGACATGAATTTTTTTTTATTCAAAAGATAATTTTGTGGCATTACATTTTAAATATGATTTTTGGCATATGACTGCCACGGCTGGCTCGGATGTAGTCCAATCTGGCCTTCATCGTTTTTGAAGAAGTATGGATCAATGATTCCACCAGCATATAAAGCGCACCAAACAGTCAGTTTTTCTGGATGTAACGGTGTTTCGACATACACTTGTGGATTAGCTTCACTCCAAATGCAGCAGTTTTGTTTGTTGACGTAGCCATTCAACCAGAAGTGCGCTTCATCGCTAAACAAAATTCGCTTATGAAAATCGGGAATACGTATTCCGCACAGAGAGAGAGAACCACTATTTTCGAAATAAAATTGCACAATTTGAAAGCGTTGTTTAGGCATGAGTATTCATGCCAAACCAAACTGAGAATAAATCACTTGACAGCTGTTAAATCGGTCGCCATCTTGGAAAGTAATACCAACTTAAACTTCTATACATAGAAAAAAAACACTCTTTGCATGCTGTAATTCATTATTTTTGTTATAAAATGGCACTTAATAGTAAAAATTTAATTTTTTCAAAAATGATGTTTTTAAAACTGTATTCATCTTTTTCTCACAATATAAGGTATAAATGTACATAAAATTTTTTCCCTTATCTTACTGATGTGTAACTATATATATTCCTGTGAGTTTTTTGAGGAGTTTCCCAAAATATTTGAATGGTGTCCATATATCGTGACAAAAAATGTCAATTTTTTAAAAAAATCATAGTGATATTTTTATGTTACATGTTTTTGAGAAAACTAAACAATATATTTTAAATATTTCACTTCATTGCAAATATTGTTCTTTTTCTATTGTTTAGACAAGTTTTTAAGCTTTAATATTCAAAGGTTTTTCAATAATAGCTAAGTAATTATAACTCAGATGTGTAATGCTTTTTGTCGTTGCGAGAAGCTTGTTGCATGCATAAAAATACACAAATTGCATGTTTAAAAACATCAAAACAGTTTTATTTTTGACTTTTTTTAAAATCTTTTGTACAGTTTATAAAAAATTTTGAATTTTAAAACTTTTAGAAATTGTGTTTGCATGTAAACGTACAAATCCCTAATTCAATTTTTCTAATGTCGTAAAATCACATATTCCCAAATCATGACTTTTACATATTGATACATGTTTAAATTATATTTATGATGTTATAAGGTCAAATTCGACATTTGTAATGCATTGAAGCTAAACATTCTTCACAGATTGTTAAATAATTTGTGAAAATTGATGCAAAATGCTAAAAAGATCTCGTTGAACAAAAACTGAAAATTACTATATATGTATTTTCTGAACATTTTAAGGTTTTTTTGTTTCCTATTTTATGTTTAAAAAATTAAGATACTAATGTTTAATAAAATAGGGCAAATACATGTTGTAATTCATAATTTTTGTAATTAAGTGCCTTTTTACACTTAAAATGCAATTATCTCGGAATGATTGTTTTCAAACTACGTGTACCTTTTTCAAAGAATCTAAAAAATCAATATACTTGCAATTTTTACTGCACATAAATAATATGTAACTGTATATAATAGAGCTACTTTCTTGGAGATTTTCCCAAAATATTTTGCTCAGAAGCAGTTATCGTAAAAAATCACAAATTTCAAAGCAATACTTTTACGATGAATTTTTTTGAAAAAAGTAAACAATATATTTGAAACACTTTACTGTCATTTAAATTAAAAAGCCTAATTATTATACAGCCAAAATTTGAAGTTTTTATATCCAACAATTTTTGAGAAACAGGTTCCTAAAATGGCTCCATTTAACATTGTCGATATAGGCCCTACCGACTACTCTTAAGGTATTCGACTACTTGCGACAACTTTTTTTTTAAAATTGAGAAATGAAGGGGTTTTTTTTGTGGATTTTAGATTTCTTTAGTACATTTTAAGAAAAAAAAAGCTAAAATTAAGAAGAGACAAATTAGTTATTACTACTAAAATGGGAAAAAATGGGTAAAAATTGACGAAAAATTACATAAACAGGGCCTGCTCAGTACAAATAGTACGTGAACAAATTCTCAATTTTTCAATCTTGATGTATTGCTTTACTATTCCTTTTTGAAATGACCTTCAGGATAAGAGATATTTTAATTTTTACAAAAACTAGACCCCTTTTTCTTAGTTATTATATGAAATTGCTTAAAAAAAACAGTGTTTGTATTCACATAAAGAACTGTAAATTTTGTAATAAAAGAGGAACTGATAAATCTGAAGGTTAAAACACTTCTACTGTTATGCAGAACATAAACAAAAAATTCAGCAAATTATTTTAAAAACTTTTTGAGCAATCGTTGACCCCGTTTGAGCTTTTCGAAAAGAAAAACTTATTTCGAGTAAAACGCATTTTAAAGTTTGACATCTCGTGTAATGGTGTGGCATCTGCTTTTATTAAAACACTTGTAAGTTTTGTTTTAGTGAATGGAAAATAAAACACTTGGTATTTTTATAAAGTTAATAAGATGACCTATAAAATAAAATCATAAAAAAAAACGTGTCGATTTTTTAAAAAAAAAAATCATGATTTTAGGATAGTCGGATACCTCAAATAAACAGCAACATACTTTATTACCTCTATATCAAGATGCTTCATTACATGCTTTATAAAACTACTTCCTCAATATAAATAAGGTATATTTATACATTTTTTTTATGGGGAATTGTGCAAGTATCTCTTTTTAAATGTTTTAAACATAGGTTTACACATTCCATAACCAACAAAATTCGAATTTCATGTGCTGTCAACATTTCAAGAATCAATAATATCTTAAATAATAAGAAATAAGATAATAAGTTGTTTCTCACAATTAAAATGCATTTATTTAGGTATCCGAGACTACGTTCGGAACTGTGATTTTGCAAAAGCGTATAAATGGATAATACCTATGATATTTAGTGTCACTTAGATTAGAAAATGTATATAAAATTGTTTTAAGAATGTTATTACAATAAAAATTTATTTAAGTATAATATTTTGACAAAAAATGAGCATACAATGGCCCATTTTCAAAACATTCTCCTTTAATGAAAAATGCTTCCATTATAACAATATTTTGCCTGTATATAGCTCAGACATCTGTGCAGAGGCTGAACTAGAATTTTTGAATTATATAGTTTAGAAGTTGATACATCCATATTTTACTACAACAAAGGGGAGAAATTTTACGAAACAAATGCCGATAGTTATTTCAATGGGTGGTAACTCTGAAAATGATGTGAATTTTTCAAAAATCCTAGTTCAGACTCTCTGGAGAATTCTTTACTTTATCTAAGTAAAATATCATTATTATAGAAACATTTTTTTATAAAAGGAGAACATTTTGAAACAGTGTTATTCTAAGTTCAGTTTTTGCCAAAATGTTGTATTTAAATAATTAATTTTTGTCAAAATGTCCTTAAAACAATGTTATACATGTATTCTAATCTAAGTGACATTAAATATCATGAAAACTATCCATTTATGCGTTTTTTTTTAAATCACGGTTCTGAACGTAGTCGGATACCTTAAGTAAATGTAAATATGTATTAAATTAATGTACAAATTCTTTCGGCTCTTTTTAAAAGCTCTGAGAAAAACTGACATATAGCTACCCTAAAGACGAGTTTACTAAATATATTTTGAGCCATCTTAGTTAATTGAGTTTTCACTCAACCTTAAATCGTTCGAACCCTCCCCTTTTATCACCTAGGTATGGTTGACATGGAGCTTCACAAAACCGAGACGTGACTCCATACTGCTCGGTGAGACGTCGTAAGAGATAAACTCGAAATGGCCATCCGTTGAAGCACACTCGTCACCGCTCAAATACGGGTCAAAGAGTTAATACTCAGCAAGCAAACCGAAAAGTCAATAGATTACAGCAACAAAAAACAAGATGAAGAAAATGGCTTCCGATTAAAGAAGCAAAACAAACTCACTTACATCACAATCCTCGGGGAAATAGGCCCAAATAAACGTTAAAGAGAGAGAAGTAATTCCCGAACTGTTCGGATTCTGATCGATGTATTTTTCAAGCAGCGCTCGTGACAGCTTTATGCTCGGACTCGTTCGGAAATGGGGAGAAGCGTTACAGAACCGATTTCCCACCCAGAAAGACATTTTGCCCCGTTATTGGCGATGGAAAGAGAAGGATTTATTTCCTGGAGAACGTGATTCACTTTCGGGCTAGCTATCTTTCTTGGATTTTCACATTTTTTCTTTTTTTCTTTCTTTCTGAACCATGTCGGAGGTTGTCTCATGCTGAGCTGCTGACCCTATCTGATGGAGACATCAATATCTGGACCAATCTTATATGAAGTGTCAAGAAAAGGATTCTCGTGCATTTTTTGGAGGTTTAAGTTTGGAATGTCTCTGATGTATATCTGTTGGAGAAATGTATTCTATAACTCAGTGGATTAATGGCTAAAAGAAATTTTTTTAATAAAAATTTGCCTTGTTCCTTTAAGATATCCGAACACGTTCGAGGTACTTTTTTAAAAAATAGTATACTAAAACATTATAATGGTTTCTTATAGGAATCAACACCGATAAATACTAATATTTAACTAATAATATTTTTTTAAAAAATTATTTAACTTTTACAAAAATTACAATAATAAATGAAATTTTAGCAATATCTTAGAAAAACTTCAAAGCAATTAGAAAAAAAAAGTAATAAACTTATCTCAGTAAAAAGGTATAACTAAAACCAATTAAACACATTTATCTAAAAATCTACTAAAATTTTAATGTTTTGTTAAAATTTAACAATTTTAGAGTTGATGGAGCAAATATTATAAGAAATGTGACATTCTTTATAAAACCATTACTTAAATAACAGTCCATAACTCGAAAAATATTCATTCAATAAAAAACATATTAGTACATTATTTAAAAAAATATAAATATTAGGTTCAAAAAGTTTTATAGAAAAACATTTATAATTATTTAAGTTATAGGATTCACCATGATATACTTTGAACCATTTAAATGCCCACTTCTGGTAGATTAAAGACCCACTTCCGGTTTTTCTAATTTTATAAAATTGATTGCAACTTGGCCTCTGTCTAGGTAGCGCAGAAATAAAATAAAGTATATTTTGAAAGGCGAAAAGATAGCTCTATTTAATAAAATAAAAACATAAAACAAGTCTTTTGACAAAATTTGGTCATTTGAACGTGTTCGGATACCTTAAAAATCACACACACACAAGTATAGTGGATTTTGCAAGATTCTAAGGTATATTTTCCGTTTTAAAAATTATTATTAAATATTTTTACCATTCTTATTCCAGTTTATAGTACCCTCTTCAACCTCATAAACAATTTATTTTTACTCTTAACAGTTAAAAATCAGTTTGACTAATTTTAATTTTGATAAAAACTAAGAAAATAGTAATAACTTTTCGATAGATTAAAAAAATAATTTAGTAAAACATACACCATAATGATTTTAAACAAATATCATATAGAGGTCTGGTGCTGCTTAATGTTAAATATTATATAACATTAAATTTAATGATTAATTGACACTCACGTCATTTATTTAAATCTCTATTATTCATTGTAACCATCATTCTATAAACACCTTCATCCTTTACTTATGGGAAATATTGCAATAACTTCGAAAATGTTTTACGCAAAAATGCAAAATGTATATTACAGATTCGTCGCTATAAACCCCTTCTTTTCCTATAGAATGACTAATATAAATAAACCTAATTGTAAAAAAGAAATCTAAATCTAAATGAATATAAAAAAAATCTAAGCAAAATTCTTACAATTATTTATTTCGAATTCTTTCTTCACAATAAGTTTAAATTACGAGTAAATAGATGTTTCTTTCCTAAACAAAATTGTTTTCTGTATCGGAGCTCATAGCTCAAATCTTACAGAAATAGGAGAAGGAGAGTAAACACAAAAGCTTTTCAAATGCAGTTTTAATGGAACAAATATGAAAGCGAACGAAGAACAAGGATTTAAAATACATAGGTATGAAACAAACGGTAGAAAAAAGTAATAGAGTATATCATTCCAGCAATTAGAAAAATCATAAATATTGAATTTAAGAATATTTTTATACTAAGAGTATAAATTTGTTTTCTATTGAAGAACTGCGCGAGGATTAGAAATTCCATCGAATTTGATTTCAAGATTAGTTCTTTATTTTCATGTAACTAATGGAAGAAGTTGGAAGTGTGTGTAAAGCATCTTGCAGTTTCCCACGCAATGAAAATTCGAAAGGATTTCAAGACCCCTTTTTTTTCGAATAGGATTAAAAATTCTCTTTCTCCGTAGAATGTATAAGTCTTAAAATTGTAGAGAAATTGTTCTTACCATAAAGACTGTTTAAGAAATGAAACTTTATATTTGTAATAAGTATGCTTCAACGGAGTTGAAATAAGTATCGCTTTTACTTAATATAGATTATTGTAGTGTTTATTCGATGAAAACACAATTAGAAAAAGTTGTTATTTGGATGAACTGAAATATTTGCTGCATTTATTTAAAATAAGTTTTTCTTGCTCATTTTTAGGATTTTTTTAATCAAGTTTATTAAGGTAACCGACTACGTTCGGAACCATGTTTTTGCAAAAGCGTATAAATGGATAATATTTATGATATTTAGTATCCATTAAGTTAGAAAATGTATATAAAATTTTAAAAATAGTACTACAATAAAAAATTATTTAAGTACAATATTTTAACAAAAAATGAACATAGAATGATCCATTTTCAAAATATTCTCCTTTTGTGAAAAATGCTTCTATTGTAATAATATTTTGCCTGTATAAAGCTCAGACCCCTGTACAGAGGCCCAACTAGAATTTTTGAAATATATAACTTAAAAGTGGGTTTATCCATGTTTTACGACAACAGAGGGAAGAAAGTTTAAGGGAAAAAGGCCGATAATTACTTCAATGGGTTGTAACTCTGAAAATAATGTGAAGTTTAAAAAATCATAGTTCAGACTCTCTGGATAAGTCTTTACTTTGTATGATCAATATATTATTATTTTAGAAGCATTTTTCATAAAAGGAGAACATGTGGAAAAAAGATTACTCTAAGTTAATTTTTTGCCCAAATATTGTATTTAAATAATTCTTTTTGCCAAATTGTTCTTAAAACAATTTTATTCGTGTATTCTAATCTAAGTGACACTAAATATAAAATTTATCCATTTATGTGCCTTTTTAAAATCACGGTTCCGAACGTAGTCGGATTCCTTAAGCAAACACTTCAAAATTTCAAATTGAAAAAACAGCAAAAATACAAGTATTTCGTAAGAAAATAAAAACATATACTGAATAATTAAAATTCTCTATTTTAACTTTCACATATTAAAAACAAATCTAAAATGTCCAATAATAACTATCAAAGTTATTATGATAATTATAAGCAAGCTTCAAAAGTTTTTTTTTATCCTATGTCCGTCTTCGACCTACCGGTGTCACCGCGGAACCTTAGTGGTTATGGTCACGAGATCGTGATCGATGTGTCCCGAGTTCAAACCCTAATACCTCAGAAGGGAATAGGAGCTAATGCACGTTAAATCTGATGAGGCTCACAGGCTACCCGTTGATGTGTTGTGGGAGTTTGGAGGCTCAAAAAAGGCTCAGGATTAAAATTAAGAGGTATGTAGCTAATAGCCCTAATGTTTCTTTATAGTGAGATTTTAATAAACACTCATTCACTCACTCACCGGACCTTTTGGTCATAAGTTGATAAGCAGCCCAATAAAATGAAGAACGGGAATTTAAACAAAATACACACTTATAAATATCTATCTATCCGAAAAATATTCTATTCTAAAACAACAAATTTAATATTTTCCCGTCTAGTTTTTTTCTGTAATTGAATATCACGTTCTAAAATAGGCTACTACATAAGGTAGTAGAAAACAAATACCATACTTCGTAAAAGATTTATTCTTATGAAACAAAGCAGTCTTTTTTTTTTTAACAAAAACAATGCTTCTATAAATTCTATTTCTTTGGTATTTGAACGAACGGCGAGAAAACAGCATTTTTCAGATTCAGAGCTTAGTATTTTTTGAAAGTAAACAGAATAGTCTAAATTCAGTTATTTCAATAGCGTAGTTATGTTTAAAAACTTTTCTTGAAAATATAGACGTGTCTATGCTTAAAAAACTATAATTATTTTTTTTTATCTATATCTCATTTTGAGAAAGGAAAAAGTTTTTACTACACAACAACTTATACCTCATATTTCCAAAAATATAAGTATTGCTTTTTTTATATTGTTGCGTTTATGACATTTTTATTTTCATTTGATTTTCTTTTCCCTCCACAGTTTTTTAGCCAATTTCTTTTTCTTTCACGCCTTTTTTTAAAAAATATCCTGAAAGTTGATTTTTAAGAAACAAATAAATTTTACTTTCTGTTTTCACAAATAGATAAGCAATAACATGTAATAACATGTACATAACAAGTAATATAAAAAAAAATTAAGTCAACTCTTACTTAGATTAACATAGAAAAATTTTATTTCAGCTATTTTTTATTAAATAGTTGCAATTAATACAAATATGTATCACAACATTAAATGGTAATTAATTTTTATTAATTATTATTAAAGTATCGTATTGTCATCCAAAACAATCGTGTCAATAAAATTTCAGTTCAACTGAATGCTTTAACACGTGAGAAAAAAAATGTGTAACGTTTTGACCCAAGTCGCCAAAATGGTCGCTAAGACGCCAAAAAGGATGCCAACGTGGCTGTATTTGTAATTCTTTAAATAATTAGTTTTAATCAAAATTAATTTTTATTAATTATAATTAAAGTTTCGTATTGTCATCCAAAATAATCATGTACATAAAATTTCAGCTCAATTGAGCGCTTTAAAATGTATTATATTTACGCGATTGAATATTCCACCAAGATAAATAAATAAATATATAGAGAGCGTGAGCTAATAGTAGGAATTGAAATATGAATGTTTGTATATTTGTTTGGGATGTATACAAATCCACACCGCTGATATCAAACCAAATTTTTGCACGAAGCATTGCTGTTGTTTCAATAGAGCTGAAACCATATTTCCGCCAATAAAAATTTTAAATAATTTTTTGTGAACGTTTTCTAACACATTCTGCATATGGAAGAGTTTGTGATATTTATGTGTTATAGCAACATTATTGACGACATTGTATGAAACGAAGCCCATGTTTGACAATTCAGCGCTTGCGACACATACGAAATCGACGCCGCCAACTTGGCGAATTTAGAACATTGGTACTGTTGGGATAGTACGTAAGTACAGAGTTTGTGTGTGTAAGTGCACAGTTGCGAGGTGCTCTGATATGCAGCCAATAGTGGAAAAAGGATAGAAAAGAATTGCGTTTGGCGTCACCTTTGGATTTGGCTGCTTTTAAGAATGAATTTTTTTTTTTTTTTTTTTTTGTGGAAAGCTACTTCCGACGGGAGTTGCATGGGTAATAAAATAAAAAAGAAATCCCGTTTATTAGCTATTAGGTCAACATACTTGAATACTTAGAACTCTGAAAGCATGTTTCTTTTGTTAAATAGAGATCTGCTATAAACGGGTTTTGACGAAATTGATACCCAAGGGGGATGCTATAGATAAAGTTTCTCGTTTTTGAAACAATTAGACCTACATACTTCAAATTAGGCAAGCATACGTCTTTTGCTGAATAGAAATTCCCTAATAACGGGGGTTTTGCGGAAATTGACTCCAAGGGACGTAAAAGATAAATGTACTCCGTCTTAGAAATTCAAGTCAATACATTCCATACAAGAGGTAGTAGCAATAAAAATGTTTTCAAATACAGTCGAAAGCTAAATGCCAAGACTTAGATACCAAACACATTAAAAAAAGTATATAGATCCATATATTATAAAAAAATACAGGTGGTTAACGGCTAGTATATAATGCAATATTAAACAATAGTTAAGTTGAAATCGTAATCAAAATGCCAGCGACCATATATAATTATTTTAGGCCACAGTACATGCAAATTACTACGAACATTGCATTCTTTATGGTTTTCAAAGATATTCACTTAATATAAATAGATTTTAAAAAAATTAAAATTTACAATTTTTAACTTTAAGTTAAATTGATCCTTACTGGTTTTCTTTTTATCATATATTCAAATTTTTAAAGTATTTATAAACAAAACTCATCACATTAACTAAAAACTATTTCTCAGTTAAAAAAATTATTAGATCTTAATTCCTCTAAAATTCTTCAATTCTAATCTTGTAATTCAAATAAAGACGATATATGCTTTAATCAATACCACTGTCTAATACGAAATTCCTTCTAAGAAATTACAAATTAATCTGTCATAGTTTAAAATACCAATTCCAAAGTCTGTACGATATATTGATTAATTAATGCGAATTTAATTAAATATTTGGTCGGTTATTTCCGAATTATACTTTAAAATATTTATTAATTTGGTTATTTAAATATTCAACAGAAAGTTATGTTTCACTTGATCGAACTACTAAATAAAATTCAATTGTAAGTAGATGAGGTTATATTATGTAGAGCAAAAAATTCATTGGATTCTCTCTCATTACTTTTAATCTCTACTTTAAAATATTCAATAATAAACCATTTGATTTATAGTTAAGACATGATTAATTAAATTTAAAATTATTCTACTCAGTCACAGCCAATATAGATCATATATTTCATTTTCATTTCTTAAACGAACAACCTACACAAACGAAGACTGAGAGCAGGAAACAAAACATTTGATCAAGAGGAAATTAATACGACTGCCACAATTCTGAGTTAAATAATTTCTCCTCGCAAAATGTTTTGGAGGGAGGAAGGAAGACAAAAGTCTAGAATTCTCTAGAAGTTAAGACAAGAGGATTCCAAAAGATTAACTTGGAGCTTGGTACAAAGAGATCATAGATGTCAAGACCTCTTGCTCTTTACTCTGTAATTATAGAAACATGATGTAGTAATTACCAGCAAAAGACGAAAGCTGCCCCTTAGTTGATATCAGATGACAGTGTAAATTTACAATTCAAGGTTCAAAGAGATAAGTTGTGTTGTATTCGCTCTGGAGATCTGTAATCTCTTATTTTATTCCAATAATCCTTTGTTAGTTGTCATTCGTAAGAATCGGATGGTATTACTCGGAAGATATGCCGAAATTAGTATATATGCTGTGAAATATGTTTTGACGATCGTATTAATGATACGTTAGGAAAGATTAGAAGTATGTTTTTGACGTTTTTATTTTAAATTTAAGTTTAAATAGAGTGTAATATGCTCTAATTGTCGTTAGATATAAATGCTGTGCTAAGTCTTGAAGATTAATATGGATTATATTTTAAGTACTACTATATATATGGCTAAAGTATGGATTATACTTTAATAATAATGCGTAGATTTAGATGTTAACTTTACTAATATAAATATGTATGTGATAAATATGTGTAGAGAGAGATAATAACACAGATTTGTACATAAGACATTAAAATGAATTTATTTAGAAGAAAGAATCTATCAAACAATTCATGAAATTTTCTTTAATTGAGATTGTATTACAGAAGTTGTATTATATACATAGTATAATTTATTCCATATTTTTTTTCCTTCTACAAAAAGGAAAATCTTCTTTAAAACCGACCTAAAATTAATTCGTGAAAAAAATATATAAACGTGAATTAAAAAATTTGTCTATTTTTTTTTTATTTCTGTATAAATGTAAATAAATATATTGAGAAAGTAAACAGCCTTTTTTTGAATTTTTAAATTTTTTTAAGTACTATTACAATGTTAGGATTACACATATTTTGAGTTTCGCTTTGGAAAAAGATTATGATTAAAAATTTAGGTTCTTACATATTATGCCGCCGACCAATTTCATCGAATCCTAAGACGTCACCAAATGCCTCTATATATAGCCAATAGTGGATGCTCAAGTAGAAAAAAGTAACAATGTCAGTAATTGGCGAAGTTTTCTGGAGTGGAGACATCTTCTGTTCTGGCAATATTGGTCGATGGTATAGTGCGTAGGTACCGAAATTTAAATAATATAATAAACAACAATTGCTACGGTTTATGTAGTCTAGAAATTAACATTTAAATTTTATTAGGCTGATCTGAAGTCTTAATATTCACATATTAAGCTTACATATTGTCGGGAAGGAAACTCTTTTGTGGAACCAAATTACTCACAGTAAACATTTTATTTCCAAGGTCTCCTTAAAGTAGAATAAACAATTAGTAACTTAACAAAAACAGGATTTTTCTTCCGATATCATACAAAACTAATTTTTCTCCAAAGCTTGCTAAAGGAATTTATACAAAAAAACGCAGTGTAACATTTTTCTTTTTTGAAAAAGAACCTTCAATAGCAAACCTACAAATTTGAAAACTTGTACAATACTAAAATATCAAATTTTTACAATCAATACTTTGTACATTTTAGAAAAAGTTCGGCTGGTAAAAAGTATTACAA
Source organism: Trichonephila clavipes (assembly GCA_019973935.1). Lineage (NCBI taxonomy): Eukaryota > Metazoa > Arthropoda > Arachnida > Araneae > Nephilidae > Trichonephila > Trichonephila clavipes. The sequence continues at coordinate 1,946,478 of BMAU01014652.1, read as the reverse complement.
AAACGAAATATACTTTATAATAAAGCAAAAATTATTTAATTTCTACTAATAGTTCACACTCTCCCTGTATATATATATATCTTGTTCAAATTTTCAATTGTTAATAAAATACTTTTTATTCTTCCACTCAAGTTCAAATACATTTTTTAAAACTTGTAATGGATGGCACTTGATGTTAATACAGTTTTTTCAAATATTAATTCATTAATTAAATTTAATTAATGAATAAATAGTAACAAACAAAAATAATATTTCAACACCATACATAAAAAGGAAAATCACTCGTTGTGTCCTTATAGCGCAATGGATAGCGCGTCGGACTTCTTATCCAAAGAGTGTGGGTTCGAATCCTACCTGGGTTGGCCTAATTTCTGAGAATATGACGTATGAATGAATAGTCAGAAACAAAAATAATATTCCAACACTATATATGTATATATAAAGGAAAATTGAGAATAGCTTTCTATTTTGTCACTTAATATTGTGATTCTGTCCTATGTATATACATATTTCTATTAATTGTAATTATTTGATAAAAAGTAACTAAATTAAAATTTTTCTTTGTTGACTTAAGTAGGCCTTGACTTTAACTATTTTTATTTTTACGTTACTTGTTTTTAAAAATGAAAAGAATTAGATTACTTTAATATTTTCTAATATAAACACTACTCCAGCTCTCTTAACTACTTTATTACAAAATAATCTTACATTCGAAAAATAAACAATTTAGTACGAAGCAATGACGTCTAATAACAACAAAAACACAAAAATACTTCTAAAAACTATAAATCCGATATCATTTACCCAAACCTAGCATTAAGACTTAACATAATGAATGTCTTTTGCTATTTCGCCTTAATGACTACCAAAGAAAGAGAAATCAGAGAGAAAGACAACAAAATTAAAGGAAAAAAGGGAACATTTTCGAATCTTTTAATGCATTGAATGGGAAGAGGGCTAACAAAAATAGCAAAGCAAAAAAGAAAGAAAGAAAGAAAAAATGGACGCGTGCACTTTATTTTCGTTAATATTGCTCATTGATGACACCATTATTTTAACAACCAAAACTCGGCTGTATAAGGGGAACCCCGTAAAACAAATTCCAAAAGACGGAACATCTTTAAAATAAATGACGTAGAGGGGGTTCTTTCTTTTATTTCCTCTTCCTTTTCTCACTGGAAACTTTTACAGATGTTTCTCTTCGAACAAGCGTTCAAATTTTTTTTCCCTTTGTTATTCCTTATTATTTGAACTTTTGTGTTTCGAGAGGTTCTTTTATTCTTTTTATTCAACATAAGGGTCATCCACTTAAAAATTTTTACTTCTATTTTATTTTCCCTATGTCTGGGACAAATATCCCCATTTGTACTCATTGAGGTCTTAATAAGGCAGATAAGCTAGGGCAAGAGTCGATATGGTCGCTGCTTTCCTCTTTATCAATACCCTTTTGTCAATGATCGGTTAAGTATTCCTTTTTTGTGTGCGTGTGGGTTATTTAAAAAGTATTCTTCTTAATACTAAAAAAAAATTATTTTTCTCCCTCCCGTTCTGTTTTTAAAATGATTGGTTTCTTTAAAAAGCATTTAGGTATGGTCATTAGCGCCCGCTTAAGAATTGTTTAGAAAAATATGTTCTTTTTGAGTTAATTGCGATGCTTATTTTTTTTAAATTAATATCTGTTAGGAGATCTTGAAGAAGTTTCTTAGTTTTTCGAGGATACTTAAAATTTGTAAATATGTTTAATGGTTTCAATTTAAAAGGTTATATATATATATATATATATATATCCGCACATAATTTCGAGAAATGTACATAAAAATGAAATAAAGTATTTCGTTGTGAAATTGATGATTAATAAATTAATAAGAAAGCTCTTCAATATTTTGACAATACAGAAAAGTGCCCCAAAGCGAAAAATTTTCAAATGCTCTTTTTATTTATTCTAGATAGTGTAAATGATATTTTTGACTTGCTCAAATAAAATAGGATTTTGTTTTTGTGGTAAAAAAGAGCAAATATAATACATCATAAATGCATTTGACTTTAAAATTCTTACTTTTTTTAAGTCATAATTTTATAATATAGACTTCTTTATTAAATAACATAGCTATTAAGTATCATATTTTGAAATATATCATAAAATATTTTCCTCCAATATACGACTATCTGCATTGATTTATTTTGAAATCACCAGTCAAGCACAATAAAATTAAAATGTTTTATACGAAGTTAGTGTACATGTGTGTTAATGTACTGAGATATGCTTAGTCAAACGGTAACTGAAATCACGTATTTCCAGCCCATTATTCTCATTGAATAACTAACATAATTCACGCAACGTCACATACACATGATAAATTCAATTATTTTCTTCCAGCCAATCAGTTCATCCACATCACTGTTGCCAACTTTAACCCTTAGCAGAAACTTTCTTTTAAAAAGTACATGTTTTTCGATAATAATACTCCACACGTGTAAAGAAATGCACTTGATTTAACGGCGGTACACTTATAAGAACTATTTTTTTTTTAATTTTCGAAATACTTTTTGAAATATCTTGGACATCTTTACGCAATAATCAAACGTGAAATTGAAACTGGATTTTACAATTTCAACAAATATAATATCAACTTTAAATTTAATGGAGAATACGTGATTACAATTATCATGTGACTTCAGGCATGGGCCAACGTGGCTCGCGGCCAGGACCTCGCTGTCTGTAGGGGTCTCGTTTCGTTCCCGAATCTGCCTTAATAAGAACATAATCCGGATAGTTTTAATGGTCAAATATTATCCCCGAGCATATTCTGCAAGAAACAGCGAATTTCAAACTGAATGTCAATTGGCAGAAGTGGCAAGACTGTATATTATGTGATGACCGTTGTCCATGACTAGTTCTAAAACCATAAACAATCATTCAGGCCTTTGGTCTAACGGTTTGTGCCTAGGTTTCCGAGTCGTGCATATTTAATTATTTCAAATTACCTTTTGTACGAGTATTTGACGGCCGTGGGTGGCCTAGTGGTTAAAGCATCGGACTCCAGACAGGAGGGCCTGGGTTCAATGCTCGTGCCACCCAATACTCTCCGAGTACACACGGAGTACGTGCTCGTTAAACCACTTGATCTGAAAGTCTTGTGGTCGCTTGTAGCAGAAACCACGGATTCAGGGGTCTGGAGAATATTTCCCTCACCTCCAGTTCTATGCCTAAATAGTGGAGGGGGAGACAGGTGGTGTCACCATCTATCGTATAGAAGTCTAACCTATCTCAGGCTCTGGTAACTTTCATTCCTTCCCTTCGAGAAGGACACAACAGCAACAACACGAGTATTTGACGATGCATCTATATACTGTCCACTTTTAAAGATCTCAGGTAGGACCTACTTTTGACTAAGTGCCCCAGGGCCTAAGAAAATCTTAAGATTTCTCTGGGTCCAGGTCCTTAAAGAGTCTTAAGACGTCTCTATGACCACCATGAAATTGGCTTAGTCTTGATTGGGATATTTTAGGGGCGTTACATGTATGATTCCTCCAACGACGGTTTTCTCAAACAATAGAACTAAAAGTTTTTAATATTCCAATATTCAGCAATGAGACAGAAATTAAGCTCTTACATCGTTGGATATAAGATTTGGCAAAATGAAATACCAACTCATATGTCACCTTCTTCACTTCACTGCATTTAAAGCTCACCAGGTTTGAATCCAACAGCATTTTTGTGTAGTTTTCTAAAACGATATGTGTTCAGGTCACTAAAAAATAACATCCAACTGCAAATGCTGCAAAAAATTTAATTACTACTTCATTAACTGAGACTTTAACACTTAAATTCCTTGACAAAATTCATTACGGTATTATATAGATTAAATTATTATCCTCCATTTACGAAGTGGACGATTTTTTTTCCAGTTTATTCTACCTTAATTTTTATTGTGTCCTTTCTATTCGCATGAGATGTAATTCGGGAGGAAACATTAAAGCAAAAGTTACGGCTTGTTGGATTAAAACCTTTTTTTACACCCTCGCTTTTTGGGGCAGTATATTTAATGTTTAAGACTGCGGAACACGTTTTTTCACTGTACAGGGCCACTTATCTTTTTTTTTTTACTTTAAATTGTTTGTCGTAGCTTTGGGAGCAATGATTCCATTTACGCTGAGGAACAATTTTTTGAGCAAAAAGAAAAAAAAGGCTTTGCCATCGTGATCTGGTTTCGTTATTTGTTACACTTTTGTGGGCTGAAACTTAAGCATTGTGTAGAGAGTGAGGATTAAGTAGGATACAATTAACTAAAGTGTTGCGTTATCCTAATATTTTTTTTGCTACATGTGTAAAATTGTTTTTGTTTTTAAGGTTACGATATTGCATAAGGCATATATAATCAGCCTTAATCGAAATAGTTTGGTCTTTGAATTTTATAAAAATTGACATGTAAAGTGTGAATTTTTTAGAATAAATTTCATAAAGTTATCTTAAATCTTAAAATATATATATATATATATTTTTAATGTTTGTACAAAAAAGGTAACGAATTATTGTTTTATCTTTAGTTATACTCAGAATATTCATGTTACATAATAAACAATGTGTAAATATAATTCACACAAAGCACCATAAAGCTTAAATATGTCTCTTTTTTTAACCCTTTCGAGGGCACTAAGCTAAAATACACTTTTCTGTGATTAAGTACTTGATAAATGTAATGTTCTCATCCTCTATAAACATTATTTAGTCACAAAAAAAATATCTGGTCAGGGGGTGGGGTCCTGGGTGGTGGCTAGACGTTATAGCCACCACGCACTTCAGACATTTAACTTACTTTTCAGGAGAGAAATAATAAATCCTATTACAAAATCTTTTTTATGAAAAATTAATATTTATGCTAATAACCATTTCAATATCAATTAAATACAAAGTACAGGTGTAATAAAATAATAATAGGATAACTATACAATATAGATTATTTACTAAAATATATATTGAAATTGGTATATATCCACATTCTATATTTTATTTAATTTTAGCATAAAAAATTAGAAATAAAGCAATATTTTTGAGGATTTAAATTAGTTATTTCACAAATTTGATGAGCTATTTACTGTGGAACTTTTCAAAGCAAATAAGATAATTTGCTTGAAGGCATAGAGGTACGTTGCGGGACCGACACAGCTGTCCAGAGCGATGAACGTCTTTTCTGGTATTGTAAAGAGAGCATTTCCTGTACAGACCACCATCTGTTTTGACTCGTTCAAGTGGAGGAAGAGCGAAAGTTTCAAGATTGATTGATTGATTGAATATTAACGTCGCACTATGCTACACGGGCAGTGGATAGAGCACGTCTAACCATGGTCAAGTGACGTGGACGACACCTGAGCTGACATCCAAAAACCACACCAACGGGAAAGACCTAAATGGAACTGCCCTTCTTTAGTGGTACTGGGCTCGAACCCGTTCCGATACCTATACCACACATTTGTTATTTTACTGTTCTATGTGGGCAGTGGATAGAGCATTCAGATGAGATTGAAAAGCTTAACTCATTCAGATGAGAGAAAAGTATTCTTAAGACGCCGTAATTTTTTTCACTGTTCAGAAATTTTATTCATAGTACTCAAAATAAAATTTGTAGATTTACACCGAGAAAAATTGTTTCCAACTCCCCATCAGAGAACATGAAATTCAAAAAAGGTGCTACCATCTGTATTGATTTTTAAGCGTTTTAGCTTCAATTAAAGCATGTGGATAGACTAAATGTCCACCACCCACTTGGAAAATTTTTTTGCCATGTGGCTAGACCTATTAGCCACTGCCATCGAAAGGGTTAAATTTAAAGGCTGTTTAGTACATTCTAAACTAGTCTACTTTGGAAGCATATTTTAACGTTTTCCCGTTACATAGCTGAAAAGTCGGCTTATTTTTGTGGATAGGATAACCACGTTCATATGCACACTTGCACCCTTAAAATATTGCAAGGTAATGTCTTTGGTCATCACCCCAGAAACCTTTAACATCGTGAGAACCCCCTACCCCACCCACTAGCTGGATTCAAGTAGAGGATAAAGAGGCCGACCGCTACCATCCGAAGCCCCAAGAAATGGCAAAAGAGAAAGTTCATTGGAAAACTTCGAACAGGACAGTTGTAATCTCCTTCCTTCCAAGCAAAACAATTTGGACTAAAATGATCTAACCAAATTTTTGAAAACTGCAATGCATATACTGTAGATATCCAGGGAGCCAAAACTAGGTGTTTTGAAAAATTGGTATTATTTTCATATTTACTATCAACCAAAATAATAATCAGTGCTTTTTTGCTAAATTTTTTTCATTCTGATGTATTAAAATATGGATAAATCTACTTTTAAGTTATGTATTTCAAAAATCCTAGTTCATGCTCTGTAGAGAGGTCATAAATATATATATATATATATATATATATATATATATATATATATATATATATATATATATATATATATATATGAAACATTACTATTGATTATTTTTTAAATTAAGGTATCCGACTACGTTCGGAACTGTGATTTTAAAAAAGCTCATAAATGGATAATTTTCATGATATTTAGTGTCACTCAGATTAAAATACATGTATAAAATTGTTTTAAGGACACTTTGATAAAAAAATTATTTAAATACAATATTCGGACAAAAAATTAACTTAGAATAACCTTTTTTTTCAAAATATTTTCCTTTTATAAAAAAAAAATGCTTCTAAAATAATATTTTGCTTATATAAAATAGACTTCTCCAGAGAGTCTGAACTTTTTTTTTTTGAAAAATTCACATTATTTTTAGAGTTACAACCCATTGAAATAATTATTGGCTTTTTTCCTGAAAATTTCTCCCCTCTGTTGTCGTAAAACATGGATAAAGCCACTTCTAAGTTATATATTTCAAAAATTCTAGTTGGGCCTCTGTACAGAGGTCTGAGCTATATACAGGCAAAATATTAATATAATAGAAGCATTTTTCACAAAAAGAGAATATTTTGAAAATGGGTCATTCTATATTAGTTTTTTGTCAAAATATTGTACTTAAATAATTTTTCTTGTTGTAACAATATTCTTAAAACTATTTTAAGTACTTTTTTCTAATCTAAGTGACACTTAATATCATAAATATTATCTATTTATACGCTTTTGGAAATTCACGGTTCCGAAAGTCGTCGGATACCCTAAAAGGAGAATGTTGTGAAAATAGAATTACCTATGTTCATTTTTTGCCAAAATATTGCATTTAAAAAACTTTTTATTGTAATAATTTTCTTAAAACAGTTTTATATGTGCATTCTAATCTAACCGACACTAAATATTTAAAAAAATACTCGTTTGTACTCATTTGCAAAATCGCAGTTCCAAACGTAGTCGGATACCTTAAATAACTGAGCCATGCATTGGAAGTTAGCGAGGGGTGTTCAATATTTTGGGGGGTCCGCGATGTCAGGCTGATACATAAAACTCAAACTTAGCGGCGCAACAGCCCATGAGGGCCAGGGACTACTGTGACCATCCCAGTATACATGACCATTTGGCGCTGAGGTGCATGAGCATATGTCTCAATAATGTGTTCAGCCTGAAGTGAGGCCCCCCAGTGGATACATAAAGGGGCAATAGAAAGTTTAAAAATCGCTGCTCTTAATTCCTTCCTTTCTGTATTCAATGGAATAAGCGTATTACACTTATTTTTAAATTAAAATGTGCATTTATAATTTACGTTTTCATTAAAAGATAATAAGATACTTAATAAACTACCCGATTAGAAATCTTTTTAATGGCAAAAAATAAAGAAAGATTCTGTTGCATTATTATTCCACCTTTTTTCAAGCACCCCTATTTTCTTTTGGGAACAAAAGTAACATTACAAGCACTGAAAGACAATATTTATTTCGAAATACAAAAGAATGCCAAACATTTTCCTTTTGACATTTGTTAAAATTTGTAATTCGAATACACAACGACGGGAAAGTATTATGAGATTTTATAAAATTTATTTAGGTTCGGCTCGATAAGCAAATATATTTACTTTGCATACTTTGATATGTAAATATGGCTACGCCTCTCTTTGTTAAAGATATTCTTCTAAGCTTTGTAAGACTCTTCTTTTGATTTATCTACTTGCCACTCTCCCTGCATAAAAGGTTCAAAATTTGTTTTCATTGAAGTAACACAAGTCTTTAAATTTGTGATTAAACTTCTGTATTTTAAATGCATTGTGCGTATGTGCTGGTAAAAATTAATTCTGAAGACAGAAAACATCTATATTGTTTTATTATAATTCCGATTGGGTTCTTATATAAATAAATTGGTATTCTTGTCAGTTGTGTTGAGTAAAATTCTATATAAATTTATGTTAAAATTAAAGCAGTATTTTTGTGTGCACAAACTTTATAATTTTGTTAACTATAATTTCTAAAGGGTGATTAAAATCACATCGGGCATTATAGCAATGTGAATTAAAAACCTTAAGAAAAGGAAAATTTTACGAGATGGAGTTGTAAAATAAGTAATTGTATTCGTGATAAAGAGAAATGTACAATTAAAAATTCTCCAGGTTGTATATTTGATGTTTCCTAATCCGGAGTGCTTTTACTTAAAAAATTAAGATCGACACTTATGGATGCGTGGTATACACCGGATATATAAAGGGTAGCTTTAAAAATAAAGAAAAGAGCATAAAAAATTTAGATCTAAATACTGTTTACTCTTAAAAGAAGTGCGGACATAAGCTTTGAGCAATAAAATGCCAAACAAATTTTTTCCCACCCCCTTTGTTATGTTTTAGTTACTATGTTTGTACTTTTGTACAAAAGCCTAGAATAATAATTCGAATATATGACTTAAAATATAAGATAATTGTATATATGCGGCGAATATACCTTAAAATTAAAAAAATGTAGTTTGGTATTATAGGGGCATGCAATACGCCCCAATTTACGGAAAATATTAAAATTGAATTTGCATTCTTAAAAAAAATGTACTAAAATAAAGGTTATATATTATTTTTCTGGTATATATTGAATATCAAAATAAAAACAATGAATTAGAAAATTTACAACACAGTTTTAAACCATTTTATACTAAGTTAAAATTCTGTTCATTAAAATTATGTTATGTTTTAATAGTATATTTGATAGATTGAATCACATCGCTCACAATAAGGAATTAACAAGGAGAATACACATTCTGTAATTTTTCAGATATGTTTACATTTATTTTAGATTGAAAAATATTTTGGTCAATTTTTATAAATAGGGATATGGTAATAAAATAACACAAATTCTTGGGGACTTTTTCAGCTCTGAAACTCAATATATTTATTTATATAATTTGTATTATCAGGAAGTAATACATCAACAATTACTACAAATCTTTTAGTTGAAATCTGTATAAAAAAAAATATTTACATCATCTTTTAGTGAAACAATAACTTTTGACAAACCATACTGTCTTAAATAACCATAATAGGAAGTGTACAGTGAATCAGTATAAGCATGTTTTAATACTTATATGTAAGTTCAAGTTGTCCACGCCAAAATAATAAAAAATGGAATTATAGCAATGTTAAATTATGAAACTAATTGAAAATTATACCAGATGGATATCAAATTTTTTACTGAACTTTCACTAAACTTTATACAAATTAAAGAAACTATTTCACAATCTGGAATGATAAAATACATTAAAAGCACTTGCTGAAATTGAGTCTACAATCTGCATTTTTATGTGATAACTAGTACTTTTTTATCAAATGGTCCGATGCATCATTAACAGAATTTGAAACATGATAGTGTACGATTGAAGATTCAACGTTTTCATTTAGAAGTTCCCTGAAATAAATTGAAATTTTGAAATTCTATGAACAGTTTTCTTCTTGCTTAAAAACTTAGTCGTAAAAAAGTGTCGTGTAATGAATCTGTTCAATTCACTTTTAAAAAATTAAAAAGTAGATTTTTAATATTAGAGAACGTTTATTCCAAGTCGGAAAATGCATTACGGATTTTTAAAAAAAACTGAATTTTTTTCAAAACCAAACTTTAGAAATTTTTAGAATTTGTTTGATATTCTTGAAAGTTGGTCACCGAAAAAAGCAACAAGAAAAAAGAATTGTATTCACTAAGAGATTCAACCATACATTCTATCAGTTAAATGATGCCAACTAATAATATATCGTATTATAATTGATACCTGATGGGGGTTTAATAAGATTGAATTTGTATGGATGTTTTCAAATAATTGCGAAACAGAATAATAGAACATATTACACTTAATATTATTATTTTTTTATATAACTTGTAAGTAAATGTGAAAGAACAAACTCACATAATTCCTACCAGCTATATGTTGTTTATAAACATGTACATCATTAATCTGTCAATATTTTACTTTACTTTTATCAGAACAATCTGTATAATGCTTATTTAATCAAGGACATCATTAGTTTATTTATTTTATCCTTCATCGTTAGCGGAACATTATGAAGTATTAGAAGTTACTTTTTTAAGTGATAACAAAAAAGAATCTCGAAAGATAAGTAAGTGTGTGTGTGTGTGTGTGAATGCAGAGATAGATGTAAGTAATGGTCTTCCAAGATGTATATAGTTTTAAAAAATGTCTTCCTAATTACTGTACAACACGTATAAAATGGTTTTTCATGATAAAAAGGTTAGGGAAAATCCATCGCTCTGTCAAGTACGTTAATAGTTTACTTAACTATTATCTGTTGACTAATCGGCTACTGGAATTTATAGTCCTGATGATTTTATCTTCGTGAGCTATTTTCAATTTTATGCTAATAATCATAATAAAAGATTTATTAAAAGTATAATAATCTAGTAAAAATAAATAATAAAATATAATATTTAAGTTTAAAGTAGTTTACATCTACAGTTAATTGTGACCTTACTTAATTCTAAATGAGATTAAAAGGTTTTTTTAAAAATATTTTAAAGTATAATTCTTATAATTAGATATAAAAACTGAAAGGCTGTATAGTTTTAGATAAGTTGCAATACGAAGAATTTAATGTAACCTAGTATTTTTATACAGTGAGTAAATAAGTGAGAAAGATAGTTATATTAACATCATACCATAAAGATGCACGAAAACTATTGGCGACAGGGCTCTTTAATTTTAAACCACGGTCAAATGATGATGATTACACCAGAGTAGGCAGCCCCTCTCCTTACTAGTACACCACAACAACGAGAGGACGTTTGAGCCTTGATAGATTTAAAGGGCAACGGCCCCCTCAAAAGGGTCTTCAGCAGTACTAGGCTCGAACTCATGACACTCTATCCACGAGTCCATGACTTAGGTCGCCAAGCTATCGAGGGCATTCATATACATGGAATGTATGCACACAGAAAAGGGTACTTGAAGGAGAAATCTTTTAAAAATTAGGATCTGTAGTCTTCGCCTTATAAGCAAAGAGTTCGATAAAAAGAAGAGGTAAGAAAACCAATTTAGGGAAACATTATTATAGAACAGTGACGCACACAAGCGGGATGTTCTAGGGGTCCGGATCTCCCCCAAAGAGCCCTTGATTTTTTTCAAATTGATTATAATTCTAAGTAACTAGTACGTAAAATTTAATTAAGTATTTGTTATTAATGATAAATTTTATTAATTAATGTTATTTATTCAATAACTAGTTTTTTACTGTTTTTTGTTCCCCCAAATCGACAAAATCAAAAGGAGCATGATACAAAAAGGGTGAACTTTCGATCCTGGATATCCTCCTTGTACAATTTCTGTGTGCGCTCTGCTGACATAAAATTAAAATATAATTTACGTGGACAATGTGTTAAAAATTTGTTGAAATAATAATGAAGAACGGCATCTGAACATCATTTACACCACACTACCATTAATAAGCTATAGTACTGGTAACAGCATATTCTTTTTTTTTTTACGAAGAAGCAACAAAATTCGAATTAAAAAAAAACTAATCATGGGAAAACAAATTCTGAAAGGTGTTTAATTAAGACCATCCAATTAATTCTCCCTAAAACTACTTTAAAAGCAATAAAAGAAGCAACAATTTCTTTGGAAAAAGTGGCAACCAAAAAGTTAAAGGGGCAAACTCACGTTTAATAGATTGTTGTTATTTATTTACGAGGGTATTACGAACTTGTTGGTGAAAAGAGCATTAATCATTAAAGTAGTAGCCCTTAGAGACCGATTTCGGTCGAACAACGGGGCGATGATTACCTTTTTACACCTCAACCCAACTCGATTCCAAGAGCCAGAGGTCGTTAAATTTCACCACGGATTTTCTGTGATGTTCTCTTTTCAGTGTGGTACGAGTTGTTTATTTTAGAAAGCCGCCTAGGCTATAGAATCTTTTATTTCTAGAGAAAAGGTTGAACTTTTATATCGTTTGGCAAATAAAATGGAATCTTTGTTCCAAAGGACGTTCGAATTCCGTCACTGTTCTGAACGGTGGTGGATTTTCTTTGCTTTTATTAGTTGCTTTATTTTTTTGGAATGCTGGCAGCGTGCTCTTTCGCATTTCTACACGTAGTAACTGTAAAATTGATACGTGTTAAACCTACAGGAGCTATAGATACTTCGACGTGATACGTTTCAACGTAATGGATGTCATGTTTGGAATCCTATTTTTGATTCGTGCTTTGCTCGAAAATCGTTTTTTAATCGTGACATTTTAACACTTCGCAATTTTAGAAAATGGTCGGACTTTTATAGACAATGACAGAATTTTTGTGGTACGTTGCTATTGTTTCGCAAGTGACCATTATCTAATAAAAACACTTAAAGAGGCTTAGTATAGAGATGTTATATCTTGCGAGAAAGAGTGTCATAAAATTCAACTGGTTATTTGATATCTTATAAACAGTGAACGAAAAATAAAGCAGTTCTATTTGTAAAAGCACGTGAAAGACTGCCAAATATTTTCGACATAAAAGCTCATAAATTGATGTTAGAATAGTAATGTGTGGATATTTGACATGTTATCAACTGAAAAAAAAATTAATTTAACTTAATACGAAATATTATTCTGCTATCAATATCAACAAACTCAATATGAAGGCTTTTGGAAACCTTCAACTTAATCATCCGGGGATTTCAAAATTTCTTTTAGTAAATTAAGTAATTTATTGTTTCGCTTTCCTTCTTCTAAAAGCTAAATAATGAGCAGCATATTTAATTAGTATTTGAAGTGTAAAACCAAGAAACACGATTAATTAATTTATTACAATAATGATATGGTTAGATATATATAAACATGATTTTTGGTCATAACAAATTTGACAACTTGCTAAATATCCAGATGATGTTTCGTGAAGTTTCTGAGCAACTGTGGATTTTTTGGTTTACATAACTGATAAATGCTTGTAAATTTTTTTCAAGCATGAATTTTCTTAGTTACCAAAATTTCCATATTAAAAATCGAAATTTCTTAGGTCAGTAATGGCATTTGGGAATTCCATTTTGTGGTGTGGAAACTATGAGAGTGGGGTGCCAGCTCAGGTATCCTCCTCGTCACTTGACTAAAAACATCCAACTCTTTTTTTTTACACGGTAGATACGTTCTTTAGAAAATTGTGCAAAAAATCGCGTATAAAGATGCATGCTATAAATGGTAATTGGAGGATATGTTCTACAACTTTAAAAAATCGAGCAAGTTGAAAAAACACTCTAAGCATCTTCCTAAGAAACCATGCAAAAAAGTAATAATGATATCCACGTTACATATTTATTAAACAAAAACAATCCATGTTTATTACAAAAAACAAATTTAATTAGTGTACAGTGAAAATTTATAGTGTAAAAATATATACAACATATAAAAATTTTAATTGAAATTAGGAATGAAACTATACTAACAACTATTCATCGATACTTGATAACAAGGGGGCACGTTTATCACGTGAACTGAATAAAAAAGGTGATCTTCAGAAGACGTGTGAGATTATTATCGAAGGGGTTTTTTTTTTGTTATTGTTAAAAAGTATGTTATTAGAGAAAGGTCATTTAGTTTCTCAAGTCGCTAGATATAATTCTCCATATCCTGCTATACAAAACTTAAGATTACGTTGAAATTGTATGCAAGATCTATTGTGTCTGTAGTAAATTTAAATCAGCTGTTAAGAGCTGAACTTCATCTCGACTTCATCCTCATCGACTTTTTTCATTATCATATACTGTTATAAATTCAATCAAATCGTCTTTATCCAAAGTGATCGAATTCCCAAATTTTTGGAGGTTCCGTGCTAGACCAAAAAAATCGTGTAAAAAAAAACAAAGTTCACCGTATTAATTCAAAATCGAGTAAAAAAGAGTTGGGTGTTCAAAATTATGAGGTCCGTCACAAATATCTTCAACTTGTTTCAGAGAACGACATTAATAAAGAAATCCAATCAATCCAGAAGAAATTACCTATACTTCGTTTAAGAAAAATGTATTTTTGTTTTACTCAAGAAAAGAAATAATTTTTTTTGTTAATTACATACTTAACAGTGTTAATACATCAACGCAAAACTTTTTTCCTTATTCTCAAATATAAACTCTTTAAAAATACATGGAATTGAGAAAAAATACTTCGTAATCTATAACTTGAGTTCAATCTACAATAAACACAGATTTAATTTTATATTTTCTCATTTTTGCTTAAATTTAGATTCACTGGTATAACTATTATTGTAAAATATACTTCTCTAATAATGATTAAGATATATATGGGAAATTTAATTCAATTTGAGGGTCGCGGTAGCCGAGTGGTATAGGTATCGGACCGTGGCTTGCCTTGTCACGAGTTCGAGCCCAATACCACTAAAGACCCGCCGTGTAGGGCAGCGATGTACGTTAAATCTGTCGAGAGCTGAAACGTTCTCCCGTTGGTGTGGTGGGGTAGTTAGGAGAGGGGGATGCCAGCTCAGGTGTCGTCCACGTCACTTGACCATGGTTCAAAATTACGTGGTCCGTCGTCAAAAGCCCTCGTGTAGCTGAAAAGTGCGACGTTAATATTCAATCAATCAATTCAATTTGAATATTGTGTATTTTCAAATGCATGTGTGTGATTCTCACCACAACATAAATAACTAAAATATTTTTAGCTATGCATATTTCCATACTTATCCATTTAAATGTTCTTAATTATTTTCTAAATTCTAAATAAATAATCATCACTTTTTAAGATAAAGAACTACAAACAGAATTACAAAGCGCTTTAAATACTTAGTAGCTGTCTTGTGGTATTGAAAAACATCATTACATCCTTTCTATGATCCACGTGCAAGTCAGACCTTCATTATTAATAATCATAAATTCATAATGAATAACATTGTATTCTCTGGAATGGCAACGAATAAATATGAGTTTTCAAAACCACATGAGCGTTCTAATTAGTACGAATTTTTAATTATGTTGCAAGCAAAACAGAAAAAAAAATCTCCAATCGCTGATGTTTGTTGGAAAGACTCATTACTAAAGACTAATTAGTAAAGTATTTTGTTACTACAAGGAATAATTAATGCAAATAAAATGTATTTTTAATTAATCTTTAAAGTAATGTTTTTCACACTCGATCTGAGCAAAAATGTATCGCCTTAGGATGTTGCGAAGGAAGATTAAAGAAATAGTAGCGGACAATATCATTTCTTCTGTTGAAACAAAAAAGTTTACTTGCTAATTATTCGAAATTTGTTTATCACTTTTCTGCAGATTTGCATAAGAAATGAGAACGGCGATAAAAAGATTTTAAAGGCGAATGTAGTAGATGTTGTAATAATGATGCAAATTGCGAAATTTATTGTCAACTTACTTGTTTAATCGTATTATAATAAAGTTTGGAAAATTATAAGTCAAACAAAATGATAAAAAATAGCCATTTTAATAAATTACAGTTTAAAAAAACTAAAAAAAAGCCCGCTTGTATAATAAATCGAACTAAAATGTAAAAAATAATTCTCAATATTAGAATGAAATGATTAACGAGAAAATTAATGTCTTTGGATAAAAGCGTGGGGTGTCTATATCCATTGTTATAATTTCTTACACACAAGTTTTACTCCGAAATACTGAGTTATAGTAAAAATGTAGAACAAAGCACCCACCGCTTTTACCACAATTACATTAATTTTTCTCATTAATCCTTTTATTCTTATATTAAGAATTATTTTATTACTTTTTACTTCAATTAACCATAAAAGCATGTTTTTTAATTTTTTAAAACTATAATTTATTTTTCATTTTTTAGTTCGATCTACAGCAAAAGAATGTCGAGTTTAGCAGTTAGAACATAATTTTTTTTCACACGCACGAGTCATTTTTTTTTTTTTTCATTTTCAGAAAAACTAGACAATTGTTTATATTATGGTAAGAAATTGCTGACGCCCGTTTTCGCTTTTAGAATTGTAATTTGAAATGTAATCCACAAATCTGGAAATGGTATACGGAATTTGTCACCAAATTTGGAAATGATGTACGGGATTAGTCGCCAAATCTGGAAATGGTACAATGAATTAGTCCCCAAATCTAGAAATCATTATTCCTGATTATCCTGATCAGGACAATGGAACAAAATTATGAAATTATTGTTTTGCGGTGCTTCTCAATCTTCCGATATTCGCGACTCAATTTTCAATGATAATTTTCACCGCGATCCACCCCCACCCCCCTCATGCAATAACAATGTATTGAATGTAGTAATAATGTTTAATACCTTGACGCTAAAGCTACAATGCGACCTTAATATAAATCGAACAAATTATCAAGATAAGTACTAAATTTTGTATACAGTTTTGTACATGATAAGTCCATGGAAAACACAATCAACTTATGTTAGTATTGATACTTAATATCAAATATATTGTGTCGTACTGATGCATTTATAAGTATAGTATATTAGAGTAAATGTGTGTTTTTTTCTTTTATTATGACAGAATGTATCTTGTTTTGCTTCATTTTAATAAATTGGTAATTTTTTAAAATTATTTTCAATATGCTCGTGCCCCTAATTGTACGTTATCACGCCCCCTAGAGAGGCGCGCCCCACAGTTTGACAAACACTGTTATATTGTCATTGGTCCTTGATAAGTGTGCAAAATTTTGAATTAATCTGACCTTTTAAAGTGGGTAAAAATCGAGTTCAAAGACTTCGTTACATACAGGTGAAGCGAATAAAAGCATGTTAAAAAGAAGAGTTATGTATGTTAAAAAAAAAAAATAGTTTTGGGGAAAATTGATCACGTATAAAAAATAGTAAGAAACAAAATGTTTTTATAATGACAAAGATTGCCTAATTCTTATTTCATTATAAACATTAACTGAAAATTCTTAACAACATGAAATATGAACGGCTAAGCTTCAACAAAAATAATATAATTTAATAATCTCTTTAAATGTTTTTTAAAGGGTATATTTAAATGTTTATAATTTTTGACGGAAAATTACAATTTTGCTTCGTATTTTCATGAATAAAAATTTTTAAATCGAATACTCAAACAATTAAATATATTAATTCGCCGACATTAGTCATTAGTTGTGTTCTTGAAACACAGCTAAAAGTTATTAAAGATTCATGCTTTTGATGATGGTTTTTTGCTTAGCATTCGAAAAATTCATAAGTTGTAAGGGTTAAAAGAGTGAATTGCTGGAAATCACTTGCTGTGTCACGTTACATCCATGAATAGATAAAAGTGTGTCAAAAGTAATCTTACAAAAAATTTTTAAAAAACTTCGTGGGCATGAGTTTTTTAAGAAAGAGAAAGAGAAATTGAAAGATATTTTTTTTTTTCAATCACCAATAAAGTTTCCAATTCAAATAGTACGGTCTATAGCTTAACCAATGTTAGTTGAAATGTAATTTTTTAACAGATAATATATTTAAAGAGCAATACTTTCCTCAAGATTATGGAACACACTTTTTTCATTCCTCTTAGCAATTACAAATACTCTTGACTATACAAAAAAAGCATTAAAAATAAATAAAGTATGAAAAGAAGTGAGGTATGTTCGTAGGAAAAGCGCATTTCATTTGAAATACGAATTCTTTAGAGCAAATTTTTTTTCAGACTTCAAGAAAAAAGTCATCCTTTTTTCATTGAAAGGGAGATCGCAAAATTGAGGCTCATCACTTAATAGGTATGAACATGTAATTATTTTTTTCACTTCTTTAATTTTTGTTCTATTTTTTGGTGTTGGATTTTAAGCTTTCTGCAATGAGGTTTAAATACCATTTGCTTTTTTAGTCAGGAATTTGCTGAGTTTATTTAATTACATTTTTTTTATCCTAAAAAATTGAAAGTTACGTAAAAAAAATTGCAATAAAATTTATTTTTGGTGGTTTATTAAAAAAAAGAGGTAAGGTTTTAAGCGAGAAGAAACTGCAGCTAATCCAAATTTTGTAAACCACATTTTTTTATTTTACTTTTTTTAATTGGAAAGTTACCGTTCAGTCTTTTAATTCTGATGTGAATTCGAAAAGTATTAATAATGTTCATAAAGTGTCAAGGGTATGAAAATTAATTTTCTTTCGTCCCATACTTAACTAAGTTATTAGTATTTAAGTTGAATAGATAAGAACAAGAAATTCAGAAACTTTTTTATCTTTTCTCAGGACTTTTATGAAATTATTTTATATAGATCTTCAGATACACTACTTTCACTAACAACAGAAATTTTTTCAGAAGCTTATTCTTCAAAAGATAACTTTCTTCTTTCTTTTTACCTAAATCATAACATCTTAATGATAAGTAGTACTACTTAGAATATAAATTATACTTTTCGCGTCCAATTAAGTTGAATAGTTCTATATTTTTATAAAATCCTATTTAGTTAATTTTGCGTTCGTTAATATCATTAAAGGTAAACTTATTAACAACAAGTGCTTTCATTTAAAATAAGAAAGTCTCGAGACTTCCGGAATAAACTTCCGAAATATCTTCCGGAAAGTCATGTGGCCGCGGTAGCCGAGTGGTATAGGTATCGGACCGTGGCTTGCTTTGTCACGGGTTCGAGCCAAGTACCACTAAAGACCCGCCGTGTAGGGCAGCGATGCACGTTAAATCTGTCGAGAGCTGAAACGTCCTCCCGTTGGTGTGGTGTGGTAGTTAGGAGAGGGGGTGCCAGCTCAGGTGTCGTCCACGTCACTTGACCATGGTTCAAAATTACGTGGTCCGTCGCCAAAAGCCCTCGTGTAGTTGAACAGTGCGACGTTAATATTCAATCAATCATTCCGGAAAGTCATGGTTATGATATTTAAAAAAAATGGAATTAAACCAAAAATAACTAAAATATTATTTTAAAATAAAAATGAGGTAAAAAGGAAATTAGTCTGAAAGGTTATAATTTCTACTTAGTGCTAATTGTTTTTGTTTTGTTTAATATAGGGTTATTCATAATTCCCTCTCGGATTTTTAAGCGCTACACAGAAAATATTAAAACAAATACAGCAAAAAAAGAAAATACAAAAGCAGTCAAAGGTGTTTTTTTTTGCAAACTTTACAAGTGCTACAGCAAAAAAGAAAGAATACAAAAGCAGTCAAAGGTTTTTTTTTTTTGCAAACTTTACAAGTGTTCTATGTGTGAAACTTTGGTTACATGGCACACATACGTCAATGATACATACATCATACACATACAGCTATAGTCCACAGTTCCTACTACATTCTACCCAACATGGTACTATCAACATTTTTGGCTACACGTATTATCCTTTCCGTATTGTTCATATTATCCAAAAACTTGGTCTTTTTCATTAGACCAATTTTTTATACTCCCTTTGCCATGTGACGTAGCAGAACTGCATGAAAGAACAACACATGCTGTCAGTGACGTTTAGAGTACCATGTTGAGTGGACTATCGCATTGAGATATGCATGGCATGCAAGGATTGCAATACCGAATACTGCTGTTTCGAGCCATTTGTACAATTTTGTAATACCGGTATGCACAAGTTTAAATAACTTTTTTCCGTATTTAATAGAAATTTTTTAAATTGTCTCCAATATATGTTCAGGAATCGCCAACACAGCAAATTAGTATACGTTTTTGTTTGTCTCTTTAACGGGCGAATGAAATTAGACTGTGGATATAAAGTTGCATCGTATAATCAAGAGAAGAGATAAAATATGTGAATCACATCCACAAGGATGCGGGCCAAAACTATTCTATTACAGCTCAGAGAGATACTGCACATGCGCAGGATTCGCAGTCTGATATTCGCATCTGGAAAAACAAGGTTGTAGTTGTGAAGAAAAAACGAAATATTTGGATATTTTTTTTAATTGGTGAGTTTGTTATTCCTAATGTATTTGCATATCATACTTTAGAGTTCAAAATATTTCAGATTCAATACAAAAAAACTCATAAATAATAACTCTTGTTAATGAATAAGAATAATCTTAAGGAACAAAAAAAACCGGATGATAATACTTTGGTTTCATTTCATTATTTATACGATGAAAAGAATATGGTAGCACAATGTAAAATTTTAAAAAAAAAGTGTCTAAAACATTTCTAAAAAAATTTTAGCACACCAAAATACAATACAGAAATCCGCTGTATCCAAAACCACATTTAAGGAGAAATCGATTTATTTGAAAATGAGGGATTTAAAGATAATTCTTGGAAAAAGTATGTCGCGCATTGCTAAAAGTATCACCAACTAGCGTAGCCGACTGAACGTTTTCGACAGCTGGTAATTTTTGCATAAAGTTACGTTCTAGGCTTAATGACAGTACTATTGATGCATTATGTTTTTTAAGGTCACATTTCAAAAATTTGTAATAGTACCACAGACGGAATAGCGATATTTACACCTTTGTGATTAAAATACATAAAATGTTCCTTTATTTTTTTGTGATTCTTAATATACTGTCAAAAGTTACAAATCATTTTTTGTGATATTACCGCTCTGTAATAAAACTGGCAAACAAAGCAAAGAAACGCCTGTGTTTTCTTTCTACTTCTAAAATTTTTACTACTGGTATTAAAACCGGTATCCCGGTTATTAAGATCTAAAAAATACCGCGATTACCGGTATTGTATTTTTGTTTCGATATTGCAATACCTAACGCCATGTAACCAAAGTTTCACGCATAAAACATCTGTAAAGTATGTAAATAAAATTTGAATTGTTCCTGTATTTTTTCAAATGTTCTTTTTTTTTGCTGTATTGTTTGCAAAATTTTCTAACAAACGCTTTCTTGTCAGATGCTTCATAAAAACCTCTAAGAAACTAAATATTCATCAACAGCGCGAAAAGTTTTTAAAATTATTTATTATTACTATTTTCTACGCATAAATTGAACCTTAGTACATTAGGTATCCAAAAGATAAACTGTAAGTCTATTTTTTCCACACAATCCAGATTGGAAATTATTTAAGTCATAAAATTACAATAAATTACACGCACGCACGCACGCACGCACGCACGCACACACACACACACACACACACACACACACACACACACACACACACACACACACACACACACACACATACACACACACACACATATATATATATATATATATATATATATATATATATATATATATAAAGGAGAAAAGCGACTCACTGACTCACTCACTCACTGACTGATCACGATATCTCCGGAACTATTAAACCTACAGACTTGAAATTTTGTAGGTAGGTTCCCTTCATGGAGTAGACGTCAGCTAAGAACGGATAACCCCAAGGGGCATTACGGGGGTTTAAGGGGCGCTATAGATAATTATTTCTATTACTAAACTATTAGACGTACTGTCGTGAAACTTGGTACAGATTTCTTTCATAAAGTAGAGATTCCCTACATAATGATTTTTACAAAAATCGACCTCCAAGGGGCGTTAACGGCGCTTAAGGGGCGTTATGCATAATTATTTCCATTTTTAAACTATTAGACATACAGTCTTGAAATTTGGTATAAGTGGATTCCTTTCATAGAGTACAGATCCCCTACAGAATGGGTTTTGTCAAAATTGACTCCCAAGTGGCGTTGTAGAGAATTAAGTAGCGTTATAGGCAATTAACTCCTTTTTTAAACTATTAGACGTAAAATCTCAAAATTTAGTGAGCTGATTCCATTCATTGAGTAGAGATCCGCCATAAGATGGGTTTTGCGAAAATCGTTTCCTAAGTGGCGTTACGGGGGCTTAAGGGGCATTATAGATAATTATTTCCATTTTTAAACTATTAGACGTACAGTCTTGAAATTTGGTAAGCGAATTCCATCCATGGTGTAGAGATTCGCTGCAAAATAGTTTTTGGGAAAATTGATCCCCAAGGGTCTATGAGGGGGATTAAGTGGCGTAATAAATAAATATTTCCGCTTTTCAACTAATAGAACCACGTGCTTGAAAATTAGAAGGTATGTTCCGTTCATGGAATAAAGTTCCTTTTACAAAGATTTTTGCGAAAACGGACCCCCAAAGGAGTGGTGTTGCGAGGGATTAAGGCGTGTTACAGAAAAATTCCTGTTCTTGAATTTAACTCATTTACTTGAAATTTGTTGAGCACTTTTCTTTAGTTGAATAGAGTTTCACTAAGAATGGATTTTACGGAAATCAACTCCAGGGGGAAGCGGGGAGAATTATTGGTGCGTATTGATAGACAAAATTCCCGTTTTTGAACTGCTAAGACTATAATAATAAAATTTGGTTTGCATGCTTCTTTTGTTGAATTGGAATCCGCTAAGAATACTGTCAACGATGTATTGATGATAAAAATTCCGTTTTTGCTCTGTTAGATTCAGACTTGAAATTTAGCACGCATGTTTATTTTATGGAGTAGAGATCCACTGAAAGTTGCATTGGTGGAAATCCACTTGATTATTAGGTTAAGTGAGCGCAAAAAATCTTTCTACTTCTGTTTCAGATATAAATAGAAATTAGATATTATAATTTATGTTCTTTTAATATCAAGGGGCGAGAGTGTAACAGCTATAAATATATTTTTCAATACAATCGAATTCTTAATTCTAGATATCAATAATTAATATATATGTAAACAGTATATATATATACAACATCGTGAAATACCCAGTGAAGCGGGTGGGTAACGGCTAGTATATATATAAAATTATATATATATATATATATATATATATATATATAAGGAATTTTTTAACAGATTGTTTATATCGAATGCTTTTTTTTATTTACCATTACGAAATATTCTTTAGAAATTTGCAGAAGTAAAACTGATTTAAATATTAAAAACTGCATTTTTTAATCTTTTTCGAAAAGTAGCAATTTTTTTATATCCCTCAATAAACAACTACGATAATCTAAATTCTATTTTCAATGTAAACGAACAATAAAAGCGTTTGTTTAGAAAGAGGAAAAAAACCTTTTGGTTTCCAATTAGTATAATTAATTCCTTCGATTACTGATACAAGAAAAAAATAAAGAATTGCATTTTTTCATTGTATGTCCTCTGACGCGTACATTTTTAAGCAAAATTAATTATTAAGAATTAAAAAATGAACAACACCATGGCTTTTTTTTTGAGTTAAAGATAAGAAAAATATTAATTTCTTAAGTCAAGAACTTTAATTAGTACTAATATTTAATTCAGAACATGAGAAGATTTTAAAAATTTATGATTCCTGCTTGGGAGGGTGAATTTTTAAGAACTTCGAAGAAGATATCTTGTAACTACATTCAACTTTTGATAATACGAAGTTGAAGGGACCAATGAAAAACTTCGAATTATCAAGGGGGTAGGAAAAAACTCCCAAAATACACGAAAAGAGATTTGTTTCTAACACCTTTAAATTTGAAACTATGTAATAAAGCAGCAACTGTACATACGTATAAAATTATTTTAAAGCATTTTTAAAAAAAATATGTTATACAGTATAAATGTTATACAGAAGTTAAAAGTCCTGTATTCAAAGAATATATTTATTTATTAAAAACAACTATTGAAAGAATACATACTGTGCATATTTAATTTTTTTGACGAAAAAATGTGTTATATTTTATTTTTTGGCATTTAATATAACTTTTTCAATATACTTTTCTAGAGAATAAATGAAGCTTAAAAAAAGTCCGCATCAACATGATTTTGAAGGAAAAAGCTGCGTAGTTTGTTTAGTGACACCCTAGCTTCTGTCAGAGTTATCGGAGTGAACTCCGATGATCATTAAAGGGGCTACGTTACAGGAGAGACAGGCAGTGACTATACAACACAAAATATATAAGCTCCAACCTGTTTGCTACAGGACTCTACACGATGGTGAGTGTTTGAATTGCCGAGAGTTTTACAAGATAACTAATTCGAAATATTGCGTGCTGTATGCTGGCCAGCCACAGAAATATTGAGTGAAACAAAACCTATTGTTTTAGTTTGAAATATCAATAGTTTTTGTAGGGGCTGACCATATACTTCGAATTAGCGAGATGTTTGTATTATCGAAGATTTGAATTAGCGAGAATTGACTGTATATGCAAAGAAAAATTATTGAAGATGTAACACCTTGCCACTTAATTTTTCAAGTAATATATTTACTATAGGACAGAAAAATGCATTTCAAATGTAAGAGACTGCTACTTAAATTTATAAGATTGAAGAGATATACTAGGAAAATATGTCTATAGTTTTATACATTCGGTAATCAAAAATATAACAGGGTTTTATTTATATAAATATATCCATCGATCTTTACATTAAAAGTATTCCTTTGAGCAGATATTTTCACTTCAACCTCATAACAGTAATGAACAAAAATTGAAATCCATGACTCGGGAAAAAATGTAAAGAGTAGTACGATGGAAACATCACGAGAATCTTAATTGCATTCTAAATCTTGATACAAAAAATTATTTTCAATAGAGTGATGTCTTTTTATGCGAATAATTAAACTCAGATCAAGATCCTATCTTTGAATGGTGTTAATGTTTAGTGGACGTAGTGTCAGCCTCGAATGTTCTGTTCTAAGAAAGATCTAGAAAATGTTATTTTTAAACATTGTTTTAAGGTATCCGACTACATTCGGAACCGTGATTTTAAAAAAGTAAATAAATGGATAATTTTCATGATATTTAGTATCCTTTAGATTAGAATATATGTATCAAATTGTTTTAAAATTTTGGCAAAAAGAATTATTTAACTACAATATTTCGGCAAAAAATTCACTTAGAATAACATTTTTTTAAAAATGTTCTCCTTTTGTGAAAAATGCTTCTATTATAATAATATTTTACTTATATAAGGTAAAGACTTCTCCAGAGAGTCTGAACTAGCATTTTTAAAACATTCACATTATTTTCAAAGTTAACACCAATTGAAATAATTATCGGCGTTTGTTTCTTAAAAATTTCTCCCCTATGTTGTAGTAAAATATGGATAAATCCACTTCGAAGTTATATATTTCAAAACTTCTAGTCGGGCCTCTGTACAGAGGTCTGGGATATATACAGGAAAAAAAATTATTATAATAGAAGCATTTTTCATAAAAGGAGAATGTTTTGAAAGTTGGTCATTCTATGCTCATTTTTTCCCAAAATATTGTATTTAAATTTTTTTTATCAAAATGTCCTAAAAGCAATTTTATACATATATTCTAATCTAATTGACACTAAATAACATGAAAGTTATCCATTAATGCGCTTTTTTAAAATCACGGTTCCGAACGTAATCGGATACCTTAAAGGTTCCTGGTTGTATTTAACAGTTCATAACACAGGTAAAAAGTAACTTCTTATTCACTTCATAGTAGCTTTAATTTTAAATTTATTGTTTCGTAAAACTGGATATCGATGAGCTTTTTTACACTATTTTTTATTTTTCACAGAAACTTGTTGAGAATTCGGGGTGCGGCTTAGATTCGAATAAATACGGTAGTAATGAAGTTTTTAAATGTTAGAAAGTTCTTCAAGTTCATGGTTTATTAAATAGGCAAAAGCATTTAATTAAAGAGAAATGGTATTTAACAAAACTGCAAACAAATTAATAAAATAGAGCCTAATAAATTGAAAAGAGAATATCAGAAATATATGCAAAATGTATGAGCAGTGCCTAAGTTACAACTTAATTAAAATTGTAAATTTTTCAAAGTTGAAAGTTTTGTTGCGTTTCAAAATGGAATACAGAAGAATTACATTCACACAAAATAAATAATGAACCTTATTTCGAAAATCATTAAGGATAATTTTTTTATACATTTGTATTTTAGTCATTGTATAAAATGAAATAATTTGTTCATTCATTCCATTTTAGTCTTGACGAAATTGGAATAAAATGAATTTTGGCTTCGTTTCCGTCTTCCAAAAGCGAAACTTATTTTACTCGTTTAAGTTTTTACTACAGTTATTTCAGTTTTTTACGGGTGTTAAGTTTTGTTAAGTATTTTTTTCTTGATTAGTATTACACAAACTTATTTTAGTTTATATGTGTTAGCGTGGTCGTAAACTTCGGTAAAGGTAATCCTGTGCAGCGTGTTTTAGTCCTGATTCCTATAATGACATGCCTTGTAAAATAATGGAAGTGGTTGCACTTTAAGGTGAAGTAAGATCCAGAAAATTCTCATGAAAGAAGTTACGGAAGTTAGGAAAGAGATTACAAGGTGCGACAGTTAAAATCCTCTATCTGCGCATGCCATTTATAGTTTGCATGCCATACGTCCTGTTGAAGAGTTGCGATCTCTATAAACTTAAAAATCTAACTGCGCATTCATTTGAAATTCCTCGTGAAAAAAAATTAATTCCAACTTTATGCTTTAAATTGTTGAAATAAGTTTTTGGAGATATATATAGCTGCATTTCACGTGGTCAAAACTTTTAATGGCACAAACGATTTTCGGATGGTCGGGAGGGTTTTATGAATTATAACCGTTCTGGTCGACCTGTGTCATCAAGAACTGATGAAAACTTAAAATATTAATAAAAATGTGCAAAAAGACCAAAGTTTGAGAGTTTCAATGATGTCAGATATTGCGAACATTGACACAGATACAATAAGAAAAATTTTTGGCCAAGAATTTGAATATCGGAAAGTTTGCGCAAAACTGGTGCCTAAATACTTGATGAAGACAACGCCATGGTACACTATGCGCTCTCTGTAAAACAGTTCTCGGTAGACAAACATTAAAGTGTCTCAGGGGTGTTAAATTTTTCTAGATGTCTGAAAATATGAACAATTTTCAAACAGGTATAATTATTTTAAATTTAAATTAAATAATTAGAGTCTTTTACACATTATTTATAAAGGAATGGGGCTTCAGAAAAGTATAAAATGTTTAAAATATAATCATAATTTTTAAAATTAAAAACCTATGAAAATAAGAAATTTTTCTATAAGAAACATTTATTAAATTTTACTTCGTGCATGCTATTTTCTAAAATAGTAGCTTTAATTTTTATCTATAAGTTGATTAATAAAGTTAACTGTATTATAATTACACTGTAGCTATTTTTATATAAATAGAATAATAACTTACATATTTTAATAAATAAAAAATACATTTTTAAAATATTTAAAAAATTGCAATGTTTTACAAATGTTTTGAAGTACAAAAGATATATAATACTAAAATTAGGTAGGGCTTAAACAGTATAATACATTTTATAATTCTATAAAGTTTTATAGACATCAGAGGCTACTATTTCAGAAAATAGTGTGCGCAACGCAAAAAATACTTAATATTTATCATAGAATTTTCATAGGCTTATGATTTTTAAAATTATTGTTATATTTTAAACATTTTATACTTTTCTGAAGCCCCATTCTTTTATAAATACTGTGTTAGAGATTCGAATCATTTAATTTAAATTTAAAAGAATTATACCTGTTTGAAAACTGTTTATATTCTCAGACTTCTAGAAAAATTTTACACCTCTGAGACCTTTTATTGTGCTCGAGCATCAACCGTACTCGCAAGATCTCGCCCCATACGATTTCTACTTTTTTCTGAAAGTGAAAAATGCATTGAAGGGAACACAGTTTCAATCTGTAGATGAGGTGAAGGTAAAAAGGGCAGACAAACTGAAGATGGTGACACCTAATGAGCTACAGCACTGCTTTGAACGGTGTAAAACTCTTATGCAGCTATGTATTGATAGGGAAAGGTATTAAAAGGTATTTGCACATTGTTTTCAATAAAGCTAATTTTTAAGAATAGTTCGGTTATTTAATAATCACAGTGGCATCACTCAGGTGCTGTTCTCGGCAGCTGAACAATGGTTTGGGATTATGATGTTTATTTTTAATGTTTCTCGCATTGTTCTACAACACAACGTTTATTTCAACTCCATTTTCGGTCTTTAAGCAAAACACATTCTTTCACAAAAGTATGCAGAACAATCATATCAAATTAAATTTAGAAATCGCACTTCAAAAACAAGTAATATAAAAAAATAAGTAAATTCCTACTTAGATCAACAAAGAAAAATTTTATCTTAGCTACTTTTTATTAAATAGTTACAATTAATATAAATATGTATATACATATGACAGAATCACAACATTAAGTGGTAATTAATTTTTATTAATTATCCTTAAAGTATCGTATTATCATCTAAAACAATCGTGTATATAAAACTTCAGTTCCACTGAATGCTTCAAAACGTGAGGGGAAAAAAACCTTTTCAAGTTTTGACACAATGGTCGCTAAGTCGCCAAAATTGATGCCAACGGGACTGTACTTGTAATTTTTTAAATAATTAGTTTTAATCAATTAATTTTTGTTAATTACAGTTAAATTATTGTATTGTCATCCAAAATAATTATGTACATAAAATTTCAGCTCAATTGAGCTCTTTAAAATGTATTTTATTAACGATTGAAAATTCCACCTTGATAGATAAATATATACATATATATAAAGAGTGTGTGAGCTAATAGTAGGAATTGAAAAATATTTTTGTAATCTCATTTCAAGTAAACAAGAAGAAAAAAAGAAGATATGACTACTGTATTTCTTGATGGCTGTGTATAAATTTTAAATGCACTTAATATTGATATGAGAAAAAGTAAATTTTAATATAGTATTCAGAATTAAAATTTTATTTAAAGCTTCAGATTATTTTTGGGGGAAATGTCAATTATTCTTTTATTCATTTTTGAGACATATCTGATTATCAATTGGAAAATAAGTTAAATCTTTTAAACTGGAAGTCTTTGACTTTAATTCCACCTTTTGCAATTTTTCTTCCAAAGAATATTGATTTTTTAAAAAGTTATACATATGCCAGTCTATTAGAAACCCATAAATAGTTCATGTTTCTTAGGAAGTTCATTTTCCATTCATAGTTAGTAAAACTTTTAGTGTGGAAGTTCTTCTTTTACTGGGTTACATTTGAGGTATACAAAGACGAAAGGAAAAAGAGAAAAAATATCGACTTTTGTAAAACAAAAAATATTTGCAAAATGAGACTCAAAAAGGAGAAATCGTAAGACAGAGTTTACGAATCACTGATAAAAGAAAGTATCCAATTTGAACGGAACAATAAGTATTCCTTAAAAAATCACATTTTGAGTAAACGTTAATACATTAAAGGAGGAAATGTCATTTCTCCAACCCTTAACACCACTGAATTTTTTGTAAATAACTTTCTTTCTTTTCTTGGCAACTACAAAAAAATCTGACTTTGCAAAAAGAACAGCATGAAAACTAAGAGTTGCAACATTAAGAAAGGCGAATTGTGGCTACACGAACAGAGTGTACTTTAGTAACACGAAGCCTTCTAGTCAAAACATTTTTTATTTTGTTGGTACTCTGCTCTTGGAGGGGAAAACTTAAAAACTCGGAATTTTTTTTACCTCTTATTGTTAAACAGCCGATCGTAAAAACTTCTGCTTTCTATTTGAGAATGTGGGTATTTGTTCACTTTCGTTAACTTAGTACTTTCATTTCGTTTTTCAGTTTTAATGAACCTTTTAAGTGCTTTGATATGATTTTTAGATAGAGTTTACTAATGAAGTACCAACTAAGTAACTTATATTGTGTATTTTCTTTTTTTAATTCCTACTATTAGTTCACAACCTCCCTATATATATCTTGTTCAAATTTTCAATCGTTAATAAAATATATTTTAAAGCGCTCAATTGAACTGGATTTTTATTTACACGATTATTTTGGATGACAATACAGTGATTTAATTATAATTAATAAAAACTAATTGATTAAAACTAATTTAAACAATTACAAATGCAGCGATGTTGGCATCGTTCTTAGAGACTTAGCGACCATTTTGGTGACTTGTGTCAAAACTTTAGAAGGTTTTTCCTCACATTTTAAAGCGCTAATTTGAAGTGAAATTTTTTATGCATAATTGTTTTGGGTGACAATACGATAATTTAATTATAATTAATTAAAATTAATTTTGACTGAAACTCATTATTTAAAGAATTATAGATACAGTCACGTTGGCTTCATATTTAGCGACTTGAGTCAAAACTTAAGATTTTTTTTCTCACGTTTTAAAGCATTCAATTGTACTGAAATTTTATATACACGATTGTTTTGTATGACAATACGATTCTTTAATGATAATTAATGAAAATTAATTGCCACTTAATATTGTAATAATTACTAATAATTACTAATAAATACTCCACTTAATAATTACTAATTGTAATTAATTGATAAATGTAGCTAAAAAAATTTTCTTTGTTGACCTAAGTAGGAATTGACTTAATTTTTTTTATATTACTTGTTATCTAAGGAGCTTTAAAATCTTATATGAAATAATTAAACAAGTCATTGTTACAGAAGTTGTTTCGCTTAGTGTTATATTAACAACCTATAACGCAGCTATGCATTTATAATTTTCTAAATATCTTTATTAATTTTTTCAAGTCGTTAATTGGAACAATTTTATAATTATAAATCAAAAATTCAAAATCTATTAAGTTAATTATATAATTGTTTATTTCTTATTTTATGTGTAACAAAATGCTAATTTTTATATTCTATGTCAAATAATTTTATGTTTTAATCTAGTTATACATTCCTGCTAGTTTTATTTCCAGCGAATGATTATCACAACATTAGTAAAAAGAATAATTTAAAAATATTATTTAAATACTAATTTACTTCGAATTTATAAAAATATTTATTAAAAAGTAACAGTATTTATTAAACAGTAATATTAATGCATCTCCATTATCAAGCTGTTATATTTTTTAATTAAATATTTTTCACAATTTTTGAACTTGTGTCCCAATGTCCTTTCAATATTAAACAGCAAATACTACAAACACACACTAAATATCTAATCAAACCGAATGAAATTGTTAGAGTTAAATAAAACGTAGAATTAAAATGTTCCCCCTGTAATTCGATCAATTCCGTTTCTAATGGTGAATCCTCACATTATAAGTAAATACGATCAAATTGTAAGTAAGTAAGTATGAGTTGAATGTTTCATACACTAATTTGAAACATCAATCGTAGGATCTCAAGTTTAAATATTTTCTACGAATGACTTGAAGGAAAAAAAGTATGATAGTGTAAATTCCCAAAGAAATTATTCATGCCATATTCTCACAGATCATTTATATTCTTAATTAAGAAAACTCATCGTTGAAAAAATAAAAAAAATGGAAAAAAATCTTTGGTCGCGTTACATAAGACATTTATATGCAGAAACAGTGCAGAAGAATATGAACTTTCTAATCTAAACCAATTTAAATAATACGATTGTAAGATTTTAAAATAATGAAATCATAATAAAACTTTTCTAAAAGTTATTACGTTTCCGAATTTTGATTGCTGTATAAATATTTAGCGTCACATTCTTCAAAATGTAAAATTATTTGCCATTTTTTTTCCTTAGGGATCATTCAATAATGTATTAGAGATTATCATTTCACTACATTTAGGATTCTCTTTCTATTCTTCATAGCAACAGCAAGAATTCTAATTTTTCAACAAAAAAATCTAGTATGAAAAGTGAGTTCAGTCCACATGGACAGCATACTTCTTTAGAAATGTAAAGACAATACAAAAAAGAAATCTTCGTCTTGGAGGAAAAAAAAACTTTAAAAGGAGACTAAGCCTTTTTTCGCAACGAAAAAGAACAGAACATAGATTTCCTGCATTCCATTTGAGTGTATATGCATTAGGTTTTCTGTTTTTTTTTTACTTTATTCTCCATACTACCATTTAGTTTCGTTGTCTTAATGATTAGAATGATTGGAGCTCTTTGGCACGATATTTACATTGGATTTACTTTACTAATGAGGTACAACAAAGTAGCTTGTGTGTAGAATTCCTTTCTTAAATAGAGTCTTGGAATTAAAAACATAGTTTATCTAAAAGATGCATTAATGTATTTTTATATTTGGTAAGAAGAGAAAAAACGAATTGTGCAAAAAAAATATTAGGGTAAAGTTGGACTAATAAAACGCTTGCATTTTCATATTTAAATTAAATATAAAGTTCTGGCTGATACAACACAACTCAGAAAGAGATAATTTAATTTTTATTGTTAATTTTTTTTGTTTTTGATGTGTAGAAAAGTAATTGCACACTTTTCCCATCAAAGAACACTGGCATTTCCTAAACCCATTTGTATTTAATTTCCTTTAAACTAAGCATTAATTTTTTACATTCAGGTTACTAGATTTCAACGTACATACGTTACATTTTGTTTTTTGCATTAGTACTTATAATTTAATGTTCTTACACAAATCCAATGCTTTGTAAGACTTAAGATCGGCATGCATTGCCATCTCTGCCACAGAGAATCTTTGAGAAATACTCTTGATAATTTTAAATTATTTTTAACAAATTTAAGTCATATAGTTGCCATATAGCATATAGTTGCCATAGTTATTCCATATAGTTGCAAAATCCGATATTAGTATTGAATCTTCTACAGAATGTATTTTAGAACAAAGTACATATAAACGCAGTAGTTTAAAGATTTAGCAAGTTAAAAGTATTTAAGAACTGTTAAACACAGTCATTGAGCAAATATTAAAATATTTTTAGTTAAAATTTTTGTTTAAAAAAATTAAAATTCATGCATTTTAATATTTTTAAAAGATTTAAATGTTTTGAGCCAGTAATCTAAGCTAGTATCTGTGACCCCAAATGCGAGTATTGTTATATATTTTGTCATAAATAACTTGTCCACCATTAACTAATAGTGTAACACATTGTATCCAATATAATCAGGATAAGAAAATACATATATAATACACTTTTCAACTTAAAATAAAACCATTTATTTTATTTCTTTTGCACATATTTCTGTTCATCAAAGGCCCTACATATGCGAGTCTCGAGTGTTTCATTAACGCATGCGCAAGCTTTCTAATTAAAACGCAACCACAGGTCTCGTTGGTTTCTAAATGTCAACCTTTCTATTTGAATTTTGTTTTTGCGTTGACTTCCTTTAACTCAAAAATGCTTAAGAAAATTGCTAATGCTGTAGGTAATAAAAGGTAGAGATCTCTGAAGTAAATTCAAAATGAATATACTGAATAAAAGGATTATGCCTCATGTATAACTTATCGTGTACTTTTACATATTATTATTTTTATTTAATAAACTAAAATTTTTATATCGTTATATTCAGATTAAAAACTTATTTTGGATGTTTATTATCACAAAAAATAATATACTACAAATAAAACATATACAAGAATACACATGCGTGTGTAAACTTTGCACAGGGCTTACGGGGTTGTACAAAAATATTGTTTGTACCCCGAAAAGTTTGATAGAATCCCTGATCTAAGCTAAATTCACCCATGAATGGTATTAGGAAATCAATATGATATCATGCGATCCGTTACCTGATGTATGTAGCCTGGTTACGTACAAATTATCTCTTTTCACCCATCAGAAGTTACATGTTTCATAAATTTCAAAAATTCCATAGTATATCTTTTGACCATAATTTAACAAAGCTTCAGGTAAGGAATTATAATTTTCATAGTTAAATTATATTTTCTTTCCTTAGAAGTACTATACTGTTCGAATTAATTGGGACAAGCATGTTTTTCTTGTTTAAGTTGATATATGGTTACTAGTGATGTCCCGAGCCACCTCAAATCCGTTATACCTGCCTTTTGATATTGAGACAGATCGGCTTTGACTATAGTTTAGTCATTTTAGTGTATCAAGAATTCAGTTGTGAACCTTTCCGTGGGACAGCTGGTAATTTCAGTTTTGGTTTTGTATAACAAACGTTACTTTTACTTGTTAAAAGATGGATATTACTCCCAAGAACCATTCTAAAATCACTCTTAATGAACACATTTCTATGACTGTAAGAAAAATAGCTATGGCAGTTGGTGTGATCAAATTAAGTGTTTCAAAAATTTTAAGAACTTTTTTCAAGATTCTAGACCATCGTCTTCAAAAAGAAAAGAAAAATGCGGGCGAGAACGGAAAATTACTCCAAAAATTGATAAAATTTTAACAAGAAATAGCAAAATAAATACAAGCACAGACCTTTGAAGGGATTTATTGGATAATGGTGTTGAAATACCTCATCTGTACGGAAAATGCTTCTAGAAGTCACCTTAAGGCAATAAGACAGAGGAAAAAGACTATTTTTTACTCAGAAAATGGTGAAAAAATGCTTAGCATGGGCTTAAAAATACCGAACATGGAGTGTTAACGACTGGAAGAAGAGGATTGTCAATGATGGAATTAATTTGTGCAGGGATACAAATAAAGTGTTGTTTGACGAAGTGAAGTTGAAAAACTCTTTCTCTTCCTCCCAAGAGACTGTAAAACTACCTTTTAAACAAATGTTTGGGTTTTTTTCACAGCAAATGGCACTGGAAGCTTAGTTCGTCGTAAATGCATGATAAATTCTGTCAAATATATAAAATATTACGTTGTAGCAGAGCTGCACAAACTTTCAATACAGGGGACCCACTTTTCAATCATAATTTTTATCGCGCCCCCTTATACAATAAAATGTATTGAATACAATAATAATGCCCTTTGACGCTAAAGCCACAATACGATTTTAATTATAAACCGTAACAATTAATAAGATAAGTATAGTAAATTTTGTATATATGTTACTTTTAAGTAATTAATATTTTAAATAAATTTCTTATAAGTAATAGGATAATTATGTTATTTTTCTTTGTCTAATTTTTAAATTGGAACAGATAACAGAATGCGATGGCTGCTTTGAAGACAAAATATAGATCGCAGCTGAATGTAGAAAAAGAACCCACAGAGTGTTAATTTCCAATCGCGCGCGCGTTTTCCTTCCTTTGAAAAACTTTACTGCAAAAATACTTATTATACTTGCTCTTAATGTAGTATTAATAAATTAGTTATTAAATACCTTTTGCGGTACTGATACATTAAAAGTATACTGGTTGAAGTACCCACTCTTCGCACAAGTTGAATTTTTTAAAAAATAAAACATTATTCTTGATATAAAAGCTGAATTGTAAGGAGAGTAAACCCAAATGCGCTACAATGTTTACAAAAATATAAAATGATTTCTTTTAACTTTAGAACTGTAATTTTAAGCCTCGTAAAATGAGGATTTGGAATTATATATATTGTTTGAAAAACGCTGCGTTGTAGGGTAGTTTCATTCATGGAAATGTTTGATGGAACACTTCAACATGACTTGGCTCCTTGTGATAATTCGAATTTGGTCCATGCTTTTATGCGAAAAATAAAATAAAAGTGCTCGATTGGCCTGGAAATTCTTAAGGCTAAACTCCTATTCAAGACTTATGTTATATTTTAAAGAATAGTTTTGCTAAGATGAATTGCAGGGCGATTGAGCAAGTGATAAAAACGGCCAAACTAGCGTGTTTCCTAGATGATGAAATTAAGAAATGAGTGCTACTCTAATGGAGTCAATTAGAAAGACATGTTGAGGAGGTCATTTATGCTAAAGAAAGACATACTCCATAACTATTAAACAGATTTTTCACTCTACTTGAGGCATGTAATGATAAAAAGCTAAGGTTTGAAGGAAGAAAGACCTTCCATTCCGAACGCGAGTACTTTTTCGATCATGCCAAAACGATCGTCTTCGCGTGATGTTTAGTACTTGTTTTTTATAAAGATATCACACCGCCACATTACCCTCATGTCAGTGATTCGGCGAATAGGTGAACGAAAGATACCATATTCGTGGCGAGTGTGTGAGCAGTTGCGTCACTTTGTGGAGTTTGCCATCGTGCGTGACGGCTTGAGAATTGCATCATTTGTGTGAGACGGCTTATTTGCGTCAATGTTTGACGGCTTGGTTGCTTTTGCGGCGGATAGATGGCGTCACGACTTCGGCGCGTGAAGGGTGCGGATCGTTTGTACGGCCATGTTCACCAATGAAGGAAGGAAGGAAGGATGTTTCGATCTGGGTACCTTCCGTTCCGAACGCGAGTATTTTATCGGTCAAACCAAAACGACCATTTTCGCGTGATGTTTAGTACTTGTTTTTTTTTTTTAAAAAAAAAAAAGATATTACTTCCCCACAGGTTAAAGAAAAAATAATTTCTCTTCCATTTGTTCCAATTAATTCGAACAGTATAGTATTTGTAAATAAATGTGTAATATACAAAGTTCCAATTCTAAAGAATTATTCCTTTTTTTCTCTTAATTTATTTTCAAATTTATAAGAATATTTTCTATAGTCTTTAATTGGAAATGCAATTTAATGAAGTTACAAACACATTTCACCTTGAATATAACATGGAAAAAAAACCCATAAATTAATATAAAAGTAAAGAAAATGATATCAACGAAAATTACCTGATTAATGCAATAAATGTATTTGCTACATGCTAATTAATTATCAGTTATACATACCTCTCTACAATTAATAATTAAGAATAAGTTACTCTGTATTTATAGCTAATAAAATTATGGGGAAATGCCATTTTCCATAAAAACGCGCTAGTTAGAATAATTGTTTAATTACACAAGAATTATAAGTTTTCGACTCCCACTGATGTTAACT
Source organism: Trichonephila clavipes (assembly GCA_019973935.1). NCBI lineage: Eukaryota > Metazoa > Arthropoda > Arachnida > Araneae > Nephilidae > Trichonephila > Trichonephila clavipes. The sequence continues at coordinate 1,909,594 of BMAU01014652.1, read as the reverse complement.
GATCTATGTATTATTGTAATTAATTTATTACCGTGGAAATTAATTAATATGTAATTATGAATTTTTAAATCGTAGTTTTTAACATTTGGTTTAGCGAAGAGCGTGTGAATTTTATCTAGTCACAAAAAGAGTCTAAGAAATATTTATTAAATAGCCAAAAAGATTCACAATTAACTTAAATTATTTGAGATGTTTTAATGATCTTAATTTGTACTTGTATTAAATGAAAATTAACCTAAATATTCTTTTTTTTAAATCATACACTTTCAAAGAGTACTTTAAATTTGGGAAATAATTAGAAAAAAACACGAGAAAAATGTAGATAAAATTATAAGCTATTACATTATAAAAGTTTGTTATCAAAATAAGAAGTATAACTACACTTTGTGTTTAAGTTATGTTGAATATTGGTTGAATTTCAATTTTGATTCATTTTATTTTTAGTTCAACAAAAGGTCGGTATTAATTTAGCTAGAAAAGCAGTAGCCATGTGGCATAATCGATGAAAACATCTTTTAGAATAATAGTTGTTGCTGCACTTTAGAATAACAGTACCCGAGAAGAGGGATGCTAAAATAAGTAAAAGGAGGTAAAAAATCCAAAAGCAGCCATCATCTTATTAAAATTGGTATTAATATAAGTTACCAATAATTTACTGTGTAAATTAGTTGTGACATTGATGAAAAAACATAATCATAAAAATATAAAAAATATTAATATAAGATTAAGAGTCATTTAAATTTTCCATGAAATAGAATTCAATGTTTTCGATTCTATGTTGATGACATTTAAACAATCAGAAACAGGAAGTATTAATTATTTGAAACAAAAACAAAAGTGTTTATTTAAAACTTGTGAAAATCCCCTTGGATCTCACTTTGAGAACGAGAATAATTTTGAGTCAAAGAAGAACCAGTAGCCATTTTTATGAATAACTTTATTTGGTTATCTTTCCCAAATAGAATCAAAGACTTTTAATAACAAATAATTCAAATAACTTTATGAGGTTTAAATGGGACTTTCCTTTATATTAACTTAAATATTTACTGATCCAATTAATTAATAATTAGAATATCGATCACGCAGAGATTACCGCAATAAGAGATCCCAGAATTATATTCAATAATGTTCCTATTGAACATTTGACTTTAATCTCACTCCTAATATAAAACTTTAATGAGACTTTAATTATAAATCAATATTTACCACACTGAATCTCAGCTATTCCTGAGCCTAATTTATCCACCTAGAAATCTTCAATAATAAATCTCTAACTTCACTATTATAACTTCCTGCTTCAATCTCTCTCTCCTACTGCCTCTCACTTAACTATTCCGTTTGACTTAAATACTTTATCTAATCTGCATAACACGGAATCCCTGTCCTCTTTTTGGAGCTGATTGGAAATAGGTAGGGAATTAAATTTCCCTAAAAAAGACGTCTCAGAAGGTTAGTGATAAAGTTCCATATAGATTTGTCACAAACTTAATAAAAAGTACTCTTATATATGAAATATCTGAAATGAGATAGCTGGTAAACTTCTGAAATGTCAGAAATAAGATTTGTGGTTTCAAGTATCAAAAAAATTCTTTTTTTAATTTGCAGTTGTAATTTGGTTCCCAATTTGTATATTATATATCATTTAACTAGTCCTTTTTTCATCATTTAGTATTAAATAATAACTTCTTTATACTCATTTTTATTCCAGCATATTGCAATAAAATAATTAAAAGCGTTGTAATTCTTAAAAAGATAAAATTTAGGTAATATTTACAGATTATCTTTGGAAATACGCGGTGCAATATATACATTACGCTTTTATATCACAATATTAAAACTACTATTCTCTACGTATATTCCCTAATGATGATATAAAACGGTAGAAATTCTGCTGTAAGATTGTCTTTTCTTTTCATCAGAATTTCTAGTTCTTCATTGAAAACTGCAAAATAACTAGACAATGCCCTTCGCCATTCACCATTCCAAATAAAAAAAAAAGAGAAAAATATTATTGATTAAACTTCGAAACACAGATTTTTCAGCCTATTCTAAAGACTTTAGTAATCTTTTGAAAGATTCTCAAGGGTATTTTTTTCATATTGTCATCATTTGGTTGACTCATTGATGATACTGTTGACTTATTGCTTAATGCTGGTGGAACGGATATTATTCAGACTATCTTTGAAATATATTAGTTTATTTCATTGCATTTCTATAGTATGTCCATGCAAAATATTGTACTTACATTATTCAGAAATTTTTTAGAACAAAACCATGATTTTTTTTACCCAAAAATTTAACGTTCTTGTCAATAACTTGAATATTTAGTACTTAAAAATACCATTTTACATCAACAAAAAGTTATTGCATACTTTATACTTGCAGAAAATCGCAGGTAATGTTTTCTGTATTAATGAAAATTTTTATTTTAGTATCAATTGTGACACTCAAGAGTTTTTTTTTTTTAATTTGAAGGATTAAACTTTCTGCAAATACTAATGGTTATCGATTATTTTGCTATTAGTTTCAATTTCAAATATTTAGTTTAATTTTTTTTTTTTTAATTCCCTCTCTAGTATCATTTAAATTATTCAGCAACTTCTCAAATGATCCCCGTTTTTTAAAAAAATTACTTTACATGCAGAACATGCCTCTTCCGAAACTAATCTACATTGGCGAAATTTTCGAAGATTGTTACCCTTTTGTAATCAAAAAATTCCAAGCCGAAGGGGAACTAGAAATGAGGGAATTGATTTTTGTCACATATTGTGGGGAATGAACGAAAAGAGAAAATAGGCGTGTGTGTGGATACCGTATAATTCCAAACTTAAACCTATCCGTGTATAAACGGAGATTCTTTCTTATTAAAAAATTTACCCTAAGTTCAAGCCTGTACTTAAGTAGTATTCAAAAGAACCCCGCAAACTTGAAGCATGTCGTCATGAGGGCTAAAATGTTCCCAAGCGGGTAAAACAGGTGAAATGTTTTCCAACCCAATTGCTATTTAAAGTAAAACGCCAGACGCCAATGACGATAATTTTATTCTGGCAACCCTATTTGACGTTAGCACATTTTTCTTCCATTTATTTGTTATCATGTACACTATTTGTGCTAGCCATGCTTTCTGGGCCATTTTTTTTTATTGATGTTGTTTGGAACATGAGTGGGATAAGAAATTTGTATACAGGCACGTGATCATGTTTTATTCTCTGACGAAATTCGATGTTTCGTTCTCTGAAGAAAAACATTCGATATGATCATTTACAATCAAACATTCCATTGAGTGAATATAAATCTAACGAACTATTCGGAAAATCAGATTCTAAGATTGACCTAGACGGATTTGTGAATTTTAGATGTAAAAACAAACAGCCATAAAAAGTTAAATAATTAAAATCTGATGCACATGGCTAATAGAAAACGTTAAAAATCATTTTTCCTAAACTACATTTTTTTTCGTGATTAGAACTTTAAAAAATGTTCCAAAAATTATTTGCTTGTACGCGGAAATTATGCAGTATATGCTTAAAACCCGTATTCTCATAAAATAAATTAAGGAATGTTGCCCGAAATAAAATTTACAAAATAAGATCTATAAAAGTCTTAACGAGCACACCAACAGAAGTTCCATTTTGAATAACAGGGTAAATATTTGACAAAGCGTTACATTCGAAATGTAATTTTTTTTATTCAGAAAATAATGTATTCAAAGAGCGTCACTTTTCTCGTCTCTCCTCATCGAACTGTAAAAAAAAATAAGTGCAAAAAAAAGTTCCTAGTAGCAACTGCGAGAATTTTGATATCACAAAAAAGGCAACACAAAAAAAAATACTCCAACACTACTGAGATGAATCATACTCACACGAGAAGCATTTTTTTTTCCATAAAATTCGAATTCTTTTCAATAATTTTTTTTCTCTATTTTGCCTTTGAGAAAACTTAGCAGAACCTATTCTGTATCGAAAAAAGAAAAAAAAAACAGGAATTTAAAGTTCCTGCATTCCAGTCAGGCGTGTTTATATAATACATTTTCCTTTTTTTAAGAACACCATTACCTTTTACAATCAAATGGTGCTACAGTTGCAGTGATTAAAGCTTCACGTGATTTATAAGTACAATTTATATAATAAATTAGAATCAACCCAGTAGATAGTAATATAATATTAGTAGTAATAGTAGTAGTAATATTTTTCATACGATCAATATAAAAAATGCGGCTTTTTAAAGGCTATTTTTATTTTTATAATATAAACGAATAAGAAATAGTGGCTGTATTACAAAAAAACTAGTTCATTAAATTTGCTTTCCGAGTTAATATTAAAATTTAAAAAATTACTATTACGGTTATTATACATGTATGTTTTGATCAGTTATATATACGGTTATTATAAAGTTCATTAAATGTATGTTTTCAGTTATATTCATAAAATATATTCATATATATATATAAATATAAATTTCTATAATATATTATAAACACAGTATATATGAATATTAAAAATACAGTATATTCACAAATGAAATTTTAAAGACTATTATATGATCAAAAAATATATCAAGAAATAATAGATAATGAACATAACAAGAAATAGCGTAATAAAAATATAAAAGCTAAACATGAAGATCAATATATATATATATATATATATATATATATATATATATATATATACTAGAGGACCCGACAGACGTTGTCCTGTACACACATCTTTAAATCAAAAATTCCAAAGTTTTATGAATAAGCTTTAACAATCTGGACCGTTTTGAGAAAAATTTGTATTAAAAAGTTATTACAATGTCTAACGTCATTATACACACACATGTGCGGTTATCACAATTCAATCAATCGATAGCGTGTGAGTATGTGTATACTATGAGCGAAGTTAAATGTAAAGGCTGTGTTAATAAAAACTTAAACTTGTTTTAATTAAAGGTGAAAAAGTTGACCATCAACCTATTTTATAACAGGTATATTTATTAAATTGTACGTAAAATGTATAGTTTTTTATGCACACTTCAAAACTCTTCAAACACTCATTACATCTGAATGTAATAATTTAATTAACACACGATTTATTTCAACAAAATAATAACACGAAGTGATAAAATATTTTCCTGAAATGATCACAGCACCAACTGTCGGGACCAACTTGAATTATAATAAAAGATTTTTGTATATTCGATACTGCGATCTTAGCGCAGTCTGCCGAATCCAATGTAAAACATTCCAAGATCAACAGTTTATAAATAAAAAATTAATTAAATAAAAATTTCTAAACCGAATTATAAATCAAAACCATTCTCGAGTCCACTGGAACAGACAAAAACTTTCATCCAAATTGGTCCACCCGTTTAGGAGGAGTTAGTTACATACACAAGCATAGAAGAATTACATATATAAAGATTATTTGAAAAGATAATAATTAAAAACGCTAAAAAGCGTGAATCGTCTGCATTTTCGTAACAATAAAAACCGGGTTTGGCAAGTTTGGCTGAAAATCAATTTTCGACGCCAGTTTATGTCTATTTCAATTCCTACGATTAGCTCATGATCTCTATAAATATTTTATTTGTTTGTCTGTTTATTTATTTATTTATCTTTGTGGAATTTTCAACAGTTAATAAAATACATTTTAAGGCGCTCAAATTTTAAGGCGCTCAATTGAGCTGAAATGTAATGTACATGATTATTTTGGATGCCAATACAATAATTTAATTATAATTAATTAAAATTAATTGATTAAAACTAATTATTTAAAAAATTACAAATACAGCCACGTTGGCGACTTAGCGACCCTTTTGGTGACTTATGTCAAAATTTGAAAAGGTTTTTTTCGCACGTGTTAAATAAAGCATTCAGTTGAAAGGAAATTTTATATACACGATTGTTTTGGATTACAATACGATACTTTAATGATAATTAATAGAAATTAATTACCACTTAATGTTGTGATTCTGTCATATGCATATATATTTATATTAATTGCAACTATTTAATAAAAAGTAACTAAAATAAATTTTTTCTTGGTTGATCTAAGTAGGAATTGATTTTAAATTTTTTTATATTACTTGTTTATAACAATATAGCGTTGTTACAATAATGCAGACGAATGTTGAGTTGTATTTTTTGAATGTTTTTAATTAATATCTTTTTAACCAATTGCGATATCGTTCTGAATTGTGAATCAAAACCATTCTCGAATTTACTTGAACCCACACAAAAAAATTTATCGAAAATGGCCCAGCCGTTTAAGAGGAGTTTAGTGACAAACACACGCACAGAAGATTTTGATATATAAAGATATATATTAAAGGTGCTGAGTTAAGAACTGTTATTCTTATGATTCAAATCTTTTTTGACAAAACTAAAGAGTGTTTTTTTTTTCAGGTATAGAAGTTTAAGTTGGCATTACTTTCCAAGATGGCGACAGATTTAACAGCTGTCAAGGGATTTTTCTCAGTTTGGTTTGGCAATTCATCAAAACGATCATCAAGCAAGGCGTAGATTCGTCGAATAGGCCCAAAACGAGATTGCCGTTGTTCCCGATTTTTATAAGCGAATTTTGTTTAGCGATGAAGCGCACTTCTGGTTGAATGGCTACGTCAACAAACAAAACTGCCGCATTTGGAGTGAAGCTAATCCACAAGTGTATGTCAAAACAACGTTACATCCAGAAAAACTGACTGTTTGGTGCGCTTTATGGGCTGGGTGGAATCCTTCTTCAAAAACGATGAAGGCCACAACGTTACAGTCAATGGTGATCGGTATAGAGCCATGATTAGTAACTTTTTCATTCCTGAATTGGACAATCATGATGCCCAGAAACTGTGATTCCAACAAGACGGCGCAACATGTCACACAGCTCGTGCCACAATCGATTTATTGAAAAACACGTTTGGTGACCGCCTAATTTCACGTTTTGGACCTGTGAATTGGCCTTAAGATCTTGTGATTTAACACCGCTAGACTATTTTCTGTGGGGCTAAGTAAAGTCATTGGTCTATGCGGATATGCCACAAACGCTTGACCATTTGGAAGACAACATTCGCCGTGTTATTGCCGATATACGGCCACAAATGTTGGAAAAAGTCATCGAAAATGGGACGTCCAGATTGGACTACATCCGAGCCAGCCGTGGCAGTCCTATGCCAGAAATCATATTTAAAATGTAATGCCCCAAGATTGTCTTTCGAATAAAAAAATCATGTCAATCGAATAATACATCGTTGTTTTATTGCAATTCATAAAGTTCTATACCTCTCAAAAAAACACCCTTTATAAACATATTTTTGCACATTAGGAACATATTAATTTAAGGGGTCACTTCACGCAGTATTTTTCTATCTACATAATGTTAAAAAGGACTAAATTTAAGGAATATTTTTTTAAAAAAGAGACTGGTTCGTACAACCACAATTTTATGTTCTTTTATTATTTTCCATTAATATTTAAACTCTTTATCTACCGACGGTACTTATAGCTATCACTCACTTTAAGAATAACATAGAATATATATACGATTTAATTAACATACCATAAACATACCTTAGAATTAACACATGGAATAACCATTTTTACGAAAACTCTGACGATACTTAGCAAGAATATTCTTTCAAGATATATTGGCAGTTCGGGTTCTATGGTGAGTATTTTAGCGGGGAAGGTGAATAGTTTTATAGCAGAAATTGCGTTTTCAGCGCATTGCAAAGATTATCATTTTTGTTCCGAAAAAGTAGTTAATGTCAAAATGTGTCTTATTTTTGATATGTTAAGGAAGACCTTAGAATACGCGTTGTTTAACTATTTATTTCAAGTAAACAGTGTATATAATTAATTTTACAGTTGAATAACTTTGTGGTATTTATAAGTACCGACAGCACACTGTGTGTTGGAGCAAGAACTTGGGTTTTTTTTCATCCAGGAGGTTTACTGTAGTTTTTTGTTGTGTTGTAGAGTCATCACTGTAGTGTAATAGACTTATTCCTTTTTTTTTTGACATTTCTTTTAGCTTAACTTATTTATTTTGCTTTTTTATTATTTTACTTAAACGTTTTCAAAAAATTTTGTACTTTGAATCTGAGCTTGCTTTTTTTTGCCACACAATTAAATGAAATATCTATTCTTATTCCAAAAATTAACAACATTCCTTTATGTGTAACTGAGATTTAACAATAATAGGAGATTTTCAAGGTGCTATTATTATTATTATTATTTTCTTTTCTTAAAATGTCTGGAAAATAAACACTGGCTTCAAGAGGCTTTGGATTTATTACAGAATAAACTATCTGAAATCAATGATGTACTAATAGATGATTTTTGAGATGAAGAAATCTCAGCAAATTATCTGCTGAAAATTTTTTTAGATTCTTAGAATAACGATCAAGAGACTGAACTCAAGGTGCAGTAGTTCATGCTAAGAAAATAAGCATTTCTTAGCCCAGAATGCAGTACTATAAAAAGCATTCAATCGCAACCTCACTGAAAATGCATAACGTGTAATGAATTTCTGCGTATTAATGAAATAAAACTGTTTCTTTGAATATCATCAAAAGTTTATGTGTAAAGAAAGTAAATAAATTTTAAAAATTTAATAATTTATAAAAATAAATACTTTGTGCTGTAAAATATTAATGTTCTCTGGTTGTTTAATAGTTAAAACTGCGTTTAAAAAATCCATTCGGAACTTTTCGCATTATGATAATGTTTGAGACCTTTGTGGACTGACGGTGTTTTAAAATACCAATTTAATTAATTAGATCTAACGAATAAAATTTTCGAAAGTTGAGTATTTTATGTATGCACATCCCTTAATTTTGAATGCAGTGACTGAAAAAAATTTGCTGTAAATCATAATGCGGTAGATAAAGTGTTAATGAGAGCATTTAAAAAATGTTTTTTTAATAGTAACATGGGAAAAGCTTTAAAATGATAAGTAATACACATTTTAACGCGTAATAATTTTTTCAATCATTTCTTTAAAAAAATTCCTTATTATAATTCTTATTTATATAGTATTGATATATGCGCAAAGTATGGAACTTATAAATAGAATTTTCGCAAACATTCCATCTATGTTGCAAATTACATTTTTCCGAAATTACAATCTAAAGTAACTACTTTTAATTTTAGTTAATGCATACTAGCACCATAGTTTTTTGTTGTTGTCTTGTCCTTCCCGAAGGGAAGGAAAGAAAGTTGCCAGAGCTTGAGACAGACTTCTAGTTATATGCCTGTCGTTGGCTGTAGCCTTGAGCACCATAGTTTAAATTGCTAAAATACTTATAGTTTAGCTAGAGAATAAATTTAAACTACATTAGAAACAAAAAAGTGATAGTTTACTTCCACTAAAAATTGGAAAAAAAAACTTTCACTGATTTTCGTGACCTTCTTTACAGAAATGTTGTTTTAAATGAACAGGATTAAAGGGCGATAACAATAGGTAATTTAAAATAAATAAGAGTTACAAAACAAGAAATATTAGAATTATTTTTACCATAAAGTAAAAAGAAAATCAATTTACAAAAAATTATATGCGGTAAATATTTTCTAAAAAATGAAAGACAAGAAACATATTTCAAGAAAAATATGAGAAGTTAACAAAACTTATTTAGTAAAAATATTCAGTTTAGTTTTTGATATTCTTATTGACGAAATTGCTTTATATATATTTCTCACTCTTTTTTTCTAATATTCTTTTTTTCAAATTCAAAAAAAAATTATTTCTTTCAAAATTAAAGCCTCTATTAATTTGAGTAATTACTCGTTTTCTCAGTTTACCATTGATGTAATTATCAATCTGTCAAAACTATATTCCTCGAATCCCAATCTATTTTTTTCAAAATCAAGTGTGAAAAGATTTTTAAAGCTCCTTAAACTGCCGTCGAACATTGTTAAGCATTCAAGTCACTTTCTCAAATCATTAGATATTTATAATGAGAAAAAAGTATGTTGGAAGAAAAAAGAAACCACAATGAAAAAAAAAACATTTCCTGTTATATCGCATAAACAAACAAAAAGGAATTGTTATAAGAAATAAGTCTCTTCTTAAAATCATCTTTTTTTTATATTATTGACAAACCATTGATGAAGTTTCCCTTTTAAATACCACAGTAAATATTTAACGAAGTAATATTTAAAATGCGAAATTCTTTCTCATTCTTTTTTGAGTAGTGGACACTAATATATTAAAAGGGGGAAAGCATCTAACAAATATATAGATGTATTAGCTCCTTCTGGCAACTGCAAGAACTTTTACTTCACAAAAAGCGTAGTGTAAAATGTTAAAGTAAAAGCTTTATAGAGGGAAGTATACCCACATAAAAAGCACACTTTATGCGAAATACGAATTCTTTTCAGCAAGTTTTCTCTTTCGTTCCTTTGTCCTCAGAAAAGTTTCGTTTTTTTTTATTTCTCTTCTTTCAGAGAAAAACCACAACTAAAAATTTCTACATTTCGTTTAAAATGCGAGGCTCAGTATCTTCTCTTTTTATTTCTAACTTTATTTACGCACTAATTACTTCTTATTTTAAGTGTATTTTTACGCGCCAAAGTTTTTACTTGATAATTAGATCCAATTTACTATTTTCTGATGAAGTAATAACAAAGTACTTATAGAGTTTTCTTAAAGCTGATAAATTTTTGCTAAAACAAAATCCGAATATTATGTACAGCAAGATAATGTTCTTACACTTTAAAAAAAGGAAATTAAGTAGCAGTTGAATATAAAATGTTCAATTGTATTGAATATTTTTTCAGGAAAAATATAAATATTGTTCTATATATAAACTAACGATTGCCTATTTTCTTATATGCCAGTTTTCGAAATATTATGAAGGCAGAAAACTCAGGATTGAAGGCTGTGATGTATTTATAGAAAATTTAATGTACATCTCCCTTTAATTAACTTTGCCTCATATTACTTAAATTACGTTTTTATAATAATGTTTCATGATGGAGAGGTACAATTGCACTACAAGCTATTGGCTACGGACCACTAAGTCTTAAATCATGGTCAAGTGACGAGGACAACCCCTTCTTTTAACTTCCACACCGTTCGAATGGAAAGACAGATTTAATGTGTGACGACCCTCTCTTCAGAACACTAGGCCCAAACTTCATGATACGCCAGCCACGAGTCCGGAACCTTAACCACTAGGTTTAGCTTTGACCGCGGCTAGTTATGTCACTCATCACTATCGTAAAACCTTAAGCAAATAACGTGACTGTAGTAGCAAAGTGATTATGGTCGCAAATTCGTGGTCAGTGTTACCGAGTCGTGGGCTCGAGTCTGGGTACTATGAAAGGCCTACTATATAGAGGAACTAATGTAAGTTAAACCTACCGGGGCTTTAAGTGTTTAAAAATGATAATATATAATAATACTGCTGATGTTACTGGTACAAGCGTGTGTGTGGTGTTATTCAAATAATTTTGGAGATCAAGTGTGTCTTTTCCAGGATTTATTGATAACAATAATAAATTTCAATAAAACAAAGCTTAATAATCTTTAAGGCTGTTTTCGCCATATGTACGAGAGCGTGAACTTGATGCGGAACACATTTTCTGACAGAAAAAAATGCCTCGGTTTTTATTAAAAATTTGTGACATTGTACCTAATGCATTTGTTTATATGTAGTGTTTTTAAAATTTCAAAATATTTCATAAATAATTAGTTTTTCCTATTAATATGTGAAGGGATAGCTGCTTTAGCATTATGGTATAGGGGAAAAAAATGCAAAACACATTTTATAAAAGAAAAAAAATGTGTCAACTTGGATAAAAATCAGTTGTATGATAAAATAAGTGATTCTCTACAGGATAGTGTTGCAGAATATATTATTAATGTCTGATAGCTTTAATATATGGGAAAATATTCTGAATTCGGCCCTTATCCTTTAACATTAGCTGAACATAGCCTTAACAAATTAAATTACCAAGTTAAAATATTAGCTGAAATATAGTCAAGATAGAAACAAGGTCCAGATTAAGACTGAGGCAGAATCCGTTACATATGGTTTTCGTCGAGATAGACCGCGTGGAGTCTGAGCGTGGTGACAGCTATGCTCCACCTACTCAAATCAGCTGATTCCTATAATTCACAACAGTCCTTTCATTGACGTGGTGTTGATATTTGGAAAAGGTTTGCCTGCTTAGATGTCATCCTCGTTACTTCCCATGCTTCAAAATCCAAGGTCCTTTGCTTTAGAATACGGTGTTAACAAAATTCACCAAGTAACACAATCACAAACAAGATCGTGTTAAGCAAAATTACTTCAAGTGAAAAAAACTTCTGCTTATGCCCCCTCAGCTCATCAATACAGTTTTCTTCCTTTTAGTACTAATGAATTTTTTTTTACGAAATAGTTTATAGATTCTTCAATATTTATACATAAATGCAACTATTTTAATAGTATCGTTGCCTTAACAAGTTAATTTAGTTTTGGAATGCTAATTGTAATGAATTATTATTTATAATAAAATAAAACTAAATCGATCAGCTTAGAAGATCCTATTTGCACATAATACGATTAATTAAATTATCTTCATAGTTATATGTACACTGGGATGAAAAATTACGAAATTGAAAACAATGTCTACCTTTATAATATGTAATGTGAACCAAAGGTATTAATTATGCAACCAATAATTTATGCGAATATTCAAAAACGTCAGCGTACACGTGTGTGTTTATAGAGAAGTGAGTGCGTAGAGCAGCGATTCTTAAACTTTCGATCGCCGCGGACCCTGTTCGTGTATCAGCGTAAAATCGTGAACCCCGAGACTTCGATCATCTCTCCCAAATTTAATATTCTTGGTCAAAATACAAAGCCTATTAGATTTTTCATTGGGGACTATTTAGTGATATAGTCTTTAAATGTTTTTCCACGAGTCTTTTCAGAGTCTGTAAATGATGGGAAATATCAACGATACCTGAGAGACTCCACGGACCCCTTAAAAGGCGTTGTGGACCACAGGGGGTCTGCGGACCACAATTTAAGAACTCCTGGAGTGGAAAGAATATAACTCTTTAAGGTATCCGACTACGTTCGAAACCGTGATTTTCAAAAGCGCATAAATGGATAAATTTCATGATATTTAGGGTCACTTAGATTAGAGAATACATGTATAAAATTGTTTTAAGGACATTTTGACAAAAAAATTTATTTAAATACAATATTTTGGCAAAAAAATTAACTTAGAATAATCTTTTTTCCAAATGTTCTCCTTTTGTGAAAAATGGTTCTATTGTAATAACATTTTGCCTGTATATAGCTCAGACCTCTCTACAGAGGCTCAACTAGAACTTTTGAAATATGTAACTTAGAAGTGGGTTTATTCATATTTTACGACCAGAGAGAGGAGCAATTTTAAGAAAAAAACGCGAATAATTATTTCAATAGGTGGTAACTTTGAAAATAATGTGAATTTTTCAAAAATTCTAGTTGAGCCTCTGTAGAAAGGTTTGAGCTATATACAGGCAAAATATTATTATAATAGAACTATTTTTTACAAAAGGAGAACATTTGGAAACAGATTACTCTAAGTTAATTTTTTGCCAAAATATTATATTTAAAATTTTTTTTGCCAAAATGCCCTTAAAACAATTTTATGCACGTATTCTAATCTGAGTGACGTGGCCGCGGTAGCCGAGTGGTATAGGTATCGGACCGTGGCTTGCTTTGTCACGGGTTCGAGCCCAGTACCACTAAAGACCCGCCGTGTAGGGCAGCGATGCACGTTAAATCTGTCGAGAGCTGAAACGTCCTCCCGTTGGTGTGGTGTGGTAGTTAGGAGAGGGGGGTGCCAGCTCAGGTGTCGTCCACGTCACTTGACCATGGTTCAAAATTACGTGGTCCGTCGTCAAAAGCCCTCGTGTAGCTGAACAGTGCGACGTTAATAGTCAATCAATCAATCTAATCTGAGTGACACTAAATATGAAAATTATCCATTTATGCGCTTTTTTAAAATCACGGTTCCGAACGTAGTCGGATACCTTAAGAGTTAACGGAAATTAGTGCCACTTCAGAACATTTTCCGTTTTTCTTACAAGTGTTGGATGCCTTTTATAAGTATTCAAGTAAAATTAGATGTCGCGGAAGTATGGATGACAAAATGAGATTGGAAATAGCTAATAGATTGTAGGTATGTCAGTCCCAAGGGCAAGTGACTGCATAACTTCAGTGTAACTACCAGTGTCACCTGCAATTTGTCTAAAAACAGTTTCTAAATCCATATCGAGAGGACATGGACTAAGTTGACCAAAATCCAAAATGATGAACGAGGATGAATATGATACTTTCAGTGTGTCAGAACAGGACGATAACCTCACAACATTCACTTAAAGTATCCGACTACGTTCGGAACCGTGATTTTAAAAAAGCGCATAAATGGATAATTTTCATGCTACTTCGTGTCACTTAGATTAAAATACATGTATAAAATTGTTTTAAGGACATTTTGACAAAAAAAATTATTTAAATACAATATTTCGGGAAAAAATTAACTTAGAATAACCTTGCTTCAAAATGTTCTCCTTTTGGGAAAATTGCTTCTAATATAATAATATTTTGCCTGTATATAGCTCAGACCTCTGTACAGAGGCTCAACTATGATTTTTGAAAAATTTACATTATTTTCAGAGTTACAACCCATTGAAATAATTATCGGCGTGTTTTTTTTTAAATTTCTCCCCTCTGTTGTCGTAAAACATCGATAAACCCACTTCTAAGTTATATATTTCAAAAATTCTAGTTCAGCCTCTGTACAGAGGTCTGAGCTATATACAGGCAAAATATTATTATAATAGAAGCATATTTCATAGAAAGAAAATATTTTGAAAATTTGTCATTCTATGTTCATTTTTTGTCAAAATATTGTCCTTAAATAATTTTTTATTGTAATACTATTCTTAAAACAATTTTATATACATTTTCTAATCTAAGTGACACTAAATATCATAAATATTATCCATTTATACGCTTTTGCAAAATCACGGTTCCTAACGTAGTCGGATACCTTAACACATTAACGTAAAACTAAGTCGCCCATCCGGTATAATGGTTAGCGACGCGGACTACTGTGCCGTAGGGAGTGGGTTCGAATCCCGGAGAAGACATGGATGCTTGTAAATGTATAGTGCCTGCGTGGCATGGGGGTACTCTAAATATCCGTTGAGCCGCAAGTCCTCTCGTGAGGTTGGTGGAAGGGGAAGAGAGGTGGGAGGCCTCTGACCACCCCCAGATTGTTCTCCCTTTAAATTGGGGTGGAACCGAGCCAAATCGTACTGACACCTGTATGATGCTCAAAGCTACGGCTTACAACAGGCGTCACTTAGCCCTTTGCTATGATGAATTTCATCTGCCTCGATCTGGCATTTGCCGATCAGATGGTATTGGTAACAACAACAACCTAACACTATAAAGCAATATGAGGGCTTTTAACGACGGACCTCTTAATTTTAAGCCACGGTCAAGTGACGAGGACAACACCTATAAGCTGAACCTCCCTCTCAGAACTACCAAAATAAGCCAACGGGAGGACTTTGAGCCTCTACTGATTTAACTCACATCAACCTCTCTACACGAAGAGTCTTGAGTGGAACTAGAGCTCGCACTCATGACATGTCGGCCACGTGTTTTGACCATGTGTGACCGCTAGGCTACAGTGACCTGAACCACAAGGAAGAGAGAATATTTTGTTAAGTCGGATGAAGTTCAAGTTTTCACGCTGGCGTGGTGGGAAAGTTTGAAGGGGAGGGTATGTCATCTTTGTGATAGTCCCCCGGGGATTACCTCTTTGGGTATCAGCGTGAGCTAGAGGTGTAGGATTAACGGAAGAACTAGACGCATACATTATCTTAATATAGCTTTAAGATATTAAACTTAATCCTTTAACAAATTAAATAATAATTTATGTGAGGGAATCTACGATGGCAAAACACACAGCACACAATATGTTGATAACAAATTAACCTAACCCGGACCACTATCAATAACTGACTCTCCTAAACCCAATTCCAATAATATCGCCGATACTAATACTAAATAATCAATCCTACCTTGCTGTAGTTTGAAATAACAATTATAACAACTAGATGAAGCCGTACAATGACTTGAGTGCGATGGTATGCACCTTGATTCGATTGATCTCTCTACGTATAAATCCTACTATTCGCCACGTAACGTTATCTACAACTAATTTACTCTTGAACTACGAACTGTTTACATTCCTCTAATTGCCACCCCGCTACTCTATCTTCTGATATTTAAAAGCTTCCTAATTTGCATCTTTCTTTCATACTTCACTTCTTGGATTTGGTTGGAAAAGTGTTGCCATTAATTCTGTCCCCAAAGAACCCAAAGGACATGTTACAAAAAAGACGCGTGAGCCCGACACATCTTAGATGTCACCTCGTCATTCAACTAAGATCCAAAACATTCTTCAATGCGTAACGTTAATAAGCGATAAAGGAATCAATCCAAGTTGCTGAACAAGAAGTCTTCAACCCCCAACGATTAGTAATTACCTATTAATGATAAACAAAACTATCTTGACGAATAGCAGATAAAATAAAAAATTTCACTGCTCCGTGTTCTTTAATTATCTTACACGTTATAATCAAGGTTTTTAAGAAAAGTCTTAACAAGCTTATCTCTGATGGCGTATTTCTAAACATACAATTATAAAGGTATTTTGTTACTTCGAGAAATAATTAATGTTTGTGTTTTTAATTAATCTTTAAAATAATGTTTTTCACTTTTGGTATTAATAGAGATCCTTTGCCTTTTGAAAGCCTCAGGCAGTTACCACGAGAGATTAAAAGGGAAACAGGATATGTCTCCCAATATTCGTTCTTGAGAAAAACAAGTTACGTAACGAGATAATTATTTTTATTTGTTTTCTTCATTTTCTACCTATTCCTTTATCTGTTCACGGAATCTGCAAAAAAAATGCAATGGAATTCTAATTTAAATCTAGCAGCAGTGACGTTCTACCGGAATTATATTTTTTCATGGAATGTTGGTTGGTAAATTTTATTGTGTGAAAAAGGTACAGTGAAATACGTATAACGCGAAAACGCTTCAGAGGAGATATTGGTTAACACGAAGTAATACAGTGGGGTCTCCCGATAATCTGTCATGTGATAAATGAACTAACACGAAAAGAGGAAGAAAAGGGATATTGTAACATCCGACACTTAATGAAATGTTTGAGAAAGTTTCTGTATTATTAGACTATCTTACTGTAGCATCGGAATAAATCGTTCCAGTAGATCAGGGGTATCAAACTCGCGGCCCACAACGAGCATTTTTGCGGTCTGGTCAATATATTGGCACTCAATAATGTATAACAAAATAAAAAAAAAACTCTCCCGAAATAGGAAAGATAGTAGCAAAGAAGAAATGTCAAGTGCCATGACATAAACATTAAATTTTCTTGTTCTTTTATATTCGTTTATTAAAATGTATTATTCTGAATAAACCTACGTTTGTATGAATTTTGATCTCTTTGGGGCCCACCTTTAGTTAAGCCTTGTTTATTTGGCCCAACTCAGCCACTGAGTTTGACACCCTTGCAGTAGATGATAATGTGTATACAGCCCCAATTATGGCAGAAAAAATGCATTTTGGAGCTTGTTCAAAGTTCAAAACATGTCGTTGATGCAGATTCCGATGACGAAAATGAAAATAATGCAACTCCTGTTCCCACGTCATCCGAAATAATGAACATCATGAAAAGTATGCGCAGTTATGTAGAAGCCCATTTCGAAGGTAAAATGAATAACAAAAAGAACGACATCAAACAATTTGTTGACAAATTTGTGATAAAAAAGGCAATGCAAGGGAAATATCACTACTTTTCAAAAAACTAATAAATAATCAAAATAAATGTTAAAATTTTATCTATCTCTATAGAAGATAAAGAATTCACACGCGCGATTAGATGTACAGACTTTTTAAATTCGGTAGGCATGTTTCTTTTGCTGAGCAGAAATCCTCCACAAACTGGTTTCGTGGATAAATGCTATTAATGGAGGTTGTGGGTGTTACAGATCCGTCTTTGAACATTTAAACCAACAAACTTGAAATTTGGCCTGCATGTTTCTTGTTGTTAAGTAGAGAACCACTAAGAAAGAATTTTTCGGAAATCGACTCCAAAGGGGGCTGCTGGAGCAAAAATACCCGTTTTTGAGTTATTAGACCTGCATACTTGAATTTTGGCAAACATCTATCTTTATGATGAATAGAGATCCTCTAAAAAGAAGTTTAGCGGAAATCGAATCGCAAGAGGGTTATGGAGAGGTAAAAGTTAAATAAACTTCCATTTTAGAAATTCAAGTAGTGTCCATTTTAAATCAATACGTGAGGGCTAAAAAAACGTTTTTAGGTACAATTGAATCATCAACATCATGCATGGCGAAACTATTCATACATATATACAATAAAGTGACTAGTGTTTTTACAATGAAAAGGAGGATGGGCGCGTGCAAACAATTTAAGAAAAAGTTGCAATGCAAATATAAGAAACATTTTATTAATTCAAATAAAAATACGCTAATTACGCTTGAATTCCTTTTAATTATTTACTTAAACAAGTATTTTCCCATTGAGTATTTTTTGTCAATAAACCATTTTCTAATACATCAGAAATTTCGGAGCAAAAAATAACCTTCGTACTGAATTTTAAGTTAAGTACTGCAGCTAAAATATCAACATCCAATCATGATTCCTCCCTTATCCAAAAATCATTGCCAACTGAAGATACTCTTTTAACTTCTGCATTAGTTCCAGGGCAGCACAACGTAAATTAATCAACAATAACTAAATTATCAAATACAGAGAGAAAAAAAGTGTTTATTTTTGAAATAGTTAAGTACTTCCACTCATCTTTTATCAATTTCAGCGTGAAATTTTCTAATAGTTTCAATTTAATAGAATTTAAATGTGTATTTACTTCTTCTAAATTCTTCAAACAGACAATTGACATCGATTTTAATATCAGGCATTTCTTTCGATAAAACTGTTTTTCTAAACTGTTTTCTATAACAGCCCAATTTACTTGGGATGAAGTCAAAAATACAATAAGTATACGTATATCCGCTATCAAGAACAATGAATCATATTACAATTATTATCTGTAAGATCATGCACAAATTATAAATAAAGATGTCTATAGTTGTTTTACATACATAATTTACGGTAAGTATTATAATGTTTACATATTTTTTAACTATATGTTTTTAACTTAAAATCCAGTACTTTTGTGCTACAAAATTTAATACATTTTCCCTCCAAAACATGTCAAATTAGAAAAAAAAAAAGTAATATTAAAAAAAAATTAACTCAATTTCTACTTAAGTCTACAAAGATAATTTTTATTTAAATTACTTTTTTATTAAATAATTAAAATTAATATAAATATGTATATACATATGACAGAATCACAATATTAAGTCGCAATTAATTTCTATTAATTAACATTTAAGTATATTGCCCAAAACAATCGTTTTGATTCAAATCGCTAAAAATGAAGCCAACGTAGCTGTATCTGTATTTCTTCAAATAATTGGTTTGTCAATTAATTTTAATTATTAGTAATTAAGTTATCGTATTGTCACCCAAAACAATAGTGTACCGAAAATTTCAAAAAACATTTTAAAGCTTTGATGCAAGTCGCCAACACGGTCACTAAGTCACCAATAATAATGCCAATGTGGCTGTGTATTTGTAGTTATTTAAACAATTAGTTTAAATTAATTAATTTTTACTAATTATAATTAAATTACCGTATTGTTATCTAAAATAATCGTGTATATAACATTTCAGCTCAAATGAGCGCTTTAAAATGTATTTTATTAACGATTGAAAATTTGACCAAGATAAATATAGGGAGATTGTGAGCTAATAGTAGGAATTGAAAAAGATATCTTTTAAATATATTGAGAGCCACGTGAGAAACGATGTCGATCTCATAATAGTTTTAAAAGCATGGCTCGTTGGATCCTTTATATATTCCTTTTATTTATTAATGCGGATTATCTCAATAGGATTAATATAAAATCAATAAGACGAATATGTTCACAAGTTTACCATAATATTTTTTAAAAACAAACTTCTTATATCTGTACGCCTAACGCTATGATAAAACTTTTCCTACATCTCCCAATAGTTTTTTTAAAAATATTTATGTTTAAATTCAACCAAGAAAAAAATAAAGCTCATTTTATGACTTAAAAATGTAACTTTCATGATTTTATAAAAAAAATTCATTATCAGCGTTAAAAACATGCCAAAGCATAGTACACAATTCAGAATAATTCATATATTTATTAATCTGAAATTTAAATTTCAAATCAATATTAAAGATAAATCATCAATAATTCATTGTTATCGAGCTTTTTCTGTTTAACACTCTCAATACAAAATTAATTAATTCATTATCTTTACAAATTATTCTAAAAACCATTTTCAAAAGACAACGAATTTTTTTCATCCCAAGCCTTAATTTGGCAAAACTGTTAGAGACCATTAAACATTCATGTCACTTTTCGGGATCATTTCCTAGTTATAATTAGGAAAATTCCTAGCTGGGAAAAAAGGAACCGCATCGGAGGAAAAGCATTTCCTGTCACATTACATCAATGAAAAAAAAAAGATAAAAAAAAAGAAAAGCTATACATAAAAAATTACCTTCTTAAAATAAATTGTGGAGTAAAAATAAAAAAAAAACTATCTGAAATACTTTAGCAATCACCGATGAAGTTTCCAATTTGAAAAGCACGGTAAATATTTAACGAAGTGTTATTCGAAATGCGGAATTCTTTCCATTATTGTTTTGTTCTTTTTTTTTTTTAACCAAACGGTAATGTATTCAAAGAGCATCACTTTTCCCGCCTTCGCAACTAATTTTTTTTTTATTTCTGGTGGCAACTGGAGGAATTCTGACTTCGCAAAAAGTGCAACGTAAAAAACTCCTCTTGCAATACTGCTGCGGGAACTGAATTTAGCCCGTATGAAAAGAGCACTTTCTTTGAAATACGAATTCTTTTTAGTAAAACTTTATTTTTTCCTTTGCTACTCTCCGAAAAAAATCGTTAAGTAGACTTAATCTTTTTTTTTCTATCTCGGGAAGAAGTAGAACACATGAAACTCTTGCATCGCATTTGAGTCTTACTATGCTAAACTTTCGATTTTTTTTTAAAAAAAATATCTATTATATATTGGTACTATAATTTGAGCTGAAATTTTGAAAATTATAAATTTGGTATGATTTTTTGATCCAATTTACTTCTCTAATGAAATATCAACAAAGTATTTATTTTTTATGCTAAGCATTTTAGAATTTCAAAACGAACAAAGAAAATTTGCTTTAAAGGGTGTTTTTCTTTTGTTATAAAAAAGAAGAAAAAGAACAAAATTTGGAAAAAGATACTAAAGTGTTTTTACTACTTTCCTGTGATTTATTTTCCCATTTTTATGTATGAAGTTGTATATTCGTTTAACTGAATAGCTATTTTTTTCAGAAAAATCCTTTATATAATATTTTTTCTCAGAGATTCAGTTTCGTTGAAAATATAATGTAGAAAAACAAGTTTTTGATGATGGGGATTGACAATTTATGAAATTTCATTTGCATTTCTCAGCTAAAAAAAGTTTTTTTAAATTTGATTATTCTTTTTGTTTTTAAAGCATGTCTCCTATTGTACTAAAAATTCTTTTAGAAGACTTATCCAAAAAACTCAACAATTTTCCCCCCTTCTTTCTTTATTTTTTTCGAATTTACTCCCCCTATTAATAATATAAAATATTCCTTAAATTTTAGGAAGGAGTTTAAAGAAAGATTTAAAGGAATTTAATTTTGATAATTAATATCAAACTTAATTCTATTTCTTTGAATTTTTCAAAATTGAGGAGTTTGTAAGTAATATTAACTTTTAACAGTAATCCTAGAAAGAGATAATGGAATAACAATCATACGTGAAGCTTGCATATGAATAATTATACAGAAGGTGTAGTTTCAGAAAAAAAGGATAAAATAAAACTGAGCTAGAATTGAACGGGATACGAATTTTGAGGATTTAAAACGCTAAAAGATTCTAAATCTTCCCTAAATAAATTTGACTATTTCTATTGTATTATATTTTACTTCTATATATAAATAATTTAAGTGCATTAATTCCAGTTACTTCATATAGAATGTAACTTCATATTTCAACTTTGATATACTTTTATTGAATAATATAAATCTTTAGAATGTTGGACACATATTAGCACATTGGTCTTTAATTTATTCACAAAATTTCGATAGACTACCTGGCATATATAGATTGATTAGACCCCAACCTTTTTATCGCCACGGACAGATTAACGTTTGTAAATTTTACCGCAGCCCGCTGAGGGGGAAGACGTTGATTGTTTATATTTTAGAGACTGTTTTGATTTAATGATTTTAAAATTTAGTTGTATCTAATCGTGACTTCAGAATAAAATACAGTTACACCAGAAAATGAATATAGGGATTTATATACACTCTGTCGCAAAAAATATATGCACCCAGAAGAAATTGAGCTACATTCACGAAATTTGGTATGCATGTAGTGTATATGAAAATAAACAAATGATTAAAAATTCAGAACAAAATATCATTTTATTAAGCGGTTACAGCTTGCAAAAGGTTAAAAATCAGTAAGTAGTAAAGTCACCTCTGGCAGCTATACAAGCCGAAATTCGGTGTGGCATCGATTCAATTAGATCACTTATGACCCCTGTGGAAGATCCTGCCATAGTCTTTGCATCTGCGCAGTTAATTCTCCTGTATCTCGGGACGGCTGCAGTTGCCTTCCCAGCGCGTCCCAGACATGCTCTATCGGCAAAAGATCTGGTGACCTGGCAGGCCATGGTAGGACGTCATATCCTTGAAGACATTGTTGGGAGAGTCGCGCAGTATGTGGACGAGCATTATCCTGTTGATAAATGGCACCTGGGCGACTTGATAGCATGGGTAGCACAATCGGCGTTAAAATATCGTCCACGTATCTGCGAGCTGTCAAAGTGCCTTGAAGGACCACTAAAGATGATCGTGTGTCCCAAGAAATTGCTCCCCACACTGTCACACCTTGTGAAATTGCTGTATGCTGCTCGACAATAAATGCCGGATCGGACCGCTGGCCGGTGCGCCTCCAGACACGTGCGGTGGTCATCAGCACTGAGACTGAATCGGGATTCATCACTGAAGATGACACGTCTCCAGTCTGTCACACTCCAAGTTGCCCGAGGTCGGCAAAATCCAGTCGACACTGCCTATGATGTGGGGTCAGTGGTAAGCGTCTTAGCAGACGTCGGCTCCTCAAGCCAACTTCGGTCAGTCGTCTCCTTATGGCTTCTCTTGATGGCACTGGATGTCTGGAAGGAGGTAAGTGGCGTTGAATCGATGCTAGCGACGTTGTTGGTGCCGAAGTGGCCACTCTTCTGATTGCACGATCCTCGCGATCATTTGTGTTCCTGGGACGTCCTGACCCTCCGCGATGGTACACTCTACCTTCTGTGATCCACTGTTGCCAACACCGAGCAACTACCATATCGCTCCGACCGAGGTGGCGGCCGATACGTCTATTCGACCAACCTGCTTCTCTGCGGCCTATTATACGGCCCCTATCAAAGTCCGTCAGCTGCTCGTACTGCCGCCGGTTACGTCTTAGAGGCATCCTAAGTCTCAATATCGTCTATCAAAGTCATCAGATTCGTTTGGATAGCCGTACGGCGCTCGTACTCATGCTTTTAAACTCTCCCAGTTGCGCAACTAATATGCGCATAGAACACTTAGCCTTGTCTCATTGGCTTCGAAATTTTAATCATTTGCATATCTCTTACCAGACTACATTCTTGCCGAGTTTCGTGATTGTAGCTTGATTTCTTCTGGGTGCATATATTTTTTTGCGACAGAGTGTATAACATGGGAAATAAAGTGATTTTCATAAAAATCAGCCTATATAAACCCAAGACAAATATAACAGTAAATAAAAGGGGAATAATTTAATGTTTCTTGTGTAGACCGGTAGTATTTGACCCACGGATCGGGGGTTGGAGACCACTGGATTAGACAACATGGTTAAAGCCTTTATAGAATATAGATATATGTCTAGTGGGCTAAATTTATGTGAAATCATTAGTCACATGATAACTATAGATACTTATTTCCAGCCAATCAGTTCATGTTGTAACGTTTTTCCTGCATCGCAACAGTGGCATTGTTATACGGATAGAATTACGCCATTCATATCCACTTGTGCACAGCTAAAATATTGCGGGATATTTTCACACCGAGGAACCCAACAGCTCGATTCATCACCCGCGAGCCAGAATGAGTGTAATTTGAGGTGTAAGAGACGACTGCCCCACCACCAAGAGAGTGAGGGGGTGACAGTCCATTTTGAAACACTCGAAAGAAGGGTTGTGTTTGCCTCCTCCTTCACAAATAACATATTCTGTAGAATGGAAACAGTCAATAGTTTGAATAACATAACCAACTGAACATATTGTAGCCAATAGCTCTGAACGTAATAAATCAATCATTTAATTTAATAACTCTTACTGTACCCATTAATTTTCCCAAACGTCACATTGCGCATCACTGTAGCCAACACTTTTTTGCAGATTTTAGAAAGCATACATTTGTAACAATAATAACATGCATAGGTAAATAAATGCACTTGGCTTTAAAAGTATGAGAAAAAAGTTTTAAAAAATTTAAAAAGTTTTTTGAAGAATATTAATACATGAACATATTTTTTACTAAATAAAGAAATTTTAAATTTCATTTAAATTTTACAAGTATGTAATGGCCTTCCACCTGGGCAAGCCATCTCTTCATCTACTCAACCTAAATCTGTAGGAGGTAAAGATTGATGGCCCAAGCTAGCCCTGAGAAATCCAATTTATTATTACCAAATACAATAATCAAAGACAATCCAACTATAGAGGGAAAATTTAGAGTGATATAACGTAGCTCAAAATCTTATGTGAATAAGCGCATGAAAAATCCTAATCGATTAACTTTACTCAAAGTTATCCTAAGAATCCTAACTTCTTTAATTTATTTCAATAACTAAAGCCCGTCCTTTAATCACGCGTCTTAGTTCCGATCCTTACCGTAACAGCACTGCGTTCAGCAACTCAGCTTTCTTTTCTCCTTCTCTCAATTACTAAACTTCCACTAAATATATACTATCTAATCTGCATATCAAGGTTTCTTCTTGAGAGGGATGGGTGTGAAATAACTCAATTGTTAACCCCAAAGATTCCCCAAGAGGATTAATAGAAAATTCCGTAAAGCACCGTCACAAGTAAAACTGTAAATACAATACTAATGGCAGCTTTGAATTCAATGGAGAACACGTGATTTTATTTATCATGTGACCGCAGGTATCATGTGGTTGAATTTCAACTGCTATAAATCTTTTAATAAACTTTTTTGGATGTAAAGGATCATAACAAAACTACTTAAAAACAAAAATATCCACACTAAAATCCTCATAATAAATGCTCCTTTCTATAATTAAGCTTCATATACCGTAAAATCCGGCTTATAACGCGCACTTCTAACACGAAAAATAAGACAAATTTACGGGGCCCGTTATACGCCGGGTATACAAAAGGGATATTTAAAAATAAAAAAAGAAACAAACATAACAAAAAAATTAGACTTATGCATACACCGAAATATTATCTATTTAAATAAATGACAGATTATGAAATTAAAAAGTTGTAATTATAGAAATATGCTATTTTTTTTCAAAAGACTCATATAATACCTCAAACAAATTACTTCAAAACATAAAAGTACTACAATGTACTACGCACATTTCAAATTTATTCGTAAAAAAGACGGGTGTGCATTATACGGCGAAAATACCTTAAAATCAAAAAATGCAGCTTGAAACTATAGGTGCGCGTTATACACCGGATTTTACGGTAATAGATTAACGCATGAATACGCAAAGAGGAATTCAATAATTTAATTGATGTTTGTGTTACGAACTCCGCCGTACAAGTTCTAGGAATAAAAACCAATTTGTTTTTGAAACTCTAAGATGAAAATCTTTAAATTATGCCCTATTTTCCGAAGCAAACAAAATTTAAAAAATGAAAATTAAGAATGGTTTGATAAACATATTTAAAACTAAATTAGTTCTGAAAATACATTTCTATTGATTAAAAAAAAAGTAATAACCTGTCAAAATATGTATATTTTAGGAGAACGAGCATTCGATAATAGCATAAACATATGAAATAAGTAATTTAAAACGATTCTAAATGTAATAGGCGAGCAAAATAAAGAATGCGGGCTTTCGGAAAAGCGAGAAAGAAGTTAAAATCTATACAAGTTTTGAATAAATAGGGATTACTTTTTAAATGAACCATATTTTTTGGAATATCAGGATAAAATTATATTCATTCTTTTTTTTTTTTTTGAAAATATTACCGTAGAATACATCGCATAACACGCACTTTTAACATAAAAAATACGCTCAAAGTTTACGGGTGCACGTTATACGCATAATTCTTAGAAACTAGTTTGAAATTACTTACGGTTCTATGATTATTTCAATACACTGTCTATAATATCGAAAAATATTATAATCCACTTACCTAAAAGAGAAAAGAATAATTTATTAAAACACAGATAATACAAAGTATTTAAACTTTAAAAAAAAGATTAACTGATGAATAAATCAGGTAAACAAAAAAAAATTAAATATCTAATCAAAAAATGCAGCAATCTCATTAGTCTCATACAGTTAAACTCGTTTTCTTTTTTAAAGAAAAACAACCAGAACTACATTATAATTTGTTTGAATTTTAATAGCGGCTAGAAATGGTAAAATGCATATTTGTAAATAAGAGAAAAATATCTCACTTACTCAAGCACTTAACGTAAAATCTGTCGGATGACGTGCACGTTTAAGACAAAAAATATAAACGAAATTTATGGGTGAACATTACACGCCGCGAGAAAAAATTGTGATAGCTCCAAAAAAAAAAAAAAAAAAAAGAGATTAACATAAAAAAATTAAGACTTCTACATACCGTAAAACCTGGCGCATAACCTGCACTTTTTCCTTTTTATTAATAGTTACAATTAATATAAA
This sequence comes from Trichonephila clavipes, assembly GCA_019973935.1. Taxonomy (NCBI): domain Eukaryota; kingdom Metazoa; phylum Arthropoda; class Arachnida; order Araneae; family Nephilidae; genus Trichonephila; species Trichonephila clavipes. The sequence goes on along the minus strand of BMAU01014652.1, from coordinate 1,882,445 downwards.
TATGTATATACATATGACATAATCACCACATTAAGTGGTAATTAATTTCCGCAAGTCGCCAAGAATGATACCAACATGGCTGTAGCTGTAATTCTTTAAATAATTAGTTTGAGTTAATTATAATTAAATTATCGTATTTTTTACCAAAACAATAGTGTACAGAAGTGAGATAAAAATATTTTCATGTTTTGACACAAGTCGCCAAAAGGGTTGCTTCATGTTTTGACACAAGTCGCCAAAAGGGTTGCTAAGTCGCCAGAAATGATGCCAACGTGGCTGTATTTGTAATTCTTTGAATAATTAGTTTTAACCAATTAATTTTTATTAATTATAATTAAATTACTGTATTGCCATCCAAAATAATCATGTATATAAAATTTCAGCTCTATTGAGCGCTTTAAAATGTATTTATTTTATTAAAGATTGAAAATTTCACGAAAATAAATAAATATAGAGAGAGTGCGAGCTAATAGTAGGCATTGAATAAGATCGAAATTCACGGGTGCGAGTTTGTACTCCGGATATACAAACGATAGCTTTAAAAGTAAACAAAAATATGATCTTAAAAAAATAGACATCTACATATATCGAAATACTATTTATTTAAAATAAATGACATACTTACAGAACTTAAAAGGTTGTATTTCTTGAAGTATACTAAATTTCTAAGTTTTGAATAAAATCTCGAATAAATGACAGCAAAACATAAGAGCATTGCGTACTTACATCTTAAATTTTTCCGTAAAGAAAGGAGTGCGCGTTATACGGTGAATATACCTAAAAACTAAAAAATCAACTTAAAAGTATAGGTATGGGTTATACGCCGTATTTGACGGTAATAATATATACATTACCAATAACATTGATTTCAAAACTACAACAAATTGACAACAAACTACATGTGGTCAAAAAAAAATTGTACTTTTTCTTAAGCTTAATATTTTCCAGAAGTGTGAATTAAACCAGTGCTTCAAACTTTCAAGATTTGCAACCCAATGTTCAATCATACTTTTCATCACCCCAGTAACACACAATGGATTGTGTGTGTGTGTGTGAATTAAATAATACTATACTTCTACGGCAAGGTTACAATACTACTTTTACCTCAAGTGCCACCGGGGTGTATGAACGTCTCGCTCAGCCAAAGCATTAAAAGACCCGGACGTATATATACGTCTTTCCGAAGTACGATCTTTTCTGTGTACTGCTATCCATAAAATTATTCCAAATGCTTTGGAATGCATTAAAGAGGACACTTCGTCAGTGTTCGTGTAGGATTTACTTATTTCTGATGATTGTTTTTATTTATTCATTTTCTTCCCCTTCCCCCATCAACACATCACATAGGCGCACCTACGTCGAAAATAATGGCACCGGAGAGCGAATCGCGTAACTTTTAATCGGCAGGTAAGATGATAATTTTTATGTTTTAAAATTAATAAGATAAGCATGTGAGAGGTTTTCACCTCTTTCTTGGGCACCTAGATATGTAGGAGGTAAAGAAGAAACACTCGTCGTGGTCCAATCAATTTATTTATTGATCGCAAAATATAACGACACAAAAATTCAATTAATAACAAGAAGAGAATGTCTCGGTGTTCGGTGCCTCGAACGTGGAACAACGACGAAATACACTAAAGAATAGGAGACTATATCAAATTCGATCCTTACTTTATATAGGATCTAATCTATTATCCGATTTAATCTAATATTAATTTAATCTCAGTGATCATTCGTCACTTTAAATCTTTATCCTAATAAGTATTTATTCACAATTACTCAATAATGATACCTGTCAGAAACGATCTCACCTGGTTTCTCTCGTTTACCTCCTCTCCTACTCTATAAATCTAGCTAGAGAACTTCGACTATGTATAGTAACTTCTTTGCTTATCACGATTTTCTTCTTCTGAAGGATTATCTGTGAATAACACGAATTGATAGCCCAAAGATTTCTCAAGAAGAATAGTGGAAGGATTGCGAATGGATCCCTCACAAGTATTAATTTTTGTATATAATTTTATACATGACAAGCCCATGGGGTCATTGATGTAGGTTTATAACTTATATGTTAAACATGTTATATTAAACATGTTTATAACTTACTATTGTTGAATTAGTTATAAAATGCATTGTGCAGTACTGATACAATTGTAAGTGCATCATATCAGTGTAAGTATCAGTGTCAGTAAGACCCCGCTTAACGCTGTTTTGGTTTAACGCTCTTTTCTTCTAATTGTGGGATTCCCCGAAGTGCACGCAGCGTTAGGCTCCCCGATATCCGAAGCAGTTTATCTGTGTTTCATCTTTCCTGTAGTGTTATACGAACTTACTTTTATCGTTTCAAACATTTGTTGACGTTATTTGTAAGTATAAATTTAGATAATACAACAATTTCTAAAGAGAAATATTAGGACTTTTAGTTCTTATCATGGGTGGTAGTAAAAGCCACGAAAATAAAGCTACAAGAAAAAGCATTTCACCGGAAACTAAAATGTCAGTGATTAGAAGACTGGATACTGGTGAGTGTCAATCGCATTATGGTGTTGCATTAAATTTGGCAACTTCGACAATAAGGACCATTCTTAAGAGTAAAGGGAAAAAAATACTGCTACTGTGTGTGAACTGCAACTGCAACTACGACAAGTTTGGCAACTAGAATTACCCATTCCAGAAAAAATACAATATATGAAATGGATAAACGACTTTCTGTATGGATTGACGACGATATTGAACGCAATAGGCCCTTAAGTCAATCTACTTTCTTGATAAAAAAGACAGAAAATTGGAAATACAGAAGAGACTGAATGATCTGAAATGTAAACATACTGACTTAGAATTTTTTTTTATATGTATTTTCGTTTATTATGTTTCAATATTTGTAAGAAATATATTTTTCTTTTATTGTTATAAAAACAATTAATAAATTTAATGGTAAAGTAAATTACCAATTTTTTACCCATTTTCCCTTAACCCCATTATTTACATGATGAGATAACCTCGTTTAACGCTGTTTCATATTACGCTCTACTTTGATGGAACGTATACCCCGCGTTAAGCGGGGTCTTACCGTATTTTATTTGTTATCATGTCCGAATGTGTATTTTGTTTACTTTCAGTAAATTAATATTTTTTAAAAAATAATCTTTTGTTTTTGATTTTTCAATAGGCTCGTGCCCACCCCTCATGAGTTATCACGGCCCCTAGGGGGGGCGCTCCACAGTTTGAGAAACGCTGAATTAAACTGTTGATGGATCACGCGCCTAATGGATATTGATAGGTTTATATTCCAGAAGAATACAATAAAAATCTATCAAAATTCTCTTTACATAGAAACGAGTACTCCAACGCAAGTTTTATTAAAACATTAAATAAGCTCTTACTACTAGTAACGTTTTTGTTCTTTTTTGGAAGGCATTGTTCCTTTCAAAGAAAAGGTAACTAAGAATAACAAAAGAATTTAATCAAATTTTCTTTAGAAAAAACAACAGCAAAACGCGATGCACGGTTTTGGAAAACTAACAAGATGTGTAAAAGCATCAAATTAGCATTTAGAACGAAATTTCTGGAAAAATAGTGTAAATAAAGCTTTTTCCAAAGTCTTATTCTCCAGAAAATCATTATTCAGACCTGTCATTTATTATTATTGTAATATTTGGCTTATTTGATGGCAGATAATGCGTAATTTGAACACGATAACGATTCCAATGAAAAATGTTTGAGCTGGGAAATATCCGAAAGAGAGCTATTATACTCCTCTTTCTTCTACAGAATAAATGATTATAAATAGCATTTTGAGCTTCTTTCCAAATAACCCTATCCCATAACAGCAGACAATGAAACATTTCCGCAATAATTATAGTGATATAACGTGATAGCAATAATATAAATCTGAATCGTATTACTCGTTACTTTTCATTTATTGCTTGGAGGTAACAAGTTGGTTCGTATTACGCACATTATTTTTAAATCAAAAGATACGTTGTAATTCTTTATTTTAATGATAAATTAGAGTGTAAAAGGATTAAAATTACAAGTTAGTATTCATTAGCTTTTTTATGCAGTATTTTATTGATTAATAATTATTGGTGATCATGTACATTAAAACCTGTTTTTGTGCGGTAGATAAGGACCGTATAAAAAAATCTTCAAAAAATATTAGAAAATATTTCATAAACACTTATATATTACGAACAATTTTGTTGACATACTACAGAATATTGTTTGATGTGGTGGAGAGGGACATCATAAAAAAAGTCGCACTTAGAATATCTGTCAATTACTTAAGAAATTTATGAGAAAAAGTAAATAATTACATTCCACACGGAAGCATTTTAAAAGCATTTAATTTCTCATTGTACACATGGTTAAGTTTTCAAGATGCACATACATAAATCACTGCTACTCATTGCAATCGAAAGCACGCATCTTGTGATGAATTAGTTCAAAATCTCTTTCGTCACTCGAAGATGAAATTTCAATTGATTTAAGTGTTTGTGACGACAGTCGGTTGGTCAGTAGCTTGTGAACGTCACGATAACATGATATGCATGATCGAAGCTCTTTTTGGAATTTCGAACTCCTTTCGGAATTGGTATCTATTTTAAGAAAACACTTTTCCGATTTTTAGGAAAATTGGATTCCTGCATATATTTTATCCTCTCTCAAAAGATACAGTATTTTTTCGTCTTGTAACGGATCAATAAGCATTCCTTCAACTAATCATCTTGGGAAATCTTTGAGTTATCAATCAACCATTCGGAAGAATAGAATCGTGATATTTAAATTAACTTTTTACACATAGTCGAAGTTTTCTAGATTGGATAGAGAGTATATGTACTCGAATCAGGTGAGATTGGTACTGAAGGTATCATATTTGAATTATTGTGATTAAGAACACCTTAGGAAGAAGTTTTAAAGTGCCGATTGTTCACTGAGATTGAATTGATATCAGATTAAATCGGGGGATGATAGGTTAGATCTTTTATTAAGGTAAAGATATAAAGTTTGAAAAAGTTGAAAGTCTCCTAATTGTTCTCGTTTTACCGTTGTTGATCCACATTCGCGGTTAGCATTAGAACATTATTTTTACTATTATTAGTTGGTTTCGTGTCTTTTCGTTGTTTGATAAATAAATAGATTAGTTAGATTATGCCTAGTGTTTCTTCCCTACCTGCCACACATCTAACACTGAAACCGATGAACGTGAGAAACCCAACGACTGGACACATGTGCAAGCCGGAACTCCCGAGTGTAATTCGAGGTGTCAGAAAGGCGCTTGCGAACCGCCCCACCTGGACATTGAAGAAGAGTCCGTTGAAAATACCAAATAGAACGGTTGTGTTGCCTTCTCCCTCACAAATAACATATTCTGAACTAATGAAATAATCAATAGTATGCATAAATTCTACGTAAATGTACATACTGTAATAAATAATTGATTTATTTACGTTCCAGGTGTTTAATTTTCTTAACTCTCACGCTAACATTAATTTTCACAAACGTCACACTATCAAAATCCTTTCCATAAAGGGCGACCAACCTTTTGTACGTACGCTAGAGTGGATCGAATATTTTTAAGAACATCAAAATTTATCTATGCGGAAAACATGTTCTCTCAAAAATAGATGAAAGTGAAGAAATAAAACAAAAACAAATTATATTAAGTGATCTCACAAGGGTATGCAATTTAGGTATTTCAGCCTTTTTAACGATAAAAACTGAAAGTAATTTTTTAAAAGAGAACCAGGCATTTTTAGCACATAAATATTTAGTACAATGGAGAAAACACATTTATATAACTACAAGAAAAACAAGCACTTTTAAAAGCTCATTAAGTGTTACACTTTTTAAAATCTACTGTCAAAACTACAGATGGATGGCGGAAGATGAAAAAAACTTGGATTGATTTGAGGATGCTAAGACGACGCAGTAGTTCAGTGGTCAAGGTAACGGACTCGTGGCTGGCGTGTCATGAGTTCGAGCCCAGTACCACAGATGACCCGCCGTGTAGGGGAGCGATGAGCGTTAAATCTGTCGCGAGCTCAAACTTCCTCCCGTTGGTGTGGTATGATGTGGTAGTTAGAGAAGAGTGGAGTGCCAGCTCAGATGTCGTCCTCGTCAGTTGACCATAGTTCAAAATTAAGAGGTAGGTTTCCAAAAGCCCTCGTATAGCTGAACAGTGCGACGTTAATATTCACTCACTCGACGGAGCTAAGGCAGAGAGCTGGGTTGTGAAATACTGCAGAGAGTATATAGTACGACTCATTAATTAAAAACCATCTCATTACTGTTGAACAGTGCTTCTCAAACTTTCAATACTTGCGACCCAATTTTCAATCATAATTTTCATCGCGTCCCCCTTTATACAATAACAATGCATTGATTTCAAAATTAACGTACTAAAAGCTACATGGTTAAGCTACAATGACTTCAATTATAAACCGCTCAAATTATCAAGATAAGTATTAAATTTTGAGTATAATTTCGTATATGACAAGCAAAAGGGAGTCATTAGTAATTATCAATTTTGTTCTTAACTTAGTGTATTGATAAATTAATTCCCAATTACATTATGCAGTACAGATGCAATTATAAGTATATTATACCAATGTAAATGTGCATTTTACTGTTCTATTATGTCAGAATGTATTTTATTAAGCTTCATTTCAGTAAATTTGCATTTTTTAAAAAAATTTTACTTTTGACTTTTTTTATATGCTCGCGACTCCCTTGTAAGTTTATCCCGCGCCCCAAGGAGGCTTGCCGCACAGTTTGAGAAACGCTGCTGTAGAAATTTAATGTATGCTCATTAATTCATTCTGTAGAAAAATAATTGTTTTTGTATCTAAAATCATCTAACTAGAATTTAGCATTTTCCCCTTTTTTCGAAAATTCAACCCTTTTGTGTATTAAATTTTGAATTTTTTTTTAAAAAATTTCCTCTTAATTTCCAAACGATGGAACATCTTTCACCCTTTGGTATATATTCCCGATTCATAATAATTTTTTTCTCCATATAAACACTCCATATTAATATAATTATGTGTTAAAAGTACTTTTTCTTTTATTTCTTGTCCAATCTTAAAACTTTGAACTTACTTTAAATCATTTTCAATCATTCGAACATAATAATTTTATAAGCTATATATTTTAAACTATTATGTTTATACTAAGCAGTTATGCTATGAATAATGATTAGGGAACTTAAAAATACCATTTTAAGTACTGGGATTTTCTTTCCATAACGTTAAACCTTTCTTAACTGCTTTTTACTATTCTGAGACATTTATAGTTATCCCTATTTTACATAAATGATTTAAAACTTTTCTTTCACGAAAATTTATCTTTATAAACCAAACTATTATTAAATGTATTAAGTTATTTTTTTCTCATACCCTCCTAAATCAGCCCTCCATTTATATATTTAAGTGTATATATATTCAGTAGCTTAGCATTTTCAGTAATTCAAGAAGTATTTATATTTTTAAACTTGAATTTTATACGGTCAACAGCACAAAGTAGGTTGTTGCAAAACTTTTTTTTGAAGTTTTGTTACACCAGAAATTTTACTTGACGACCTCTAATGAATACCTATACTAAAAAGATTTAAGATAATAAAAAAATATGAAAAAAACAGTAAAACCCTTAATTATGTGTGTGTGTAAAAAAGAAAATGTGATGAAATATTTGAAAATGTCATTGACTTAAAAATTGCTTTCTCTCTTTATCTATTGTTGTTGTTAAAGTGTGTTTATTATCCTTGTAACATATGAAATACAAGTGAAGAAGAACAGTAAGCATACAATGCAACAGAAGAATATACACATCTATTACAGATGATGACCCCAGCATATAACAAGAAGGCTGCGCTGCTTTCCTTTTGAGACGGAAATTCATTACAGGTGAAAGACCGACTTCTTTCCCGAAGTAGATACAACCATGTCTTACTCGGGATTCGAACCCGAACCCACTTGGTTACACGCCGAGGGTCATAGACACCATACTGGCTGGGCGAGCATCTATTAGTAATTGTTTCAGGATTTGTAATAAAGGAAACAAAGAAATGTTTCGAAAATAAAAATTAAAAGTTTCTGCTAAGTAATTTAACTCTGAATGAACGGAATGAAAAAAAATTAAAAATATATATTTAAAATTATGAAACACTCACGACCTATCTATATTATATCAGTTACTACCTGTATGTTATGCTATTACGTTTTGAGAACTTCCATGTAGCATTAATTAGCCCCCGTGGCTTAAAAACTAAATAAAACACAGGCAAAAGACATCAAAAGTAAATAAAAAAAAAACTCCCAGAAGATATTATTTGAAACAAATTAAACTTGGAAAATCTTGTAAACAGCTTGATAATGATTAAGTACACTTATTTGTGACAGAAAACTACAAACATTATTGAAAAAACAAATGAAAAATAATCTATCATTCATTAAAACAGCATTTCTCAAACTGTGGAGCGCTCTCTAGGGGGGCATGACAATCCTACCAGGGGAGCGTGAGCATATCAAAAAGTCGAAAATAAAAGATTTTTTAAAAAATAATAGTTTACTGATAACAATACATTCTGAAATAACTAAAGATACACATTTACAATATTATAATATATGATACTTAAGTATTATTAGAACCGTATTGTGGTGACGTTATATGAAACGAAGCACATGGTTGCCAATTCAATGCGTAAGACACATGGGAAATTAGGGTTATTAACTTGGCGAGTTATCTGAAATGTTGACATTGTTGCGATAATACGTAAGTACTTATAAATGTATCATTACTGTACAATGTATTTGATCATTAATTCACGAATACTTCGTTAAAAACGAATTTAATAATTACTAATGATCCCATGGGTTTGTCATGTACAAAATTTAATACAAAATGTATTACTTGCGATTTATAATTAAAGTCGTATTGTAGCTTTACTGTGTAAGTGCATTATCATTGAATTCAATACATTATTATTATATGGAGGGGAGCACGATGAAAATTATGTTTTAAATTTGGGTCACAAGTATTGAAAGTTTGAAAAGCAATGAACTAAAGGGCAAAAAATGATAAAAAACAAAAGAAAGACATTTTCTTTTCGTTGATTACTGGTTTATTAAATATCATCAAATCCAGTTAAGAGAAAGTTTATATATATGTAAGGATAATTAAATATAGGAAACAAAATTCTGCTTTACATTTGATATCTTTTTTCTCATTTATTCGCATATAAAATAAACCAGCTAATACTTTCTCAGAAAAGATCAACGATCTTTTAAATGCCATTAAAATCGTATTTGCTTTTATAGTCACAAGCTGTACTTTCCCATGCGTTACTCTCCGTTCGAAACCCAAACTGAAAGATCATACTAGATGATGATCAACAATAAAACTCAAAATCGGAGCCTTTGTCTTTGGTTTGGCCTCGCAGTGATGTTGCTGAAGACTGTCTTCATGAACGAATAAAAAACTGTGTTTCCCGGACAGTACCTACGCTTACTTCGAAATGTTATATTATACATACGAGGGTCGGGGCAATAGTCATGAGAACTGTCTTTTTTCTTGAAGATACCAGTCCGGTTGGAAAATGTGACACATACAGACGAAAGGACAAGGTGTTAACTACATGTGTGAACACAATGAATAGCACTGAAATATCGTAACACACTAATTTAGTACGGTAGTATACAGGGCAATATAGTCTTCACGGTGCAAAAGAAGGACAACACAGTACACAGTACACCCACCGTGCTACTGTACGGTATGGTAAGGCATTATTTACAAAGTCTTCCAGTAATTCATTGTGATATTCCTTCGCATTTTTCACTCTGTGAACGGCTATTTTGATGTAAGAGCGCTGCTCAACACAGATTTCACGACACTCACCATTTCACGACACTCACCAACTGACTGATTTCACAGCCCTCGCTGCGCTACTACCAGCTATTACAGAGCCATCTGTTCTTTTGTATACACACTATGCCTGCGGAGCTTCCACACGACACATACGTTTGTCATCTATTCACATATATACATTGATTGATTGAATATTAACGTCGCACTGTTCAGCTACACGAGGGCTTTTGGCGACGGACCACGTAATTTTGAACCATGGTCAAGTGACGTGAACGACACCTGAGATGCCACCCCCTCTCCTAACTACCACACCACACCAACGGGAGGACGTTTCAGCTCTCGACAGATTTAACGTGCATCGCTGCCTTACAGGGAGGGTCTTTAGTGGTACTGGGCTCGAACCCGTGACAAAGCAAACCACGGTCCGATACCTATACCACTCAGCTACCGCGGCCACTTCACATACATACAAAAAAAATAGTTGCCATGACTTATGCCCCGACCCTCGTATAAATAATATAACACAATAATAAAGAATCATTGAGTAATAAATTAGCAGGGTGAAAGGCGAGTTCGAGTACTGGTATCCCTGAAAACCACTTTCACACTAGAGCAGGGATGGGCGGACTTTTCTAGAGTACGCGCTACTCCTAATGTTTTTATGGTGTTGCAGTCCACCCAATGGCGTAGGTGGCGCCATTTGATATTAAAATTTTACCTTTCCTGATATTAACACTTGTTTTCGAAATTGAACCACTTTTTTTAAAATAATACAAATTACTATTTTTACTACAAAAACACAAATAACACAAAATTGTCAAGTTGAATTCTTGAACAACTAAGAAGAGCAACTGATTGACCATGCAGCACGCAGAGAACAAACATACCGATGAATATAAAATGACGTATGTACTTATAATAGTTCGCTGTCGCGGGATATGAGATCAATTCGAGAACACAATCTCGTGGTACCGAGGGGGTGTAGGAGGATTTATAAGTAACCAATCCCGTACTATCGCGGGGAGAATTGATCATTAACACTTTTTCTCCCCTTCAGTCGGCGTGTGGGGAAAATTTATTCCAACGGCTGGCATCACAGTGATGGCTTTTTCCCCAACAATGGCAGAGGACGTGTTAAGCTTCATCGTTCACTTCCATTGAAGGTAAAGTGTCGCCTACCCATTTATCGATTCATTTGTTTAAGTAAGTACAGTCGCATCGTTTTTGAAAAGCCGATTCTCCAGTCTAGCTGTTGTCGGTGTTCCATAAATATGTTTCTTTTAGTATGCGTGTGTTGGATCTTTGTAAAGACGGTCACCCCAAAATGTCTTAGTAATCCACTGGTTGATCGCGATCGACTCAATGTCCATCCCTGCACTAGAGTTATAGATGAAAAGATGTAGTAATTCAAAGTTGCAGCCAAATGGTAAATACAACTCATGTGTGTGAACTGGAACTTCACTCATTTTATTTCCAACCCTTATTATTCTTTGCTTAAGGTATCCGACTACTTGCGACAACTTTTTTTGAAAAAGGAAATATGGAGATCTTTTGTGATTTTTATATTTATATAGTATATTTTAAGGAAAAATCCTAAAATTGGTAAAAGAAAATAAAATTATTATTATTAAAATGGGAAAAAAACTAGTAAAAAATGTACGAAAAATTACATAAACGGGGCCCACTCTACAAAGATTTTATGAACAAATTCTCAATTTTTCAATTTTGATGTGTTACTTTGTTATTCCTGTTTGAAGTGATCTTCACGATAAGAAATATTTTAATTTACAAAAACTAGAGCACTTTATCCAAGTCATTATACGAAATTGCTTAAAAACATTGACTATATTCACATAAAGAGCTGCAAATTTTGAAATAAAACAGTTATTGATAAATCTGAAGATCAAAACACTTCTACTGTTATGCAGAACATAAGCAAAAATTTCAGCTAATTATTTTCAAAACTTTTTGAGCAATCGCGGTCCCCGTTTGAGTTTTTCGAAAAAAACACGTTTCGCGTAAAACGCATTTTAAAGTTTGACATCTTGTGTAAAGTTATGGCATTTGCTTTTACTAAAACGCTTGTAGTTTTTGTTCTAGTGGAGGGAAAATAAAGTACTTGGTATTGTTATAAAGTTAATAAAATGGTCTATAAAATAAAAATCATGAAAATTTTGCCAATTTTTGAAAAAATCATGGTTTTAGGTAGTCGGATACCTTAAGAAAATACAGTCGCATCTTTTTTATAAAAAATATTCTCCAGTCTAACTGGCGTCGGTGTTCTATAAATATGTTTCTTTTAGTATGGTCTTCGTAAAGACGGTCACCTCCAAAATGTCTTTGCGGTTCACTGGTCGATCGCGATCGACCTAATGCTAATCTTTGCATTAAAGTTACAGGTGAAAAGATGTAGTAATTCAGTCAAACAGTAAATACAACGCATGAACTGGAACACCGCTCAATTAATTTCCAACCTGTACTATTTGATAAGTTTGAAAATAAGTTCTATTTAAAAAGTAGTACACCCTATATCACTCATGGGATTCTTAATCAAATTAGAACACGAACTTTGTTTCGACTTAAGCATCACCGACTACATAATTTGTTATGTTACCCTCTGAGTTACGGTGACCTTAGCAATTAGATAGAAATAAAATTGCATTGCACTTATAACTACCTACTAACATTAACTGCCAAAATCAACATGAAAATACTAACAACCTGAATAAGCCAGTGATTTCTTTCTACTAACGCAATTATCCTTACCAAAATGCGAACTCAAGAATATAAAAAAGACTCAGCTGTAACACTCACTCGCAATCCACACTAACAAACTGACATGGAGACCTCTCACGCTCGAATAATTTCAAGGGTCAAGCACAATCCAAAGAATAAAACTTCAAAAGCAGAAGGTATAGCACTTCTTATATTTCAACTACCATAAATCTCCAGAAGTGACGTTTGGGTAGCTAAATCTAAGTCCGTTAAAAGAGTGGTTTGTCAGGAAGGAGCTGTCTTCCGTGATGAATTGCCTCCGGATCCGTTTCTATTATTGCGTCTTTTTTCATCTTAATTCTTTTCCCTTTATACACGGAAGAAAAGAACAGAAAAAGAGTTCCGTAGGAAGAGAGTTGATTTGATGGAGGTTCGTAGGGTAGTATGTTACTGGTAGAGTAAACAAGTTAACTACATTTGTTATTAGCTATTAAATAGGTTTTTCAATTCCTACTACTAACTCACACTCTCTATATATTTATTTATCTTGGTGGAATTTACAATCGTTAATAAAATACATTTTAAAGGGCTCAATTGAGCTGAAATTTAATATACATGATTATTTTGAATGACAATACAATAATTTAATTATAATTAATAAAAACTAATTGATTACAATAATTTAATTATAATTAATAAAAACTAATTGATTAAAACTAATTATTTGAAGAATTACAAATACAGCCATGTTGGCGACTTTGCGACCGTTTTGGCGATTTGTGTCGAAACTTGAAAAGGGTTTTTTTTCTCACGTTTTAAAGTATTCAGTTGAACTGAAATTTTATATACACGATTGTTTGGGGTGTCAATACGATGTTTTAATGATAATGAATAAAAATTAATTACTACTTAATGTTGTGATTCTGTCATATGTATATGCATAGTTATATTAATTGAAACTATTTAATAAAAAATAGCTAAAATAAAAATTTTCTTTGTTGATCTAAATAGGAATTAACTTAAAATTTTTTTTTACTTGTTATATATATATATATATATATATATATATATATATATATATATATATATATATATATATATATATATATAATACATAAATCTTGGTTCGATGTTTGTTTGTTCTGTGTGGACGGTTATATAGTTAGATGTTTAGATATTTAAAATCGAATTTCTGACTCTTATTTCTTACCCCCGGTATGGGAAATGTCTAAAAAATTCAATTCGAGAAGAAATACCATTTTGTTTCTAACTATTATCTGTATTATTATGGTAGGTCATAAAGAGTGTTCCAGGTTAAAAATTGAAGTTTTTTTTTTAAGAATTAAAATTAAAATTATATTATATTACATTATATTAATATATGTATAATATTATATTAATACTATATTATATTAATATATGTATATTATATTATAGCATTGCTCTAAAATCTTAACGTTTTCGTGGTTTAATTTCATTTTAATTTACTTCGCACTCTGAAGAATCTGAAGTATCTATTGGCAACGGAACTCGTAATTTTAAACCACAGAAAAATGACAAGGACGACACCTGATTTGCGCCCTTACTCATCTAACTTCTGCACATCAGCAATGGGAGGACTTAGAGCATCAACAGATTTAATGAGCAGCAACCTCTATACACGGAGGGTGGTGTATTATGAAGAATCGTATAATTCTGTAGCTACAGTTGAGTGAAGAAAAATTACCTGAGCAACTACTTCACTATTAAAAAAATTCCACATCTTTCCATTACAGGAATAAGATATTTAATCTTTTTAACACTGAGTAGGTCTCATCAAAGCTCACACGACTAATACTTGTTGAAATCTGGACAAGGTTTTGTTTTGCACTGCCTGCCACGATCTCGTTGTTCTAACTCGATAATAGCGTGATCAACAATTAGAAAAAAGAAAATTTATATTTAGAATGTATATTTTTTACTGATCAATATAATAGTTTATTGCTTTAATTTTGATTTGTTAATGTTGCACTAATATTTATGATTTTATATAACATATTTATGATGAATTAATGAATTTCGTTACTGCAAACGAGGATTAAATACGATGAATGATACTCGAGACAATATTTCAAACCCCTAACTAACATTTTCTTAAAAAAGGTGTGAAAGTTATAAAAAAATTAGTCAAGTAATCTGATAATCATCAAAACAAGTTCTAAGGTAGGGTCATTTATGATTAGAGATGAATTATAATAACCTTTTAAGTGCTATGAGCGTAGAGTATTCATATTTGAAATAGTTTATAAAATTTAAAAATTATTTATTTTATCCCAATCTGTATCAACTAAACCATTATAAGAAATGAAATAGATAAGTATTCCATT
>BMAU01014652.1:1790000-1852500 GCA_019973935.1 Trichonephila clavipes | reverse complement strand
AATATTAATGTCGTACTGTTCAGCTACACGAGGGTTTTTGGCGACGGAACACGTAATTTTGAACCATGGTCAAGTGACGTGGACGACACCTGAGCTAACACCTCCATCTCCTAGCAACCACACCAACGGGAGGACGTTTGAGCTCTCGACAGGTTTAACGTACATCGCTGCCCTACACGGTGGGTCTTTAGTGGTGCTGGGCTCGAACTCATGACATACCTGTCATTATCCGATACCTTGACCTCTTGGCTACCGCAGCTCTCCATTTTATGGCAAAGAATAGTAAGTAAGAAATAGTCTATGCGTGAGGCATTGAAAGGACAGGCAAAGATATTTAATTTGATCTCATAACTTTGTAGAGTGTCCTGAAAATTGGGAAAAATCCTCCCACTTGTGCCATAGGTTGCCGACCCCTGCTATTGAACATCTTTTCCGCAAAGATTTATTTCGTTTGATAATAATTCTTTTTTTCCGTATGACCGTGATCCACCCTACTGTGGAAGCTCACTTATGCAGTAACGATTGTAACGATCTCTAGACCCGTTCTGATACTCTAAGTGGCAACGCGGACATATCTGAGGAACTGCGCCGGCGCGAGTGCCATGCCAGGGTATTTGGCGATTAAGTTTGTTTAGTTCTGCCAGTGAGCTTAGTATGGATTTTTGAATTATTTTTTTTGGGGGGTGATTGGTTCGCAACAAAAGACGATAAGCTCCATCAGTGAGTTTAAATCAGTGATTGTCTCTCGAACAGAGATTTGTGACCTCCACCAAGGAGCTTTTCGTGAATGTATTGTATCGACTCGAGACAGATGTGTTGTATGCCTCCCTGGCCAATAATTAGCTTCATTTCTCAACAATTGTCAACAAACTCTGAAGATTTATGATTCTTACTTAAAATGTGCATAAAGTGTAATAAAATTTTTTGTTGTGTGAACGTGAACCCAATAGACCATTAAAAATCATTCAAGAGTCATCAATTGAGAGCGCATAGGGCATTACATGACCTTCATAGAGTTGTAAGTAATGTCTATTTATAATTCCCCACAAAATCCTAGTACAAAATACATTAAATAAAATAGCCGTGAAAATTCCCATGTGATTTGTCTAAATACTATCCAAAACAACACATTTTTTCCCCAATTACTTAACTATTTTTGAATTAGTATACATATTATATATATATATAACTCCAATAATTTACTATCTCTTGCATTATTTAATGTCCAGTCCTTCAGGACAACCATGTAATTATTTTAATTGGTTACCCGCCTACCGGGGACTTTTGAAACTATCTCCATCCACCCCCTAAATCACGTGATGTCTCTATGCCTATAAATAGCAAGATCTGGAAATCGCGCGCTCTTTTCGTTTGCTCTCGCCTCTCTGCAACCATGTAGTCAGCCGGCTGCCGCGCTTTTTGTGTGTTGTATTTGTCTGTTTTGTGCCGTTAAGTCTTTATTGTTGTAAGATGCATATATGTTTCATTAAGTGCAATAAACAGGAGTTAATTCTTTCAAGATTCCTGCTTCTTCGATAATACAATATCATTCACACATCCCGGGCCACGACAAATTATGTCACACAATAAGTTTTATCGTTATATTATATATATATATATATATATATATATATATATATATATATCCTCTCCCTAATTCATTTATAATTAAATATGCAACACTTCTAGGGAAGAATATTGTACGATAGTGTTTAAAATTTTGGATACCCATTTCTTTCTTTTTAAATTAAAAACTCGTAAGTGTAACATCAAAAAAAAGTCACTATCTTCTTTAAAAAAATTAAAACACAATGAACCACAAAATTTAAAGAGTCATAAAAAAACCCCTTTCAATAGATTTTCACAAATAAAACATTGAAGAGAAATCTCCCCGCGATATCATATCTCTACTCAAGTAAATCCTTTTCTGTTCTAAAACATATTTAATAACCTCGCAAGATATCAGCACCATTGTTCTTTTTCTCTCTCTTCTCCCATTCTTAACAAAAACTTTTAAAAAAAATCCTACTGCTTGAGAACAAAAGGGATTGCCATCTTTCTACATCCTTGCACTTAAAAACTTGGGGCAGGCGAAAAAGTATCGTCTGAAAACGGATGTTGCCATCCGGTGGGGAGGAAATAAATGGAAGCGATGTTCTTTTATTTATTTTTTCATCTTGTGGCTGATCGGACGGGTAACTCTTTCAATTGCTGCTGACAGCTAACCTGGATTTGGGTTTGAAATGTTGCCTTTGCATCTCAAATGGCCTCCGTGCAACTCATAACTCTGGATTTTCTTTATGTTTCTTAGGGGGAAAATAGGTGGCCGGACTGAAATATACGGAGCAATGGATCTTCAGAAGTTTATTACGAAATCGAGTTGGCTTGTGACAAGAGAATCAGTAAAGATTTCAAGCTCGATTCTTTATTTTATTCATGTACTTGACGGAACTAATGTTTTTTTTTTAATTTTTCTTTATCAAGTTTGCATACAATTAGTATGTTCTATAAAAACGCTTTATAAGCCTGATTTCGTTCTCATCTTGAAAATATTGATGTTAGTCAGTGTTTCTTGAGACGTAGAATTTTAGATTAAATTATAGATATTATATAATATCTGTCTTTTAACATGCCTTTAATCTTCCGTTTAATTTCTTTGATAGTTTTTTTTTTTTTTTTTTTTGCTTCCTTAATATATCTTAGTATTTAACTTCAATAGAAGTAAAATAAGAGATTAAATCCAAAAAGAATAGTTTGGGGATTTTTTTTTGAACTATATATACAAGAAATAATACAATGCTAAAAGTATTCGAGTGTTTTGTAGTTTAAAAGAATAAGAAAACTCGATAAAATTTTATGTATATGTATCAGGTATTATATATGTTTTTGTCTTCAAAACCCAAGAAAAATACTAAAAAATCAAAATTGATACATCAGGTTAGTTATAGCGGGGGATCATAGTTATAGCGGTTCAGTTTATCATACTAAGAGAAATATCTGAAAAGTTAAAATGGAATAAGTCTTCTAAATCTTTTATTAATTATCTGATAAAAGTACATATTTAAAATGCATTCAGAAATGCATAAAATACACTTAGAATCAGATAACAACAAAGTGCAGTATTGTGAAGCAAAAAGAATTTATCATAGCAATTCGAAATAATTAAAAACTATGTTAATAATGATAAAATAAAATTTGCAAAACTGTAAATAATTTCTTGATGTGTGTAATAATATTAAAAAATTTCATATAATGATACATATATTTCTAAACGGTTGCGATTGGTGTTTTACCATTGCAGGCCTAGTACATTCCCCGGAAGCTGGTATCTCTTTTTAGTACGGCACCATACAGGCGGATACCAATAGCCGCGGGTAATTTTGACGCCCAGTTTCCTCCCTAGAGGGAGGCACCTGAGCCTAGATATATATAACTTTAATAAAATTGTATGTATAGTTTGCCAACTGTATCAGGAAAAGGAATAATTTTCAAAAGAACAAAAGCAAAATTTATATATACAATACTCTTATAGCTTTCAATCAAACTTTATAAGTGAAAATAGAGGTTTACCCAGGGCCAATTTAAGCTCATTTCCCGCCCTGGGCGCAGAAGATCTACGGGCCCCCTTCGCACTGGCGGATAGAAATTTATTACCAGAAAACTTGGAAAAGTCCAGCTTATCTGGGTCCTTGGGCACCCGCCCAAGCGCCTAATTCATAAACTGGCCCTGGGTTTACCTATGAGTGGTCCGTCTAAGAGAACTGCTTAACCAATCACCAGTAAATTTTTTTAAATAGAAATATTTTAACAAGCCATCCTGCTTTTTTAACCGTTAAGTAGATGTTTTAGCAATTTTTGGTAAAAAAAAAGAATTTAAAATAAATATATTACATTTTAACTTAATTACCTTAACTTATTGAGAACTAATTATAGCTCAAAGAAATCAAATTTCTTACTCTGGATTTACAGGTAGCCGATGATAAAGTAGTCCGTAATATTTATAAGAGATGCATTTATGTATTCCTTGTCATTAAAATATATTTTGGGAAATATGAACTAGCATATACATATTTATAAAAATATCGCCTATTACCTTAATTTTTTATTATGAAATAATATTTGAACTGTACACAGACTATATAGACACCTCAAACAATATTAAAAATATATATTGTTTGGATCATGCTTATTCCATACATTTCTTAAGAAAGTTTATGCATCATAAATAAATTGATCATCTTTAAATTTGACTCCAAATCCAACGGATAAAAAATAGACTCAAAGAATCAAGAGTTTTATTGGTGATCTAGCTAGGAAAATTATTATTTTTCTCGTGGTTTACTGTCTCTGACACGTATTCTTATTCATTTAATCCACTTACTAATGATGCAAACCTATTAAAACATTAATAAACTTTCAATTTTTGGGGTAAATAAAAAAAAAGTATACACCGAAGCTACAAAGACCTCTACTTGAATTCTCTCAAATTCAATGTTACGACTGACTGATATTTTTTTTAGATATAATCATTTAATCCTTTTGAAGCTTAAAAGCTTTTGATATTCTTCCACATTATGTAACTATTTTTGATTGAGAAAAGTCATTTCTTCTTTTCTCTGTAATATAATTTTCAAATTAATAATTAAAAATAAATACGAGATAGGATTCAAACGTTTTTGCCCTGAGTCTATAACTTAAAAAATATTACTAATTAAATTGCTAAAGCACAACCTCATTTCGAAATAATACCCTCAAGCAACAACACACTTTATCAATCATTTGTAAAGATTGTCCAAGCATTTCTTGAATCCATTTTTAGCTATATCTTTTAATTCAGCCAGCGATGCACTTTTAGCTTCATCTGCAGATTGAAATTGACGTCCCTACAAGCGAAGTGCCATCTTAGGAACAAGGCTGAAGAGACCGGAGACGAGCGAGTGAGTGAATATTAACGTCGCACTGTTCAGCTACACGAGGGCTTTTGGCGACGTACCACATAATTTTGAACCATGGTCAAGTGACGTGGACGACACCTGAGCTGCCCCCCCTCTTTTAACAACCAAACCACACACACGGGAGGACGTTTCCGCTCTCGACCGATTTAACGTGCATCGCTGCCTTACACGACGGGTCTTTAGTGGTACTGGGCTCGAACTCATTACATAGCTGCCATGATCCGATACTTTGACCACTGGGCTACCGCAGTCCTGACCGGGGGCGAGATCAGAGGAGTAAGGAGGATGTGGCAAAACAGTTATTTTTCTGTTTTTAAAGAAAGTCAGGGACGAGCAGGAATCAGTGTGCAGGAGCGTTATTATGTAAAGCACCCATGACTGTCCACAATTTTGGCATTTTAGTCTTTTCTTTCGAATTAATGCAAGCAAACGATACAAAATGTCTACATAGAGTTCTTTGTTTGCAGTGCGTCCTTCAGGGATAAGTTCCAGTTGCACAATGAATGTTCTGGATATCGAAGAACACCTCTTTTACGTCCTTCCATTTTGATCGATCTTGGCAGAACTTCTGTTTGCGTGAAGATTCTGGAGATTTCCAAGTTGCCTATGATCTCATGTTTTTTATACGACCCGCAGTCCACCATTTCTCGACTCCAGTAACAACTCTGCAAAGTAGGGAAGGATCTTTGTCAACAGCCAAGATTAAACTCCCCTTCCTTTCAGTTCGAATCGCTTTTTTGGTATTCGTTTAACATGCGGAGAACAATGTGTTGACACACCCTATGTATGTAAAGATTTTCAGCTAGTATCAGTTAACATGTGGTCTTGGATATTCTAACAGATTCTTCTGTTTGCGCTGCTGTTTAAAGCCTATTATGCACCGCAGCAAAAACCTTTTCGATGTTCTCTGCTGAGCAGAAAGTTTGTGGACGTCCAGAGCGATAGTCATCTTTGATTTTCCCTGCCTTCTCTGGAACGTCGATGCCACTCAAAAGCTTGCGTTCTTGATAATGTATCACGACCATACACATGCGTCAACATTTCGTAAGTCTCCGACGCACTTTTTGCCAAGCTAACACACAATTTGATGTTCATTCTTTTCTCAACAAACGTCATATCTATCAATCGCAGGAAACTATATGCACCCGCTTACAAAATGCGACATCGTGACGAACCATCGACCCCGTGATTTGGGACAAGCCACTTGTAGAAAAGGGGAAGGATGCAGTAATACAGAAACTTTATCATATTCGATCTACTGCAAAACATTTTCACGTTATAAGCTCAATCCGGGAACTGTTGAATGCAAAGTTAATACTCAAAAATAAAATTACTTTAAAAACTTATTTTAATTATTAATCTAAAATATTAATTTAAAATAATAATTCAAAATGAAACATAATAATCCGATTTTTGTAAGAAATACTCAGAATACTGACTGTTCAATGCATATGTTTAAAAAATAACAACGTTAAAATGACATTCTGAGCGTCTACTTATTTATGTATTTTTTATTCCTGAAAATAAGTATGAATAGATTAAGTAAGTTGGTCATTACCCTTATTTTTTCTCTTATTAAAAAAGAACCGAAGCATTTTTTGAAAAATTCTTGACACAAAAAATATTTTTCCAGAAAGATTTGGATAAAAAAGTATTCCTGCATATATGTATCGTCATTATAAAATAATTTACAAAGATCTCAAAACTGAAGAATTTAAGAATAGCTCTATTTCTTACGTGTACAAATCAATCTAAAGAACACCCTTGCATAAAAATTGCTCCAAAAAGCCAATTTCCTTAAAACACTAACTCTGCCCACCAGCAGCAGGAAAAAAAAATATCAAAACAAAAACAAGAAAAAAAGAGGACCACCCTCCCTATCTACAATCAGTTATCCCTAGAAGCCACTCCGGAAGAAGAAAAACTTTTCCCCCTTCCTTCCACCACCCCGAAATTCTTTCCAGAAATCCACACCCCCAATAAGTGCATCCATCTTACCCACACACCCTTCCTCACACCCAATAAACAACCCAAAGATTCGCATTTTCGTCAACAAAAAACAAAATCCCTTTTTTTTCCCCTTTCTCAACATTTTTTGTTGCTTTTCATCTCGCCAAAATGCACACGAACGATGATGCAGGAAAAAAAACAGTAGAGGCGCAAGGTCCATTTCTTTTGATAGAACAGAGCGAGTGAAGGGGAAAAAAGGAAAAAAAGTCGCATGTACGTATTCCATCGGGATACCATGCAACCCCCTATCCTCCAGAGACTGCCGGACAGACACGAGCAGGACTTAAGAAATGCAATCCGGCCTTCGGTACCCCTTGCAAGGATTAGACCCTTGAGAGGCAAAAGTCCCAGACTGTATCCTGTTATATAATAAATTTTCATTATATTGGATTTGGGATGTGCAGACTTGTTTTGGTAGGGAGCCCTATTGGAACAGGATTTGGTCGGTGATTATGTGTGGAGAAATATCTGCCTGGAGATTTATCCGGGGTATTTATTCGCCCACCCCGAGATGGGGTTGTTAATTTGTTTTTTATTATTCTTTTCTGTGGAACAGATTTGTTTTAAGGGACAAAGTGAGCAACATAAATGGCGTTTGGTGTGGAGGGAGACTATACATATATTTAACAATGCAGAATCTTTTTCCCGTTTTGTGTGTTGTACGTAAACAATGGATAGAGTGGAATTTATTGATATAGTTTGCTGTGAACAAAAGAATAAATAAATGGAAATGGAAATTTAATATAATGGTTTGGATGATCTTTAAGTTTGGGGTATGGTTTATAGAAAGTAATACAGTCGATTTATGCAGGAGATGGAAAAATATATTATAGAAGGATAATGATATTTGCCCAAACATTCGAAGAATAACCATTCAAAGTAAGTATCTATCATAAATATAGATAAACTATTACACAAATCAGATCACCATTCATATATTAAAATAAAATATATTGATATTACCAAAGAAACGAGCAAAATATTTATTTGAGAAATTTCTTATATACATAGAAACAAGATGAGATTCACTGCTTGTTTCAAACAAGATGCAAATTTATTTGATGTACGACTTCTTTTATGTGAGTGAAAGATTTACCTCATGCATTTTCATTACTGCATTTCTAGTGGTACTTGGCGTTGGAACGAATTCCAAAAAGTGTCACTGGTATCACAACTACCATTTGTTTTGTTAAATCAAATTAGATTGCAGCAAGAAAATACTGACCGCAAATTTCAGAGCATTGAATCTTAACGATATGATTAAAATAACATCTGAAACAGCATCTAATTCTCAATTTAAAATTATATCTGACTGGTTTATAATATTATATAAGAGATACATAAAGAATTATTGACAAAGGATGCAGTAATTATGAAACATGATCAGCATGTAATGATAGCAACGAACATAACTAAAACATACTTTCCATAAGAAAAGAAAAGGTTTTAATGATCAAATAAATTAATTTTAATTAATAAGCTAAATGAAGCTTAGTTCAAACTTTGGTCTAGGCAAGGTTGACTCAGCCTTTCATCCCTTCAGTGGGTCGATAAATGAATACCAAGCTTGCTTGGGAACTTAACACTGGGTTTTTCTCGTCAGACGGACCACCTGACCGGAACATCTGCTCATGCACCTCAGGACCTTAGGTCACGTATACTGAGTTGGGCACAGTATCTATTGGTCAGTTGTTGCGCCACTGAGTTCATAAGTTAAATGAATTTTTTATAGATTCATCTCTAAATCCAAAAAAATATTATAACATAATATTTTTAAAAAATAACCTTATAAAGGACAAATAACTTTGTTTAGGTATCCCTTAAATGCTTTTAAGCAAGGATTACCAGATTTTTTATAACAGCCAATTATATAGAAAAATAATATGGTAGTATTTTTCGACAAAATATTACTTATATAATTATTTTTTGAAAGACTAATGCTTGAAAAATTAAAGACATTGAAATTGCGATATTCTGAATCACTATATAACTGAGAAATATATAAATTTTTCTGTCCAATATATATTTTAAAAAATCACAATACTCAGAATTTCAAACATAATTGAGAAAGCTAGCATCTGAATAAAATAAACACATCCAAAAAAAATTAGCAATCTTATTTACATTACGAGAAAAAGAAGCTTTGTTTTAAATCATGATTTTTCAAACGGAGCTCAAAACATCATTTTCTTAGAAGAAATCAACAAAATCAGGTATTCAGAGAGTAACAGCACTTTGTTATTCCAAAACTAGACTTGCATATCTGTAAACTAAATCCTCGTTTTTCAGATTTCCTTTTTAATTCCAAGGATATTTCACCCATTTAGATTGAAATATTAAACAATTTTTATTTTTTCACTGCATTTCGATACTTATATGTAAATTTATTCAGCGAAATCTTCATATACTCTTCCTTCCACGAGTAAAATCAGCATGACTTTTATCCTCAAACAATTCTAATCTCTTATTCAGCAACTCCCCCCTCCCCGTCCCCCCAAAAACAGATGGGCAGGGGGAAAGCCATTTTTCTCCATCTTCGAATTTCAAATTTTCCCTGCTGCTGCCACGCGATGTAAATAAACCTCGTTTTGTTTTATTCGGTGACACGTTGTCATGCCGATAGTGTCAAACCTGTCCGTTCCAACGCTCGTGCTACGTCAAATTTCAGAGAAATTCTCATGTAAAAGTCATTTCAGGTGGTTCCTTTCGGCTCTGCTAGAAATTTCACCATG
Source organism: Trichonephila clavipes (assembly GCA_019973935.1). Classification (NCBI taxonomy): domain Eukaryota; kingdom Metazoa; phylum Arthropoda; class Arachnida; order Araneae; family Nephilidae; genus Trichonephila; species Trichonephila clavipes. The sequence continues at coordinate 1,842,803 of BMAU01014652.1, read as the reverse complement.
ATCTTTCTCTTTTTGTCTATTCTAGCATTTTTTTTCTCGCTTTCAGCTTTTGTTCGAGGCAGTTCTTCAACGAACTTGCTTATCTAAAATGGGATCCACACAAACAAAAGGTGAGAGTGACTTTTTGTCTGGGAGAGAAAAGCAGGTTTTGAATTCTTCTTTGCATATTAAATAAGACCGCGGCAGAAGCCGAGACAGTTGCGTTCAAGATGGTAAGAGATTCAGTCACAGTTAAAAATTCTGGATCACTGGGATGAGAAATAGCAATTTATACGATTCCGAAACGACCTAGATATATATGTTTAGTTTTCAGACAAAGCTTGTTCTTGTGTACGCGTAAATAATTCAAAAAAAATTTTATGTAGTAATTATATATAGTAAAAATGGAACTCGGGAACTAATTTGAAAAAAATATATATATCGGAGTTAAATTATTTTCAACATTTTATTCCGTCACAAGAATTAAATATTTTATAGTCAGAGATAATTTGAAAGGTTCACTCATTTATTTTACCACACTATTTTGTAAGTTTTATTCTGTTCGGCCAATTTTATACCTTCCAGAAAATTGTTACTTCTTTTACATATTTCTCATGAATTTCGGAAAAACTAAAAGACTATCATCCAGTTTTCTTGCACAGCCTCCTCTGAACAATGTTGTTGTTGTTGTTGTTGTCGTGTGTTTATTACTGGGATACATACGAAAGACATGAGATGGATGAACAGGAACATATAACACAACCACAGAAGAATACAGATTTTATTACAAACGATGATCCCAGCATATAACAAGAGGTGCGCTGCTTTTCCTTTCGAGACGGGAATCCATTTCAGGCGAAAGACCGACTTCTTTCCCGAAGAAGATTCAACCAAGTCTTACTCGGGATTCAAACCCGAACCCATTCGGTTACAAGCCGAGGGACATAGCCACCATACTGGCTGGGCGACTCCTCTAAACAATAAAATGCATGTGTATAGGGAAAGATAAGAGGTACTGCATGAATTATAGCCACATATAGGAGGTATTGTTATTTTACTGTACAGTCCATGACGTTGATAACAATACAAATGAAATATGTTTTCAAGATTCGATGAAGTGAAAATTACAACTTGTATCATACACAATAGTTAACCTGAGTAATTTTTTTATTATTATTATGCAAATAGATATCAATGAAGCAGATTCCTATTTTTGTTTTTGTATGAAAGGGGGGTTGTAAATAAATTTTTAATGAAATAAAATACTCGTATATTTACAACCAACCCTCTAACCAAACAATTAAATTTTCAATCCAATTTCTTTGTCATTTTGTGTCACTTTTAAGTTTTGAGTGTCAACGAGTATTTCAGATAAGTTAATTTTTCATTATTTAAGTTTTAGTTGATCATCTTCATTATTCTTCAGTAGGAACAGTTAATTTTATAATAGTCAACTTGATCATTTATGTTTGTAAATACTTCCTGGTGTTCTGAGTTATATGGCCATACTCCTATTGTAAGCTCGAGTCGCTATCTTGGAGTTTGAAAGTCAGACTTCGTGGAGGCACCATTACAAAAATCTTATAAAAAAGAAATTATATTTAACTTGGCATCTGATAAGCACTGCCTCCTTAGCAAAATAAAAATATTTGTTATTTTTATGAAAACAATACTTTTGGGAAAAGTACTTGAAAAATGTTAGAAAATGTTTCAGTAAAAATAAGCAAGGTGACCGACTACATTCGGAGACGTTTTAAAGGGTGTTTTTTTAGAGGTATAGAACTTTAAATTACAATAAAACAACGATATATTATTCGATAGACATGAATTTTTTTTATTCGAAAAATAATCTTGTGGCATTACATTTTAAATATGATCAAGCAAGGCGTAGATTCGTGGAATGGGCCCAAAACGAGATTGCCGTTGTTCCCGATTTTCATAAGCGAATTTTGTTTAGCGATGAAGCGCAATTCTGGTTGAATGGCTACGTCAACAAACAAAACTGCCGCATTTGGAGTGAAGCTAATCCACAAGTGTATGTCGAAACACCGTTACATCCAGAAAAACTGACTGTTTGGTGCGCTTTATGGGCTGGTGGAATCCTTCTTCAAAAACGATGAAGGCCACAACGTTACAGTCAATGGTGATCGGTATAGAGCCATGATTACTAATTTTTTCATTCCTGAATTGAACAATCATGATGTCCAGGAGCTGTGGTTCCAACAAGACGGCGCAACATGTCACACAGCTCGTGGCCCAATCGATTTATTGAAAGACACGTTTGGTGACCATCTAATTTCACGTTTTGGACCTGTGAATTGGCCTCCAAGATCTTGTGTTTAATACCGCTAGACTATTTTCTGTGGGGATATGTAAAGTAATTGGTCTATGCGGATAAGCCACAAACGCTTGACCATTTGGAGGACAACATTCGCCGTGTTATTGCCGATATACGGCCACAAATGTTGGAAAAAGTCATCGAAAATTGGACGTCCAGATTGGACTACATCCGAGTCAGCCGTGGCAGTCCTATGCCAGAAATCATATTTAAAATGTAATGCCACAAGATTATCTTTCGAATAAAAAAAATTCATGTCAATCGAATAATACATCGTTGTTTTATTGCAATTTAAAGTTCTATACCTCTAAAAAAACACCCTTTACAAAAAAATAAGAAACAAATTTAAAGAATATCATGCAAAAAATGATTGAAACAGACCCGTGGATTAATATTAATCAACCTTCCATGTAAAAATCATATAAAGACAGATAAAGAATACCTAATTCCTATCAAGACTAAATTTCATTTATGAAATAACAATTTTCCCCATTAATAAAAAATTCCTCAATTATCAACATCACAGAGTTTAATTTGATACAGTGATAGAAAACGTATAGTTAAATAGAAGTGACTTTTTGTTAAGACCAAATTAATTCGTAAAGTTCATCCTAAGCCGTAAAACTAATTAACTTCTTCAGCGTTTCAATTAAAGCATAAGCTAAAAGAAAAATAGATGATGCTAAAAATTTAATTTTTGAATGTGTACGAGTTAAAATTATTTCCTTGGGAATTGAATTAATTGCTTTTTCTGAAAAAAAATAGTTGCGCATTATATGGTTTTACCGTAACAGAGAAATAGAGAGGTGTTCTTTTTTTACATTGTTAAATTCATAAAATTTATCTAAATTAGTTTCGAATTAGAGATATTCACTTGTTTGAATCAGTTCTTGTAATTTAGAGATATGGTTAGATAATGCGGATGTAGCACAAGAGATGGAATCTCACTCTTCAATATTTCTAAGCAACTCATTATGGAAGGCTTTAATTAAAATTAAGTTGGATAACCACACCTTGTAGCTCTTATTATTCTAAAAGACGATCATTGGGGAAATCTAGACTCCTTCCCTTTTTGATTGCCAATATTTTATCAGTCAAGAAATGCATTGAATGATCACTCCTGTCCGGAGACTATTACTGGCTTATGAAGATACCGCTGCTACACAACCATAGGAGATGTTGGGACTTGGGTTACCAGATTATCGACGTTATGGTCCTTGGTGACATATTTGGCGAAAAATACGATATCGCCAAGAAGTAAGTCATCGAGCAAGCTGTAGGGTAAACCCTTGTAGAATTTTTCATGAGACTATATGAAAGACTTTTGAAAGAAGTTTAGTTCAGTTCATATGAGATTGCGGTCAAGATCAAATCTGCCTGTGCATTGAATGCGACTAGAGAAAAAGAGAGATTTTGTCTGCCTGAGTTCCAGCCGATGGAATTGTTCTAGACAGCCGCTTATGGAACGTGTAAAGCTTGTTTATAACGAATGCTTTTTGTACTATTGTAAATTATCTATTATAGTATTTCTTGGTGTATATACGTTGATTTGTCATCGAGTAGTCATCTGGTCATTCTTGCAAGTTAACAAATCTGTTACTATTTAAATAATTGGAGTCGTCGGCCGCTTTTCACTCCCTCAAATTTGTAACAGCACTTCACATTTTACTACAGTGTTTCTAAAACTTTCAATATTCGCGACCCAATATTCAATCATTTTCATCGCACCCCCTCCATACAATAACAATGTATTGAATTCAATAATACTATACTTTGACACTAAAGCTGCAATACGACTTTAACCTCTTATGTGCCACCGACGTACATAAACGTCTTACTCAGCCAAAGCAATAATTTTCTAGGCGTATTTATACGCGTCTTACCGAAGTACGATATTTCCTGTGCTCTGCTATCCATAAAATAATTCCGAAGACTAAGGAATGCAGTAAAATGACCTTGACAGTGTTTGCAAAGGACTTATTTATTTCAGATTATTTGTGTGTGTGCTCTTCATTATTCCCTCCACCCCTCCCCCAAATACATCCCATACGCGCGCCTTCGTGGAAAACGGTGGGCATTCAGAAGCGAATCGCGTAAATTTTAATAGGCAGTTAAAGGATTAATTATAAAAAGCTTTTTATAATGCTTGTGAAGGATTTACTTATTCCAGAGAATTTGTTTATTTATTCTTTTTCTCCTACCTCCCCCAAAAAAGAACCCATCAAAATACGCGCATCTAAGTGAAAAACGGTGGCATTGGGGAGCGAATCGCGTTACTTTTATTTGGTTGATTGAGTATTAACGTCACACTGTTCAGCTACACGAGGGCTTTTTGGCGACGGACCTCGTAATTTTGAACCATGGTCAAGTGACGTGGACGACACCTGAGCTGGCACCCCCCTCTCCTAACTACCACAATATACCAACGAGAGGACGTTTGAGCTCTCGACAGATTTAACGTGCATCGCTGCCCTACACGGCGAGTCTTTAGTGGTACTGGGATCGAACTCGTGACAAGGCAAGCCACGGTCCGATACCTATACCATTCGGCTACCGCGGCCACTACTTTTAATCGGAGGAATTCATTATAAAACGTACAAATCATCAATATAAGTGTTAATACAAGCCCATGGGGGGTCCCTGGTAATTATTAAACTTGTTCTTAACTTAGTATTTTTAAATGAATAATAAAATGCATTGTACATTACTGATTCATTTAAAAGCATATTTTATCAGTGTAAAAATGTACTTCATATTTTATTATATCAGAAAGTATTTTGTTTACTTTCAGTAAGTTAATATTTTTTAAAATAATCTTTTATTTTCAACTTTTGAATACGCCCGCGCCCCCCTTGTGGAGTCATCACGTCCCCCCCAGGGGGGACGCATCCCACAGTTTGAGAAACACTGCATTACTATCTGCAATGTAACAAACATAATATAATTTTTAATTGTACTTTAAATATACCTAATAAAGAAAATTAAAAATTTAATGTTTTGATTTCAATAATTTTTTGGTAGGAAAAATTTCTTATAAAAAGTGTTTTATTAAGGAATTGAGAAACACATTATATTGGTCAAGAATGATAGATATATTCAAATATTTCAACGAAGCAGACATGTCTTCAGCAACATTGTACTCTATACATTTCTGAAGATATTTCATTGAATAAACTCTGGAAACATTTTTCTGCTTTGAGTAAGACTATACTTAATTGCAAAATCATTTCAGTAATATTTATGAAACAAAGCTGCCACTAGTGGTTGAAATTTGTAAAAAACATTGACATATGTTTAACGCGAAAATGCTTAAAACGAAATATCGGTTTACACGAAATACCACGGTCCCAACAAACTACAAGGTAACACAAAACTAAATTCCCTTAACACGAAAATATTTTCTTTCTAGGAATGAACAATATACGGAAAACCCAGTCGTATTGGACTATCCTATTGTATGATAAGAATTCATTGCAGTAAATGATGATACTATGTATACAGCCTAGTAGTGCACACATGAATTTTTCAAGGGGGGTGTCCAGGATTGTAAGTTCACCATTTTTGCTTCATGCTCCTTTTGATTTTGTCGATTTTCGGGAAAAAGAAACAGTAAAAAACTGATTATTGAATTAATAATTATCATTAATTAATAAAATGAATCTTTAATAACAAATATATAATTAAATGTTACGTACTGTATACTTAGAATTATAATCAGTCGTAAAAAAAATCAAGGGTTTTGGAGGGGGAGGGTGTCCGGACCCCTAAGACACCCCCTCCTTGTGTGCGCCACTGATATAGCCCCAATTATGGCACTCAAAGAAATTTAAGAGTTTGTTTAAAGCTTAAAAAATATCATTGATGCATAGAGATTCCGACGTTGAAACTGAAATGTATTATGCAGCTCCTGTTCCACGTCCTCCGAATTGACGAATGTCATGAAAAGTAAGTGTAGTTATTTAGACGCACATTCCAATTGTGAAATGAAAAATAAAATGGACGATGGCGAACGATTTGAGGCTAAAAAACAATGCAAAGATAAATATATATATCTGATTACTTTTCAGAAACTCAATAAATGTTTCGTTTTTCAAAAAACGTTAAAATTTTGTATTCAATTTCTTTAAGCTCTTGTGAATGTTTTTGTTTCATTGATTTGATTTGTATTAAATACATGCAAGCCTTAATAAACTAAATTTTGTTGCTGCATGTGTTTTGTTTTTTTCACTGTATTAACAGTAAAAAGAAATTCAATGGGAGTAATATTAGAGACATTATATCCAGTTTTAGACCCCCCCCTCAAGTTTTAAATAACATTTAAAGCGTTGTCAATTCTACAGTTATTGATAATTTTTCATGGTAGATAACACATTAATTGAGAAGCCTCGTGTAAACTTGGAAGCTAGAATGATAAGTATTTTTTTTTCCTGGTCCCACGTTCAAGAAAGATACTATTCAAAAGCATCATAACATACACAGAGTCATTAATCTAGATCACACAGAACTCAGTTAATCAGCAAAGATACATCAAAAGATTTCCCACTAAAATGCATTCAAAATTTATATTTAATCATCGATTTTTTTATATACAAAAATCATCCCTTTAGGGTACTTTTAACCCAATATTAGGAGCCCTCTGTGATAAATAAATAAAAAAATCTTCAAGCATCTTAGGAAATATCTAAATTTCTAATATTTTAATGAAAGAAAAAGAAGTTTATATATTGTGTGGGGGGGGATGGAGTATAATAATGAAAAGTAAATCTCTTTCGCGTAATCAAATCAATTGATAAAATCAAACAATAAAAAGTAGCTACAGAATCTATAAAACACTGAGGATAAATATTTACTTTATTACACAGCTTTTAACAATTTATATAAGTCAAACTTTTTTTCAAAATATTAATATTTCTGTTATTGTTCTCAGTATTTAAATATGTATAAGATTATATTATAAGAAAGTTCCCTCCCCCCAGTTATTTGGATAAGATACAGCTATTCTATGAAAAAGTAAAAAATGCAATGTAAATATATATATTTCCATGGTTTTCTATTCAATAATAATTCTACGAAAACAACCCACCTTTCAATTCAAATAGATACATTCTTCGAATATTGTACAAATATGTACACAATAGCAGATTTATGTTATACTTAATTTTGCTTATTTTAAATAAATCCTTTTGTTTTTTTCTTTAAGTTTGGAAATGTTAACACTCGTTTCCTATTTTATTTTGCGTCGAGAGATTTTCATAAGATATACAAGAAAAAAAAATAATTTTTCAAACATTGTTTGTGACGAAAATAGTTTTTTTAAACATCCAAAAATTATTATTTTAAAATCATTCATTTAAGAGAAATTTATTTCAATTTCTTAAGACAACATGTTTCTAATAAAAATTCTTGTTATTCGATCTTTTTTTTAAATATTTGAATGAATCATAAACAATTTTAATAATTTTTGGAAGTATTTTTAAAAAATTAATGCGAAATCTCCGTGATGATTTGCTTTAATAATTTTTCCCCGCTGTCTTTCATTCAAAATTAAGAAAATTTGCATATTTTATGGAATTTCATGAAAAGAATTGAACGAAATATAAATGTTTTGCTTTGAACCATAGAGGATCATCTTGTACATAGAATACGTTAAAATATATGCGTATGGGGGTAGAATTAGTCGAGGAAATAGACTCATAAGCTCGCGTGCCGAATTCTGTATTTCGTTCGTTGTCAGACCTTGATGAATTTCTTTGAGTATTTTAGCATGAATCGGTTAAAATAAAATCCAAACAGTAAAAATCAGTAACTGTTTAGATGATAGAAAGAGGTGGAAAATTGTAAATAGGCCAGAAGCAGGCCAATCTAAAATCTAGAATTGTAGATAATTCAATTTATAACGTCGAGTATCGTGTTCAATTTAGAAAAACAGTTTCAGGATCCATCGAGAGAAAGCCTAAGCAAGGTCATCCAAGAGCCAAGATGGTCAAAAAGGATCAGCATTTATCCATTGTAGTAAGGTGTAACAGCAATGCTACAGCTTCAGCTTTCTCGTCAGCTGTATGTGGCCATAGGAATCGGAGTTTTAAGGGTGACAGTTTCCAAATGACTTTATGAGAGAGGGCTGTTTACAAGACCGGTTGTTAGCGTCCCACTAAGTTCTGCGATCAGAAGAGTCCGTTTTTAAAAAAGTGCAAATATCAGAGATTAGAGCATGGATCAATAGGCGATCGTTCACTTCACTGATGAGTCTCGGTTCAGCCTAACCAGTGGTTCTCGGCGTATTTTCATATATAGAAGACCCCCAAAAAACACCATCTGCCCTCCAATGCCCGAAAAATTGACCATTCAACAGCGGAGGCTTGATGGTCTAGCAGGCATCACGTTGATGGCCGCACAGACCTTCATGTCTTTGAAAGAGGCACTGTGACTCTTTTGATGTACAGGGATGAGGTCTTATAGTCCTATGCTTCAGGGGGGGGTGTAATTGTCCCCGATTTCTTTTTAATGAATGACAACGCAAATTCATAATAGAGCTCATCTGGTTGACATATTTCTGAAAAGGGAGGATATACGCCGGTTAGATTCACTAACCAGATCTCCAGACCTCAAATCTAAAGATCCTACATGGGATGCCCTGGGGAGGGCAATTGCAACTCCCAATTCTTCACCAAGAATCATCTAAGACCTGAAAACAGAATTACTGAAAGAGTGGAATTAATTACCGCAGGAATTCATAAATTCCCTTTTTTTCCAATATAAAATCGCAGTGCGAGACTTGAATATTTGTAAGACGGGACCATACCTCATAATAATATTTTTTTTTCTTATTCTGCAACGGTTGTTTCATACCTTCCAACTCCGATTAATGTTACACACGATAATGTCTGTGTATTATAACTATTGAATGGTTATTTTTTACATTCTGTCAACCCTCTATATACATACCCAATTTAACTAAATTCTACCAAGTAAGAATAGGCTAGAAGCAGGGCAGTCTCAAATCTAGAATAGTAGATAATTCAATTTATAACATCCAGCATCGTGTTCAACTTAGAGAAACAGTTTCATGATCCGTCGAGAAAAAGATAAACAAAATCTGAAAGTTGTTTAAATTTTGTAAGTAAGTTCTTCAAATATTCTTTGTATTTAATTATATGCACTATATACTTTTAATTGCGTAAAAATTATAAATATAATATAGAAGATGACTAAATATTTATTTTAAGATAAGGAATAACACACTAACACACAATACAAGAGGAAAAAAACTAAAATTCGTGTTTTGCGTGTGATACGTTGATACTTTTTATATATTTTCCCCTAATTACATATTTTTTTCTTTTTTACAAAAATGGGAATTACTATGGAGAAAAACCATATAAGTTTTTCAGAAAAATTCATTACAAGAAAAAAAAAATTAAGTGTTGTTTACATAATTATGTACTTGATAACGATTTACCACAAAAATAAAACTGATGAAGTAAGGAATTCCAAAAAATAAAAATAAAAAATCCTTGAAGCAAAAATAAAAAATCTCGATCAAAAATCTACAATGGGAAACACAAAAAAAAAATGCAGAGATATTTCAATTTTTTCTCTCTTTTTATACTCATCATTTCGACTTAAATACTTCATAATCATGAAAGAGTGTGTTTATCAAAGTATTAAAAAAAATTCACGAATTCATTAACATCATTTTAATGGTGCTACAAAGCCATTTCTGTCTCCCCTGTTGTTCCGTCTTAATAAAGAACCTGAAAAACTGCAGACGATCTTGAAGAAAAAAGTCAGTGTTGCCACACGGAAGAAGCATAATTGGTGCTTTCTAATTAACAAGAATTTTTAACAGCGCAGATAGAGATAAAAGAGAAAACATTAAACAAATATGTGATATACATTACTTAGAAATTGTAGAAAGAAAAAAAAGTACCTAATTTTTACAGGAGAGAAAAAAATCAGTTTCTTTTATTTTCTTTCATTTCCGGTTTTTCATTCTAACATTCGAACACCAGAGAAGTAATGCAATTAAACAAAATTTTACGCTTTCTTCAAAGAGTTTTAACGAATGATGATGCGATTATCCAAAATTTTAACGATTCAAAGCGGAATTTTTTTTATGTGGAATCAAACTATTTTTTTAGGATAGAAAGATGAAAGTATTTGATGCAAGTCGTATTAATAAGCAGATTCCAATCATTTGCATCTTTTTTTTTTGCGGTACTTCTCCTAAAAAAAGGTTAAAACTCGCTAACGAGGCAATTTTTTTGTTTAATTTATATGGTTAAGTTTTTAATTATCATTTTCTAAAATTACGTTGTTTCAAAAAATACGTTATTTACTATTCTCTGATAGAAATATTTTTGTTAAGATGTTATATTAATTTAAGTATTTCTCACAAGTTGCAGGTAAGATTAAATTCAAAAATCTTATTTTGTTAAAATGGTTTATTCTTTTGGAAATGAATATTGAAATCATTTTAGAAGATTTGAGGATTTTTAAAAACACATACTTATTAAATTATAAATATATAAAAGTTATGTAGTATTAATTTTTTTCTTAAAATTTAAGATTTTATTTTCTTAACTCAGCGCATGTTAGGAGCAATAAACAACTCACACAACTCCATTTAAACTTTTCAATTTCATACCATCTTTTATTTTATTCCCTGAAAACTTATTCCATCTTTTTTTAAAACTCATTTGACAATTTTAAGTCATTCCATGTATAATTTTCGATTTGTCTGGATCAAGGGGGCCCCATTTTTTAATCACATGCACCTAAAACGAAAATATTTTTAAGTATATTTCATTATGTAAATATATATATGATTAATACACTGTACTAGTATGACTAAAAGAAAATTAAAATTTTGGGAACTAAAGAGTGTTTTTTTTTCCAGATATAGAAGTTTAAGTTGGCATTATTTTCCAAGATGGCGACCGATTTAACAGCTAGCTGTCAAATGATTTATTCTCAGTTTGGTTTGGCAATTCATCAAAACGATCATCAAGCAAAGCGTAGATTCGTCGAATGGGCCCAAAACGAGATTGCCGTTGTTCCCGATTTTCATAAGCGAATTTTGTTTAGCGATGAAGCGCACTTCTGGTTGAATGGCTACGTCAACAAACAAAAGTGCCGCATTTGGAGTGAAGCTAATCCACAAGTGTAGGTCGAAACACCGTTACATCCAGAAAAACTGACTGCTTGGTGCGCTTTATGGGCTGGTGGAATCCTTCTTCAAAAACAATAAAGGCCACAACGTTACAGTCAATGGTGATCGGTATAGAGCCATGATTACTAACATTTTCATTCCTGAATTGAACAATCATGATGTCCAGGAGCTGTGGTTCCAACAAGACGGTGCAACATGTCACGCAGCTCGTGCCACAATCGATTTATTGAAAGACACGTTTGGTGACCGCCTAATTTCACGTTTTGGACCTGTGAATTGGCCTCCAAGATCTTGTGATTTAACACCGCTAGACTATTTTCTGTGGGGCTATGTAAAGTCATTGGTCTATGCGGATAAGCCACAAACGCTTGACCATTCGGAAGACAACATTCGCCGTGTTATTGCCGATATACGGCCACAAATGTTGGAAAAGTTATCGAAAATGGGACGTCCAGATTGGACTACATCCGAGCCAGCCGTGGCAGTCCTATGCCAGAAATCATATTTAAAATGTAATGCCACAAGATTATCTTTCGAATGAAAAAAATCATGTCAATCGAATAATACATCGTAGTTTTATTGCATTTTAAAGTTCTTTACCTCTAAAAAAACACCCTTTAAGGACATAAGTGTTGTATTTAAGCATTACGGACTGAGGAATACTTTAAAAAAAGTGAGGTTTAACCAGCTTTATGACTAGCAACCTATTCCCTTTTCTGTTTATAATACCGAGCAAAATCTTACGGAATATGAAATAGATAGAAAGTTCACTTCTCGTCTTAATTTCTTTCGCTCCTCCCCCCCTCCCAGTGGTTTTTTGTGTATCCTTTGGAGTTCGTTTATCACACTTTAGAAAATACTAGTCTAGGTAATAAAATGCGTGAAAATGCTCAATTTATAGCTGTAAAACATCGGCTATTTTCTATTTGGAGTATTAAGTAACTTTGTGTTGTGAATTCCATCATATAAGTACATAAAGAACACATCCTTTCTAAGAAAAAACAATTGTGTATTCATCTTTTTGTTTCTTTAACCTTTTAATTGCCGATTAAAGTTGCATGATTCTCTCCCTAGTGCCACCGTTCTTAAAAATATTCGCGAGTATGGGATGTATTGGAGGGGAAAAAAGGCATAAATAAGCAAATATTTCCCTGCAATAAGTAAAACCTTTGAAAACAATGTCAATGTCATTTTGTTCCATTCCAAAGCCAAGGGAATGGCTTTACCGATGGCAGCGTAAGAAGAGGATTGCATTTCGTAAGAAAACGTATATATACGTCCGAGGCATTTAATGCACTGGTTTAGCAAGACTTATATACACACCGGAGGCAGTTAAAGGGTTAAGATGGATAAAAAATTGTTCATTTAGATTATAAGTTTAGAGATTTAATAATGTATTTATAATTTGTTCATATTTGTAATTTAATATTATATATTCGTTTTGAAATATATCTCGCTTGCTTTATACAACAGGACTCGAGAGTAGAATCAGAAAATTAGATTCCCTTTGTATTAATAAATTTGTGGCGGTGTTATATTCTTTTGTTTCAGCAATACAATTTTTACACCAACTTCAACAGTACTATGTGTACGTGTGAGTCTTTTCAAATACATTTTTGTAATATTACGGAATGCTAAAGTAATGTGTTGTAGTTTTGCAATTGCGAATGTCATTTTTTCGAGGAAGGGGGTCGGGAAAGGATCCAGATACTTACTCGTACTTATTCGCATTTAAAACAATACGAGTCAGGAACATTTAATTATTTTGGGTTTCAGCTTCTCCCATGAAAATTGTCTCTTCCCTTATACACGCCATTCGTTTGTAGCATCCCTGATTAATTAGTTATGGCATTTTATGAGCATAGTATATTGCATGCGTGTCAACTTTTCTGAGTACGACATGGTTAACTACGCATTTACAAACACTCATTTTTACATTATATATATATATATATATATATATATATATATATATATATATATATATATATATATATAATTCATTACATTACCATTAAGTTTTCGAATATATTTGCAAAGTTTAGCATGGAATTTATTGGAGTTTAATCTCATTAGAGGACATATATTAACTTAACATGACAGAACATGTATATTAAAATAAGCTTTCAGTTGCATTTTCTTTTACGATTATAACATAAGTACCTTTCACAACATTAAATACGAATGAAATTTACAAGGTTTAAGTCATATTTTAATGATTAAAGAAATATGATACATAATTTAATTGAGTAAAACCATATTTATATTTCATATCGGCTTTGAAAAACCTGAAATAAGAACTGTACTATTATATTAACCCTCTATCTCTCATAAACTTGGATTTATTTGATTTTGGGTGTTCGAGATGACAACAAAAGTAAAATACACGTATTTCTGTATTTTTAAATCTTTTAATTAGCGAAGAAAATAACTAAAAAGAAATATTGACTTGGAGCAACGGTGTTAAGGAATCAAAATCTATAGTACGGTAGCATATGTTAAGAAAGATGAAAGTTTCTAAAGCAATTCTTGGTTTTCGTGTAGCACAAAGCTACCCTGCATTTTTCACATACGTTGTGAATAAATTCAACACAATTCGTACACTTGCTCCATCTTGTAGCACCAAGGTAATCTTGGTACTTCATAGCCCTTGCGGTGCCATATAATATATTTTTTTGGTACAAGTTTGTCAGTTCAGAGAGTATACCACGTGATTGCGTTATAAAATCAATTCTGTTCATTTGGCAGGCGATCGGATGGTATGTTACTGATAGTTTACACTATGCTGTAGAATATTAAAAGATTATTTTCATCGATTTATTATTACAAAGTGCGAAAAAAAATGGATGACATCTAGTAAAATAATTTATTAATTACACCCATTATTCCATCAAGAAATAATAAAATTCATTTGGAGTTTTTTTACCAATCCCCTTAATCCAATCTCTAGATAACATCTACTGAAACGTCCAAAAATGTACGATACAGTAATACCTCAACTTACGCGAATTTAAAATCTTGTTGATTAGTCTTTTATTTGAAATATAAAATTTGGTAAAACTGATGAAATTGGCAGTGTGATTGAAGAAGTTGTTCATCTTGTCAGGTAAGTAAATTTAGAAGAGGATAGTTTTCCATTCAAGAACTGCTGGATTCCCACAACCAGGAGCAGACAATTGAGGAGCTCATAGAAAAGCAAGGGCAAGACATTGAAGAACTTATGTCTTTAGACCCAGTGCAATCAGAAAATCGGATGAAGGTTGGGAATTTGACATAAGGCCTCACTTTATTTGAAAAAAAGGCTACAAATTTTAGAAAATTTAGACTCCAACAATTTGCTTTTTTCTCAATGAAACAAGGAATAAAAAAATATTAGCATACTAGAAAGAAATTTTGTTGAAGAAAATATCTTTGAGCTGGCAAACTACTTTATTAGATTTTATGAAACGTACTTAAGGTATCCGACTACGTTCGGAACCGTGATTTTAAAAAAAGCTCATAAATGGATAATTTTCATGATATTTAGTGTCACTTAGATTAGGATACATGTATAAAATCGTTTTAAGGACATTTTTGCAAAAAAAATTATTTAAATACAATATTTTGGCTAAAAATTAACTCAGAATAATGTTTTTTTTTCAAAACATTCTCCTTTTATAAAAAATGCTTCTATAATAATAATATTTTGCTTATATAAAGTTAAGACTTCTCCAGAGAGTCTGAGCTAGGATTTTTGAAAAATTCACTTTAATTTTAGAGTTACCATCTACTGAAATAATTATCAGCGTTTTGTTTAGAAAAATTATCCCCTCTGTTGTAATAAAATGTGGATAAATCCCCTTCTAAGTTATATATTTAAAAAAAATTCTAGTTCAGTCTCTGTACAGAGGTCTGAGCTATATACAGGCAAAATATTATTATAATAGAACCATTTTTCACAAAAGGAGAACATTTGGAAGAAAGATTATTCTAAGTTAATTTTTTGTCAAATAATTGTACTTAAATAATTTTTTATTGTAAAATATTCTTTAAACAATTTTATATAAGTTTTCTAATCTAAGTGACACTAAATATCGTAAATATTATCTGCTTATACTTTTTTGCAAAATCACGTTCCGAACGTAGTTAGACACCTTAACAAAATAGCTTCGGTTTTGTATTTCTGTTATCTAAGATTTTGCCAAACATTTTTTTTTCTATATTATTATTTTCTTTCATCTCCGACCCCAAATAGAAACAATTTATATGTACTTATATTCGAAATCATACCCCGACTTACGCGGTTATCATTAAGTCCCATCTAATGCGTAAGTTCGAGGTATTACTACATATATTTAAAAAAAAATTGAGTAAGCAGAACTCTTCATGATTCAAATTTACTTAACAGCAGAAGTATCCAAATGCTGAATTGATACGAAACTAATCAATTTATAAATGAAAATTTCTACAGATGGAAACACTGCTAAAGATTTGAAGCAGAGGCGTACACAAGGATGGGATTAAGGGGTTTAAACCCCCATGTAGACAAACCGACTTTTAATTTTTACCATACAGATTATCCCTTGGCACTTTCATCAACATGTTATTCCCCCGCCCCCAAAGAAAGGTTTATGTTTACTACCGATTCGAAGAGAGTTCAAATTTATAATTTACACACATAAATGTGTAAAATATTTAAGTTTTATTTGAAATACTTAAAATATAAACCATCTGAAAAATAATGCGATCCATGCTAGTAGTTTTAGAGTAAGAAATAAAAATAGTTGAAGCATATGGTTTTAAAACATCTATAAAATTTCTAGAAAGCTCAGTGTATATCAAAAAGTATTACAAAAAGACTAATTACATTTTTTTTCTGTATTCTAAAATTAGTTCGACATAAATTAAATTAGGCAACGAGTACTATTTAAAACTCTTTTACATTATCAATTGATTATAGTTGTTTTCACTGCATGGGTGAAATTCAAATCTTAATTGGTCATACAATATGTAAGGATGCCCAAAGGTCAAGACCATATTAATGCTTAGAACCGTGATTCTCTTATATGCATTTAATCTATGTCTACGACTTTATAATTAAATTATGTAAGGGAATATTCAGCAGAAACACGTTTCCTAACTTCAACGGAATGACTCGTCTTTAAATATAATCACTTTTCTGCAAGTTTAATATCAAGCAAATATTTCGTATAGGAATGGAAATTCACTTCAATATCAGAGTTATTTGGCTCGTGATTTCTAGAGCATGGCGATTAAGAAAGCACCTAACGAGCATGGCCCTTATGGGATGAAACGGGTTAGATATACGGGTTTTCATCATATAAACTTACTGAAACCGCATATAGTCCGTATTTATTTATATAAATAGCCTTCATACGAATTTATATAAGGCCAATTTGGACAGTCCTTTAGAGTCTATATGGATTGTTTACCAACAAACCACACAGAATTATTTTAAAAATCTAAAAAGATAGATAAAAACCAAAAAAATAAAACTCCAGAAACGACTGCTTACATTTGATCAGAATGGGCCGGGTATAGTCAATCTAAAATGGATGGACCAAAAAGGTTTGAGGTGAAAATTCAGAAAAGTTTAGTGAGTCGGTCTTTATTCGAGAGGAAGAAATATGATTGGTTGAAACGAAGTAGTTCCGTAGGGGAAGTTTGTTGCCATTTTAGATAATGATAAATTGGTTAAAGACACTTTCATCCGAGTAAATTTGTGCTGTACCATACAAAAGAAACAGTCAATTTGAGCTAGTTTTAAGTAGAATGGCCTGTGTCTCTTCACATGCTGTCAATTGACACTCCCCGTTGTACCACTCCTTAAACACTTGAATCACGTCCTCCTCCTCCACACTAGTTTACTTAACTAAAAGGATATTTCGGAAGTTACGCACCTCACATGCTGCTACTTGTATATTGAAAATAGATAAACTTTTTACTGCCTCATCGGACTCGATTATAGCATCGGTGACTTCAGCAAACCCTTTTCCCCTACATTACTCCTTTTCAATCAATTTTGCGCTTGTGTGTGAAAGGAATTTTCCCTCTTCCTACTAGGGTTGTGCTGACGGAAAATGAGTTGATTGGCGCAAAGTCACTTCGAGTGAAACCGGCTAAATGATAAGGCAAAATGACTGTGTTTCTGATTTCCTAATAATTTTCATGAATATGGTTGTATGTATTTTTGAAGCTTTTTCCCATGATTCTCAGTTGCATACAAATTAAATAACTCGTCAGCTAATGGGTTAAAAACATTAAATTTTTTGTATTAATCTTACAATTCAGCTAATCCTTTAAATCGAAATTTTATTTTAAAAGCAGTTTGTATACATATCTCTATAAAAGCTTCCGAAAGTATTTATAATATGTTTAATGGTATTGTTACGTAGATCCGAGGGTTCGAGGATTTTATGCAAAAACAATCACAAAGAAAAAATAATCGGTTCTTTAAGAGCGATGCAAATTTATTATCGAAAATCCAATTCTTTCAATAGAGGATTCATCGGCAATATCCACAGGGTAAATATCCGAAGGTCTTCACACCTTCAACAGCAATCAAACTCTATAACAGTGTTTAAAAATACACGTAAGTAAAGATTATTCACAAGCACAGCCGAGTTAATCGCTAGTCAAAACAATCATCACTACTCGCTGGCTTAATCCAGACTCCCCGCCGTACCGGCGAGCATCGTTTTTATAGGCGCGAAAGAAACTTCCAGAAATATAACCGCTCGTGTCATTGAACGTGACACTAGTGGAGAGATCTACGTTCTAGAAGATTCCAGAGGGTTCCGAACTCGCCAACATGATTGCCAATGACGCCAAAGTTCTCACTGAATAGCCATTATAACGTATGGGGTGGCATTGATTGTGATTAGTACAATTTTAACATGAAATAAATGTAACAAAGTAATATAAATGCATTAAACACTAAAATACAAATTATTTACACAATTTACACAAAATTCGTAACAGTAGTGCTTTCCTCAAGAGCATCGTCCTTAAATAAATGAAATGTTGAAATATTTCGTGAAATAGGAGACTTTTTTCTCTTTCTACTTCGCTTTTAGCATTCTTGGTACTAGTACTGGCGTAGCTAGTTCTGTGTGGGCCTTGTATCAAATTTCCTTGTGAGCCTTTTTCTGAAAATGGGAACTCTTGGGGCTGCGTATCATTCATATGGCTGATATGGTGGTAGCTACACCCCTGCGCTATTGTGAAGTGTTTATGATCCCTGACTCTCGGCCGGCGCGTCATTAGCTCGAGCTGTAGCGCTATTGAAGACCCACCGTGTAGAGGTGCTGAGACAAGGTTCTGCTGTTGGTGTGATGTGGAAATTAGTAGAGGTGGTGACAGCTCAGGGGTGGTCCTCGCCACTTGATGATTCAAAATTACGAGGTCCGTCGCCAATAGCCCTCGTGTTCGCCCTATAGTTCATGAGTGAAAAAGTGAATGTAAGATTTTATGGCGCAAGAGCCAAATCTGGCTATACTGCGCCAAACATTTGTGAAAATATGTGATCTAGACGGGAAAAGAAAGAAAGGATAAATTGAATGACAATTGAGTCACAAGAAGGAGGGTCGAAAATAGAGTAGGATCACTAGGGTACCCCGGGTTCGTGAAGCCCGTGTTTACCAAAGATAGTAAGCCCCTTGTGAAAAGGAAAAGATCACTAGGGTACCTCGGGATTGTGACACCTGTACTCACCCAAAGGTGAGTCCCTTGAGGGGACTATAGTTCATGGAAAAAAACCTTACTCACTCAAAAATTCTTTTAACTTTTTTTTTTCTGTATAACATTGCGCAGAGGCGTAACGTACATTCGTGGGGGACCCCAGGATTCTACGGAGGTCAAAGTCTGAGTGACGCCAAGTACATATGGTTTTGCAGTCCATTCTAAGATCCAGCTTGGGCCCAACCCTTAACTTTGCGGGGAGCCCTAATGTTCTCCGTTACGCCACTGACATTGCATCAATATTCTCTAAAGAGAAAAATAACTTTTACATTGCTCATCTACACCCCACTCTTAAGCGAAAAGCACACACATCAGAGCAATTTAATGACAGCAAAAACACATCAACCATCAACAAATTTTTTCTTATCGTTACAATCAAAAGCAGAACTTTCTAATTCGCAGAATTTTTTACCCACACACACCGCGAACGAAAGAGACTTTCCAACAATCCGCTCGGTGACAGATTTAATATCAACAGAATGTGGTTTATAGCCTCGACCCCGAAGAAATAAAGAAAGGAGGGGTGCGCAAAGGAATATCTGTTGTTTCTTACTCCCAGCTAGCTGCCGTTATCGCGAGTTTGTAATGACTGACGAAAATTGGTTGGCCTCGTAAGAAAAGAACAAGAGATTAATACCGGGGTCAGTTACGGTCAGAAGTCTCGACTAAATCAGAAATCAGATACTTATGGCGCCGGGCTCTCCAGATAGCGCGGCTGTTGCTCGCTGTTAAAACTATTTTCGCCGGATCAGCGGTATTATTTCGGCAATTGTTTTGTTCGAACACTCCTACTCATTTCGATATAATCAGTAACGATGAGATGGAGTTTGGTATTTGGGATAAGTATATAATAAATAATTAGCTTCAGATGGATCCATCTATTAGTTGAAAGAGCGGTAACAGTCTGTAACTGTAAGATATGTAATGTTTTTGAAGAAAGAAATTTGCATTGTAGAATTACCGGAAAATAAATATTTTTTTGCAGACTAATTTTATGGCATGTTTTCGGTTACAAAGGTTTTTCTTTGTTTAAATAATAAGATTTACTAAAAATTTTAACCAGATATATGGCGCTGTTTTAAAAGCTTAACTCAGTGTTTTTCAAACTGTGAAGCGCTCTCCCTAGGGGGCATGTTAACTTTAGGTTGGGGGGCGAGCATATCCAAACGTCAGAAACAAAATCTATCTAAAAAAAAATTAGTAATTTTCTGAAAGGAAGCAGAACAAAATACATATTCTGAAACAATATAATTATGAAATAGAATTTACACTGATATAATACACTTATATCATTATTATTTTACCAATACTAAGTTAAGAACCAGTTTAATAATTACCAGTGACTCCATGGGCTTGTCATATATAAAATTATATACACAATTTATTACTTATCTTGTTAATTTGTACGGTTTAAGATTACAGTCGTATTGTATAGCTTTACGTCAAAGTATATTATTGAATTCAATACATTGTTATTGTGTGGAGTTTGGAAGGGGGAGGGGTAATGAAAATTATGATTGAAAATTGGGTCGTAAATATTGAAATTTTGAGAAACACAGGCTTAACTTGTACGTATACATAATGGAATTGTATACATACACATTTATTCTGCGATAGACTTGTATGCATACAAAATGTGGGAGTGAGACGAGGATTAATAAGCTAGAGAGGGTGCACAATTGAGTTTAATATGAGGTTTGATTTGGTTTAGTGGTAGTGGTTGAATAATAAATGTTTTTATTTGTTACGACTTCATTCAGCAATGTGTTCTTGAGAAAACGTCTTGATGTTTTTGATATTTAGTGACACTTGAACTAAAAAACATAATTTTTTGAGAATATTATTATCATTATAGAAAATTTTTACTTCAATTTGTTTTTTCTAAAAAAGAGAAGAAAAAATGACACATTTTCAAAACTTTTTCTGGTAATTTTCCGTTTTGCTAAGCAGACTTTATTGACGACCACACACACATACAATAACGCATAATTAACATTAGCTCAAAAAGTTTTTACTTCAGAAGCATACCGAAATAGGTTGCCAGGAATATTCCGTTTGGTGTCAGTTGTATCATTTTTGGCGACTTTATTGCCTGCTCTGTCAAAACGGAAATGTACCCTTTTTCCTTTTATAGCAAATGCTTCTATAATGATAATATTTTGTCTTTTTATAGTTAGACTTTTGTACTGGAGCCCGAACAAGGATTTTTGAAAAACTCGTATCATTTTCAGAGTTACGATCATTCAAGATATCAAATCCAGTATTTTTTTTATATAACAATTTATCTACTATGATATATTAAAATATAAAATTCAGGGAGAACATTTTGTAAACATGTCATTTTCCTTCAATTTTGCAAAAAAAAATTTGCATTTAAATAATTTTTATTGTAATAATGTTCTTAAAACACAGCTTCATATGCATATTCTGATTCAATGACGAAATTGTAATAGTAAAATCAAAGAATTCACATATTTTATCTGTTTGAAATTTAAATATATTTAAAACACATAATTAACGAAATTTTTTCCATTAAGAAGTAAATACAATTCAATACATAAAAATTATCTGAAATGATAATGAATCCTTTAATATATAAACTCATTTAAGAATGCTAGTGTATTTGCTGTGTATTATAACCATGGTAAGGAAGAATTAAACTTCATACAAATTTTAAGTAACTGATTCATGATATAAGAATTAAAATATTTTTTATTCAAATAATTTTCCCTTAATTATTGTACCCGCTCGTCATAATTACTCTAACTAACTGTAACAAGCAGCAAAAGTGCCTTCTAGTGACAACTGATCTTCAGCAGAGGTCAGGCGAGGAAAGATGTGGTCGCTATTGAAAACCGTCCCTGTTCTTTGCTCTTTATTTTCGTTGCGTAACCTAACCTACATTAATAAATAATTGTTACACTAAAAGAACGTTGAACACAACACTGAATTTATTACATTTAGTTTGCTTTTTAAAGTCTAACACTATATGAATTTTTACTGAATCATTTATCATGGATTGTATATTAACTCGCAATATGTGAATTCTAATACTTCATTTAAAATCTTCTATTTAATGCAGTGCTTCTCAAAATTTCAATATTTGCGCGTCCCACTATTCAATAATAATTGTCATCACCCCCATCAACCATACAATAACTGTGTATTGAATCAAATAATACAATACTTTTGCGCTAAGGCTACAATACTACTCTTTCCTCCCTTATCTCGCTCAGCCAAAGCATTAATTGCCCCGGACGTGTGTATGCGTATTTCCGAAGTACGAGCTTTTCTGTGCAGTAACATCTATAAACTTATTCCGAAGGTTTTGGAATGTAGTGAAATAACCTTGACTGAGTGTTTGCGAACGATTTACTTATTTCAGAGGATTTTGCTTATTAATTATTTTTCTCTCACCCACCCTTCCGCCTAACACATTACATATGCACGCCTACGTGGAAACGATGGAAGAATCGGCATTTAGGGTACTAATTATAAACCATACAAATTATTAAGATTAGTATCTACCTTATTAAAATTCGTAGGTAAACAAACGTATCTATCTATCTATCTATGTCTATCTTCTCACGAACCGCACCACGCAGAAACTCTCCAAAGGCAACAAAAGATTGGGAATAATCTGAAAAGCCGTTTGAACTATTTAAGTTAGGTTTCGATATTGTAATTACACTGCTGGACAATTGCTACGGACGGATCACAAATTGCTATGTAGCATAACATTAAGCGAGACATGAGGCCTAGTAAGATAAAATATAGTTGCCACACTGTTCATAGCTACGGACGGATCACAAATTGCTATGTAGCATAACATTAAGCGAGACATGAGACCTAGTAAGATAAAATATAGTTGCCACACTGTTCATACATTAGAATAAAGAATATTTATTGTTCTGAAAAGTACAAAAGCTGTGAAACATCTGAAAGAAAAAAAATGTTCATTTGATCTGCGTACGGAGAAATGGAACAATGCATCTAAAAGTCAGCAGGCACCTTAAAGAAAGGTATCAGTACGGGATATGTCCACCGTGGAGTGTGATGCAACATTCCACACGTCGTACCATACTTTGCACAACATTATCCAGCAGCTGTTGAGGCAATTTATCCCATTCCTCTGTGAGTGCACGGATGAGGGTGTTCTTGTTTGTCGGAGGATAGTTTCGACCAGCAACTTGCCTCCCCAAAGCATCCCACACATTTTCAATGGGGTTTAGATCTGGAGAACGCGCTGGCAATACGAGACGTTGAATACCCTCGCTGTCTAGACAATCCTGAACAGCGAGTGTTCGATGACATGTTGCGTTGTCGTCCATAAAAACAAATTTATCACCGACAGCACCACGGAAAAGACGAACATGAGGAAGTAGAACTTCAATGTATCGTTGGCCCGTCATAGTCCCATTCTCAACCACATGTAGGCGCGTGCGGCCATTGATCATGATGCCGGCCTACACCATGATACTGCATGTCGGATATCGGTCCTTTTCCTGGATATTTTCTGGACGATAAGCAGTACCACTCTCGCGCCAGATCAGTTGGCGTCTACAATCCGATGACAGACTGAACCTACTCTCATCTGAGAATAGTACGCATGCCCAGTCCTGTTCAGTTCAATTGTGATGCTCACGACACCGTTGCAAACGGGCAGTACGGTGCAGTCTTGTCAATGGGACACACACAACAGGTCTGCGTGCGTATAGTCCTCCTCCCCTCAAACGTCTGGCAACAGTTTTTCGGGAGATCTGCTTTCTTGAGGCAGCAAGAAACTGATTTGCCACTTGCTGAGCTGTGGTGCGCCCGTTCCATTTTGCTGATAGGACGGTATATCTGTCTTTTGCAGGCGTCGTACTTCTAACACGACCTCCCCCGTGCCGTCTATTACACATTCCAGAAGTTTTAAATGACTTCCACAGCCGTGAAACAACGCTGTGAGCGATGTCGAACACCCTGGCAACATCTGTTATTTTTCGCCCTTCTTCGATCTTTCCAATAATTCGGCCACGCATAAAATCATCTATGTGATGTCGAGAAGACATGCCAAAACTTTTAAGTTCGTCTATTAAATCTTTCCTGTAAAACTTTGACTTGAAACAACAACTGTCCACACGCGTCAAAACCTTTAAAGCTCTTATGAACGCTATCACGGGATGAACAGACGAGGAAAAAAATTGCATACTTATACTTCTTCTTACTGATATCCCGGACTTATTCTAATTTTCCACATTTTGCTTCCTTTCATTTTGTGGTTGCTATGGATGATAGTGTTATCCGTCCTTAGCAATTGTCCAGCAGTGTAGTTAAAAAGATATTAAGTAAAAACATTAAAAAACTGGCTTTTGGCGCCAGTTTTTATTTGTTTGCATTGTTGTAAGAATGTTATTGTTACAACGACAAAAGTTGGCGTCGAAAATCGATTTTCAGCCAAACTGCCCAAACCAGGTCTTCATTGTTATAACAATGCAGACGAATTGGGCCTTTTATCGTTTTTAATTAACATCGTTTCAAATAGTTGTAATTTAAGAAATTAAATGGTCAAAATGGATTCCTCGGATCATTTCCCATCTTTCGGTATCTTCGGCGTGTTTTTGCGTTCACCGTTTATTGCGAAGATAGCCTTGTATAAATAGATACATTTGTTTACGAATGAATTTAAGAACACATATCCGAAAATAAGCATTAGTTTCAATAGCTAACTGAAATAATTTTTTGATTAATTATTTAACAAAAATGGATATAAATTAATATTTTTTAAAAAATTAAAGCTGTATTGTTTTTTTATTATTCATTACAAAATTAATTATTTAATAAATTCGTAGATTGTCTGTTTTCTTGAGAATAAAACTGGATTAGTTTTGTTAATTATTAATCGAAAATGGAAATTTGAAAAAAAAAAACGTTCTTATCCCGGGGAAGAAAGAGTTTTATACTTGAAAAAGCCCGTGCACAATGCTGGGCGAAACAAAGAGGAAAGAAAAAAAATAGAAAAAGCAAACTCTGAAAAAGAAAAGCCTCTATGGGAAAAAAATGTGGAAAAAATTTCGGACAGGGAAATTTAAATGACAAAAATATAGAATTCACTCACATCGCGCAAGACACACACCTAGAACTGGAGGCGTCCAGAGAGAAAGGGAAAATTTCCACGGGATAAGGTTATACCCCTGAAAAAAGCCCGTGCAATGCCGGACTAAATGGAAAGAAAACAGAACCTTACGACGGGGTAAGGAGGTGGAAGAAACTTCGAAAAAGAGAATTTTAACTACATTAATACAGAAATCACACAGACACACCAGGAAGTGCTGACACCGAGAGGGACAGGAAAAATTTCCCAAGGTGAAAAGCTGTACACTTGAAGAAGCCCGTGCAGCGCCAGGCCATGCAAATAGTATAATTTTATGTATTGCAAGCCCATGAGATCACTGATAATAATTGAACTCGTTCTTAACTTAGAGTATTGTTAAATTAATTATAAAATACATTGTGCGGTACTGATACATTTGTAAGTGTTTTCACTCGATGTAAATGTGTATTTTAATTTTATTATGTCAGAATGTGTTTTGTATGTTTATTTTTTAAAAAATATTAATTTATTGAAAGTATTTTTTTGCTTTCGACTTTTCAATATGCTCGCGACCCCTTCGTAGAGTTATTATGCTTCTCTAAGGAGAACGCCCCATAGTTTGAGAAACGTTGATTTAATGTAATATTTATCAGAAGGTAGAAACTTCTTTAAATTTACGAGTTAATTTATATTTCACATTTTCTGGCATTTATAATCAGTGTCATGGAAGTTTAGTATTTAAGATGGCAAGAAAATACACAAAAAAGAAAAATAATATGTTTGTACAGTATTACATGTTTAATGGATTATTTAAAATTAATTACATACACTCATTCTCCCCCTCCTCTCTCTCACACACAACAAAGATGAAGGCATTAAGTAATATTGCCAAGTTTTCTAAACATCCAAAGTACTCAATAATATTATCTTCATCAGAATTTTTACTCAAAGACTTGTGTTAAGCTGCATAATTTCTTTTTCAGCAACGAAATATTCATCAGCCGTCTTAACGATTGAAGTAATTACTTCGGAAATATAAGCATTGTGCTACTCTTTTTCCTTAAGCATTTACGAAATTCTTAAAAGTATAGTTAAGTGTTCACTGCAGATCTCGAAATTTTTAAAACGTCTACTCTCCTCTAAAAAATGATTTATCTTATCTGAATTGATTAATGATGTTTCTTATTTACAAGTAAATTTATTCTTAAAATTTATAAAAATTCCTTTGTAGCTATAATAAAAGGCTTTGAAATTTGACTCACAAACAAATTTATCAAACTATTATGTAAAGCAAGTATTAATTTTTCCATGAATTTTTATAAAATATGCATCTGTATTATACAAGGAAGAAACACGTTCTATTACTAAAAATTGGTATAGAGCAACTTAAAAATAATTTTTTTAAAGAAAAATAGAGGTAACAGAGAAGACAATTAAAATAATTGAGGGGAAAGCCCCGGATTTTTTTCCCTCGGTGTGTCCCCGTGTAAAATAAATTCATAATTCGTTTTATGTTTGCAATGTTTTAAAATTGTTTTGAAATTAAACAGCAAAGACAAAATCAAATTAGCTAGTCTAAGTTTTTTAAAATCTTTTTATAGTCTTTGTGTTTGCTTTTTTCATTTTGTACCAGAGATTAAGTGA
The DNA here is from genome assembly GCA_019973935.1 of Trichonephila clavipes. NCBI lineage: Eukaryota > Metazoa > Arthropoda > Arachnida > Araneae > Nephilidae > Trichonephila > Trichonephila clavipes. The sequence continues at coordinate 1,815,854 of BMAU01014652.1, read as the reverse complement.
GAGTTAAGTCATTGTTATCCCAGATTATTTTATATCACTACATTATACACATTATTATATAAATAAACAGGTTTATCTTAAGGCAAGGGCCAACTGGGCTCACACGGTCTCGTCCACTAGGGGCCTCATCTCGCTCTCGACTCAGACATAATAAAATAATGTTTCGAATAATTTCAACGGTTAAATGTTATCAGCGGTGGTATTCTCCAAAACACAAAGAATTTCAGACGATATATCATCTGGCTACATGTGATTACCGTCGTAACTATTTAGATCTAAGTCAGGGGTGTCTATCACGCGGCCCGCCAGTACGTAAGTTGCGGCCCGCCGACTCTTTTAAAAAAATTTAAATATCAGATTTTATGTTTTTTTCATTTTTAAATTTATTTGAGGGGAAATTTACACACACATAAAGAGTGTTTTTTTTCCAGGTATAGAAGTTTAAGTTGGCATTACTTTCCAAGATGGCGACCGATTTAACAGCTGTCAAGTGATTTAATCTCAGTTTGGTTTGACAATTCATCAAAACGATCATCAAGCAAGGCGTAGATTCGTCGAATGGGCCCAAAACGAGATTGCCGTTGTTCCCGATTTTCATAAGCGAATTTTGTTTAGCGATGAAGCGCACTTCTGGTTGAATGGCTACGTCAACAAACAAAACTGCCGCATTTGAAGTGAAGCTAATCCACAAGTGTATGTAGAAACACAGTTACATCCAGAAAAACTGACTGTTTGGTGTGCTTTATGGGCTGGTGGAATCATTGGTCCGTACTTCTTCAAAAACAATGAAGGCCACAACGTTACAGTCAATGGTGATCGGTATAGAGCCATGATTACTAACTTTTTCATTCCTGAATTGAACAATCATGATGTCCAGGAGCTGTGGTTCCAACAAGACGGCGCAACATGTCACACAGCTCGTGCCACAATCGATTTATTGAAAGACACGTTTGGTGACCGCCTAATTTCACGTTTTGGACCTGAGAATTGGCCTCCAAGATCTTGTGATTTAACACTGCTAGACTATTTTCTGTGGGGCTGTGTAAAATCATTGGTCTATGCGGATAAGCTCCAAACGCTTGACCATTTGGAAGACAACATTCGCCGTGTTATTGCCGATATACGGCCGCAAATGTTGGAAAAAGTCATCGAAAATTGGACGTCCAGATTGGACTACATCCGAGCCAGCCGTGGCAGTCATATGCCAGAAATCATATTTAAAATGTAATGCCACAAGATTATCTTTCGAATAAAAAAAATTCATGTCAATCGAATAATACATCGTTGTTTTATTGCAATTTAAAGTTCTATACTTCTGAAAAAACACCCTTTATATACATATAGACATATACATATAGACATATATACACATATACGCATACATATATACATACATATATACATACATATATACACTCAAGAGCCAAAACATTATGACCACCCTTACATTTTGCAATTAACTCTCCTGGATGACGTGGAAGGCACGTGATCAGGTGGAAGTGGTATTTAACTGCTGCTGGAGAGTCTGAAGAATCATTATTTCACTTACTTCTGTGTGTGATGGGAAAGGCTGTGGATCTAAGCGACTTTGATAGAGGGCATATTGTAATGGCTCGAAGGCTCGAATCAAGTATTTCCAAAACTGCACGACTCGTAGGTTGTTCCTGATCTACAGTTGTTAGTACTTATGCAAAGTGGATGAAGGACGGTGAAACCAGCAGTAGATGACATGGTGTCGGGCGTCCACACGCTATCAAGAAAAAGGTCTTCGGAGACTGTCTTGCATGGCGGAGCAAAACCGGAGCCAGACAGTGACTCATCTGACAGCCCAATACAATGCAGGGCCAAGTAGAATAGTATCGGAGCACACTGTTCAGCGGACGCTGTTGGATACGGGGCTACGCAGCAAACGTCCCAATCGTGTGCCTTTGCTGACCAAGCGTCATCGCCAACTGCGCCTGCGCTTGGCCCGGGAACATTGCGACTAGTCCATGGATTAGTGGGAGAGAGTTGCCTGGTCAGATCAATCGCGGTTTGTCATTCATCATGCCGATGCCCGTGTCAGGATACGCCGTTTTCTGGGAGAACAGTTGCTCCCTCAATGTACAGTAGGTCATAAACAGTCCGGTAGTGGCGGTATTATGCTTTGGAGGATGTTCTCTTGGGCGACTCCGGGACCCGTGGTTGTGGTAGAGCAGACAATGAATGCTACAGGGTATCTGAAAATGATTGCGGACCAGTTGCACCCTTACATGGCCTATGTTTTTCCAGCTGGAAATGGAACGTTCCAACTGGGCAACGCCCCGTGTCGAAAGTCTAAAATTGTGTTGGAGTGGTTCCAGGAACATGATGCTGAATTCCAGTTAATGTCCTGGCCACCTAACTCATCGGACATCAATCCGATAGAATACATTTGGGATGTGTGTCATGGGACGGCAACTCCGAGTTCAAAGACCACCAATTCGCAATATCTCATATTTGCGTGACCGTTGCTTAAACATCTGGTACAATCTGTCTCCGGCCATCTACCAAGGACTTGTGGCATCCATGCCAAGGCGAGTTGAAGCTGTGCTGTACGCCAAAGGCGAGTCAACTCGTTATTGACAGGTGGTCATAATGTTTTGGCTCATGAGTGTATATATATATACATATATATTTACACAAAATATATTTGCCTGTTATTTGTGTTCTTGTTTTAAAATAAATCCTTTTTAATAATTGAAATGTCCTTTAGATTAAAGTAGATTTATATTTTATCTAACAATTACATTTGATTTTGCTATAATGAACTACTTTAATAAATTCCGAATTGCATTATGCATATCCTTTATTGTGGATTGTACATGATTCGTGTGTGTGAGACTTTCATTCCCCCCTCATTTCTGTTTGGAGGGCCCAAAAAGCAAGAGGTAGTCAGACATGTTTTTTAAAGTAAAAAAATATATATATTCAGGACGGTTAAGATAAAGGGCAATGTATACTTAATCCTTTGCGAATGACAGCACAATCAAATTTCAACAATGAGTAACGTAATATCAATTCAAAAGGAACACCATAATTTTCAAGAAAATGGCAACACACACTGTAATATTTTAAACATTATTTGATCATTGCATTATTATATTATACAAACAGTATTATATTATTTCTACCTGTATTCATGAAAAATAATGAAACCAATAATAATAATTAATTCTGTTTTAAATTTTCATTCCAAAAAGTGCTTTTGGTTTCCAAATCTGATATAAAGGTACATATTTTTATGTGTGGCCCGCGAGATTATGTTTTTCCGAAGTGGCCCGCAAGGTCATTTGGGTTGAATACCCCTGGTCTAGGTTATCATTACTCATTTAGTCAAAAGAAGGCCGTCGGTCAAGCCGATTTTTGCGATTGTTACTTTTATGCATCATAGGTGGGACCTACATTTGTGTATGGGCCCAGAGCCTACTTTTACGTAAAGGTTCAGGGACTCAAAAAGTCTTAAGGCGCCTCTGTTCATAAATTTATTTTGTAATTAACGACAAAAAACAGTTCAATAATTTCTGTAGTCATATTTTGCAGCTAGATATTTTTTCACGATCATTCTCAATAAGATTCCTCAAGATCACAATAAATCAGAGGGGAAAATTTTTATTTTATTTTATTACGTTAGAAACCTTTGATATTAATGCATTTTTATTTTATCTCACATATCGAGCTAAATATTATTTTTTAATAATTGAGTTTTAAAGTTTAATTTCACCCGCTGTGAAAAGGGGCTAGTACACAATAAATCTATCAAGGCTTTAAGTCCTCTTTTTCTCATGCTGGCTAGGTGAGGAAGTTCAGAGAGAAGTGCAAATTTAGATGCCGTCCTCGACACTTGACCGTTGTTCAATTAAACAATGGCCTGAAGTCAAATCAATCAAACCTCCCACTGGCGTGATGTGGAGGCATGACTATGGAGTTCCAACTAAGGCTTTTTCCTTTCAACTGACCGTGGTCACAGTTGCTCCTGCATTGTTTCGAAGTACGAGCTTAAAAAAATATACTCGCTCACTTGGCAAAACTGTTTGGGATCATTCAACATTCATGCGTCACTTTTCGTAACCCTTTTCTAGTTCCATAAACCATTTAATGCTTTTTTTTCTACTTGAATTGGTTAAAGTATTATTAATTGTATAGAGAGATTTTCTAATAATCTTCCGAAATGTAGACTTTTTGTTTATTTGAATAATGTAAAGCAGCAATACTCAACCTGCAGCCCGCGGGCCGCATGTGGCCTTCCTTTTTAAATGGCCCGGTCATGGCCCAATGCTCTGAAAAATTCACTTATTTAAGAACATTGTATAAAAAATTTGGTGGGAAATTCTTTGTCAAGAAATCAAACATATCAATTTTGCTTTTTGTTGTCGGTGTCGTACAGGTACGAATTGTTATTCTTTTTCTGTTTGAAGCAGTTACGGTTAGTGATAACAGACAAAAGTGGGTGGAATTAATTTTTAACTAACTTTCATATCTTGAAAAAGGAAAATATTCGAAAAAATAAATCGTTTCAAGACGACTGGGAAGTTGACTATTTTGTAGTGAAAAACAAACATATATATATATATATATATATATATATATATATATATATATATATATATATATATATATATATATATATAGATCCATGGATCAGTAATTGTTTGATTCTTCACGGAAGTGCTGCATTTAAAAAAAATACCAATAAACAGGAATCCTTCACTGACACTTTTCCTCGAAGATCTCTTTCAAGAGGTGATAAATGGGATATTTCTTGAATAATCTTTGAAAGAGCAACAAAGTATTTTATCAGTGGTAATATCACCGCGGTAACAAAGACATCTTATGAAGTGTGTTATATTATTGGTAATCATATGAAACCCATTTACTGAGATGCATAAATTGTGAAAGAGTGTTTATTAAATGCTTCTAATTTAGTCTTAGTAACAAAAATAAAGGTATAAAAACAATTTTAAAAAGTAAAACAGGAGTTATATATATTTTGATCAATTTCCCACATTTAATATTTCTAATTTTATGTTGATTTTGAAGCATTTCTCCCTCCCCCATTTATCCTCATCTTGCGGCCCGCGTGAAATGGCCGATATATGTATGCGGCCCAGCAGAAAAAAGGTTGTGTACCCCTGATGTAAAGTGTATCCGAAGAATAAAATGTTATAATTTTAAAAAAAAACAAACACGCTTTATAGTTAATCGAACTAAAAAGTAAAAAAATAATTCTTAATAAGAGTAAAATGATTAACGAGAAAATCAATGCCATTGTGGTAAAAGCGTGGGGTACTCGATATCACTTTATAAGAAATTGACCTTGACGGACCTCGTAAGTTTGTGCCACGGTCAACTGACGAGGATGACACCTGAGAAGGTATCCCCTCCCCCTCTTTAAACTCCCACACCATACTAATGGAAATATTTTGAACCTTAAAAAAATTATTGAGCTTTTAAAGAATAATAAGTCTTCATTTACAATGAGTTGCGAACGCGTGACCTGAAGCGCTGGCCACGAGTTTGCAACCATGACCAGTTGGCTACAGCTGTCACCTAAAATTTCCAAGTACTACGACATAAGCTTTTAGGCCCAGTGGCAGCGTATCACGTTTCCTACACCACAGGTCCGGGGTTCTATCCTCGGGCTGGAGAAGATCGACTAAGCCTTTCATCCCTCCTGCATTGGGTCGATAAATGAGTACTAAGCTTGTTTGGTGACGTAAACACTGGGAGTCTGACTTCAGATTGACCACCTCATCGTCCAATGGTCAGGTATACCGGGATGGGCACAGTAGGCCCTAGCCCTCATGGGATGTTGCGCCAATGAGTTTGAGTTTATGATGGAAGTTTTATATATTGTACTAGCCGAGGTTTCGTCCTCATCATTTGACTCTGCCTCAGGAGGTTATGTGTCGGATATGAAAAGCCTTCGAGTTTATTCAAAAATCATTTTAATTAAACCATTTTAGATAGAATCCTTTAAAAGCGCTATGTTTTCCCATGCATGGATAAAACCTTAATATAGAACATTTCAGCCGTCAAAGACTAAAATAAACAAATTAGATACAAAATTCATGATACCTTATTTACATTTAACGCTTCTTTGTGAACGAGATACTAAGAAAATCAAGTGAATATTAAAATGTCTTTCAAACATTAATTCTAAATTTACACAAGCAGAAATCTTGAGAGTAGGAGTAAGTATACGTAAACAACAGATCTAAAATTCCTTATAATGGTAAGACGTCACTTTGTTTTATTCAAGAATTATATCGAATACAATATCTAGAGTAAAGCCTTTTCCTTTGACATTTCAAATAAATGGACTAAAAAGAGAGAAGAAAGAAGCTATTCGGCGCCGCATCGACAAATATTTAACTAAATGTGCTGGGCATTAACTTAACTGCTGTAGTATTTCGAGAAGAGTAAACGAAGGAGAGATTGGAGATTGGATTGATGAATGCGATCGTATTAGATTCTTAGAAATAAATGGGTGAATTGATTTGAAAAAAAACTTAGACCCATCTAGACTTTCAAGACATTTATGATTATAAATATTTATTTCTAATGTACTGCTTCAATTCATAAATTTATCGAAAAAAAATTAAAAATTTATTTCGTTTCAAAATGTATTGACCCTTTTCTACATTTTTTAAAAAGAAATATGAAGTACCCCTTCTCTCCAGACTTCCACCCCACACCAACGGGAGGAAGTGTGAGCCTCGACATATTTCACGTGCATCGGCCCCATCTGCACTACGGATGGCGATTCTTTCCGAAAAAGATCGATTTTGAAATCGATTCGAATCGTAACCTGATGAATCGATTTCTAAAAAAATCTATTGTTTTTTTTTCAAGTCTGCATTTATAATGTAAATATAAATCCATTTTATGAAAAACAAGAAGGATACCATAATAAAAGATCTCTTATCATTAAAATCAGAGAATTTTTTTAGTTCAGGAAATTCTACAATTACAATTATTTTTATTTCCATATCAAAGTATCAGGTATAAAAGAAGACATTTATTTTCTAAATGTATTTGTTACATTAAAAAGTTTAGAAAATAGATAATATAGCTTATAGTTCCCAAAGCTTAATATCTAAGCTTTTTAAAAACAACAGTCTGTCAAGTCTACTGGGATCCAAGCGGTTCCGCTCATCACTTGCGATATTGCCGGCATTTGAAAAAAGGCGCTGAAAAGGAACAGATCAGTGGCGCACAAAAATATAAATAAGTAGGGGTCCGGAACCCCCCCCCAAACCCTTGATTTTTCCCCATTGATCATAATTCTAAGTATATAGTACGTAAAATTTAATTAATTACTTGTTATTAATGTTTAATTTTATTAATTAATGCTAATTATTTATTCAAAAATTAGTTTTTTACTGTGTTTTTTTTTGTTCCCGAAAATCGAACAAAATCAAATGGAGCATGATACAAGAATGGTGAACTTTCGATCCCAGACCCCCCCCTTGAAAAATACCTGTGTGCGCTACTGGAACAGATGATCCCACGATACTCACGTACATCATGGCTATTGAGTGCACGTGATGATAAGAGTTTTTCTGTTCTTGTCAGTAAATTTACCAATTTAACCACCGAAACTGTAATATAATGTAAATATAATTAGTAGTATAGTATAATAATTTAAAGATAGTACTTTAACTAATTATAAATAATTTTACGATTTTTACCAAAAAAGAAAAAATCGAATATCGATTCACTAGGATGAAATATCGATTCAGTGTTACATATCGATTTAAAAGATCGATTTTTTGGCAGGAGAAATCGATTCTTCGATTAATCGATCTCAGATCACCCTCCCTAATCTGCACGGTGAGTCTTCAGCGTTCCTAGGCTCAAACTCATAACATGCCAGCCACAAGTCCGTGATCTTGACCAATAGGCTACCGTCACCACACGATGTTTTGCAGAACAGTGATATAAATATTGAAATAAAAAATATCCAGCGCTGTTGTTTTCAAATTTAATTCATAAACTTTTTAATTTTTTTTTAAAAAAATTTTTTCCTAACTTTTAATATTTTTATGCGTTTAACTTCGAATCTAAACCTTAAGAAAAGCATAAAAATAACCGGCTGTTTTTATTGAAAGTTAATGAGCAATACATTTTAAATTAAAAATACGTTTTTTAACTTTATTTTCTATTTTTAAAATTTTTTTTCGGGAAAGATTTTAAATAAACATTAATTTACATTTTTATTTCATTCTTAATATAAAACAATTCAAATTATAAATACAGGATACAAAAATATTTTTTTCACGTCCTATGTTAATTCACAGTTCATTTAAAAAGGGATCCTGTGTGTGTAGCTAATTATATACAACTATCTTCTGCCAACAAAATGTACACAAACAACAAAAGAACTCTTTAATTGACTCCCAATCACATTAAAAGTAAACTGGGTGGAAAACGTAATTAAGAAACAGACAACAATACTATTATAGGTAATGCTGCACATCATAATAGAAGCGAAAAAAGAATTAACTGGTTAATTAATGACAGAAGAATTAATTATTTTTAATCTCTACTCCCTCGTGGTGAGCACGAGGGAGAAAATGAAGGGATATTTAATTAACTCCTAAAATATAATAATCTAATAGTTAAGTTTTAAAAAAACCCACAAAAATTGAGTTCTAGTTTCCTTAACATTACCCTAATTGAATAAATTATTTAATTTTTTTATATAAATTGGCTAAGTTTTTCTGAACAACGACACAATTATTTTTATAAAACTGGTTTTCCACCATCTTATTATAAAATATTCATTTCGTTATTTACTTTTTCTCTTTTGTATTTGCTTCGTATCTATTTCACTATTTTCTAGATTATATGAACAGATCCGCATTTCTAAGAATTTGTATTAATATCTTCAACGTTTTGGCATCAGTTAAGTAATGTCTTTATTTAGGATATATTTAAAACACAAAGCATTTTATCAAGATAACTATGGAACAAATATTTCTTTTATAAAATTTTTCAATTGTATAACATGTCTGAATTCAGGGGTATTTTAAGGCATTGGCCAACTGAACACTAGCCCATGGCTTTGGCCAGTGGCATAACTGAGACTATTAGGGCCCCCCTGCTAAATCACGTTTTGGGCCCCAAGCCTGATCTTACAATGGGTACGTACTTAGCATCAGTCAGGCTTTGGACCTGAGCCCAAGCCTGACTGATTGGAGGGCCAAATTCAGCCTCCCCCGCAATGCAGGGGTTTCGGGGGTGTACGTTACGCCACTGGCCTTGGCTGTTCTTGAGGGCTTCTTCTAGCGATCGACTCAGCCTTACTAAGATCAGTCGTCAGAGTTTATTCCTCGCCATATTCTCTAGGTAACTGGATGTTTCTAGCTATATATGCCAAGAGGTAACAATGACAAGACTGCATTATTGATAGTAACGAACTCTACACCAATTCTGAAACTTTAGGTGGCAACGCGACTGATCCGAGTGAATGCGCATGTGCGAGTGCCACGCCAGTGGATTTGGTGATTGCCTCTCGACGAGAGAAATAAAAAAAACTCCCTTCAGCGAGCTAAGTGTGATTTGGAAATTATGACTGTCTGAAAGTTATGTGAGAAGTTGGTAAGCTCGAGCTTTGTGTGAAGGTTTTTTATCTGCCGGAAGCAGATATGTTGGGTGCCATCTTGGCGCATTCTTTAGTGTTTTCTCTAAAAGTCAATCGTTCGAGAGAATTATTTACCTAAAATGTTTTCTTAATAGACACAGATACTTATATATGTGTGTCGTCCTTCGCGTTTGTAATTAAACCTATAAAGCATCACTCCAGCTTCATAATTTGAAATTCTGCTACATCACAATAGTCATGTACGTCGTGCAGTCTAGGCAAGACCTACCCGCATTTACTATCATTTAAGCGAAAGGCGGATAATCGGTAGGGTTGGTTTATGCCTAGGTTTGTGCGACCGCGATTCCCTCACATTTACTTGTAACAGATTACCATTTGTACAAGGATTTGATAACGCATGTTACATATTCTTAAATAAAAGGGTCGTAGATGGGATCTATTTTTGCATAGGTTACCAATGCGTCTACAAATCTTACAAGTCACTGTCTGAATTTCTCTTTTGTTAATTGACGAAACATTAGAATAAGAAAGGTGAATCTAATCTCTATTCTAAACGTTTTAACAGAGCAGCTTATTTTTTAACAACATCGTATGTGGCCTGTACTAATGACAATACAATATGGCATTGCATCCTCCAAATCGAAATGTATGTTTATGTATACTGGGTGGGGCAAATAAATGCTCAGAACACAGAGTTCCAGGTTACAAAGAAACACGTCAAAAGGAAGGAGATATTTCTTTAATCTACTTATAGCACATGTTGAAAATGACCCCCATTCATCTATTGATACCTTTGGGCCTTGATAAGCGAGTTTGCTGAAGGCAGATCAAAGCTGAACTGTTGGAATTGCTGCAATCTCATCAGAAATGTTCTGTTGCAGTTCTTGAAGATTATGAGGGTTGGTTGCGATACACCTTAGACTGTAAGGTTTCTCACCAAAAGTCATTGCACACTGACGGATCAGGTAACCTGTGTGGACAGCTAAGGCCGAGATCAGATTGATCTCTTCTAACAACTCTGTTAGGAGAGTGAAGATTCTTTACATGTGATCAATGGTTCGTTGGAATGTAGGGGAAGTTGTACCAATCTGTTGAAAGTAACTATAGGCCTTTTCCTCCTCAGTTAATGTTATCACACATGGACTCATACTGACATAGCTCGCGCTAAGTTCTGAACCAGTTTCGATCACTTGATGTGCGGGTAACATTCATGTCCCATCATATCCACTCATACGGGCTATTTTTATTTGCCCCACCCTATATTTCCCATTCCCTCGATATATCAGTGATTCCCAAAGTGGTCTGTATAGACCCCCAGGGGTTTATGACGACCTGCAAGAGGTCCACGTCAGCCACAAAATAATTTGGGGGCCCATGAAGTATAAATGGGGGTCTATGTGTGTGTGCGACAGTCGCTATCATTAAACTAGATCGTGACTTTAATTTTAAAAGAAAATTTAATCTAGTGGAAACCAAATTTTCCCTAATTAATGGATTGATTTGCTAAATTTAATGGAATTAATTTGCACTTACAAGATGACAGCATAAACTTTATTTAAAGTATCTATCTGATTACTTGGGACAACTTTTTAAAAAAAAAAAAATGGAGAAATGGGGATTTTTTTGTCATTTTTAAATTTATTTAGAACGTTTTGAGAAAAATAAGCTAAAATTATGAAGAGAAAAAAAATATTATTACTAAGATGAAAAAAAATTGGTAAAAAGTGACAAAAAATCTTATAAATGGGGCCTAATCTCTCTCTCTCTCTCTCTCTGCACAAGTTTATGAACAAATTTTCAATTTTGATGTGTTGCTTTACTGTACAGTTTTGAAACAACCTCCAGGTTAAGAGATATTTTTAATTTTTACAAAGGCTAGATCCCTCCATATTAGTTATATGAAATTGTTTAAAAAGCAGTTATTATATTCACATAAGGGACTGTAATTTTGTAATAAAAAGGTGATTGATAAATCTGAAGGTTAAAACACTTCTACTATTACACAGAACATAGACAAAAAAAACTTTAAAAACTTTTTGAGCAATCGCTGTCCCCATTTGAGCGTTTTCAGAAGAAAAAAACACATTGCGGGTAAAACACATTTTACCGTATATCTTGCTTAAAATAGTAGCATCTGCTTTTACTAAATCACTTGTAGTGTTTGTTCTAGAGAATGAAAAATAATAAACTTGGTATTTTTATGACTAATAAAATTGCTTATAAAATAAAATTATAAAAACATTAAATTTTTGACAAAATTCACAATTTCAGGTAAGTCGGATACCTTAATGCAATCGTTTCACAGCGTTTCTTCCCAGACTTAAGCTAAAGATCAAGGATTTTTCAATTTTTTACAGACAATCTGTAGGAATGTTTGAACCTACATTCAGCATTTAAATAGCGTTTATTCAGATTTTGAAACCAGGTTTGAGAAGGCTTTGACTACGGTAATACCACAATAGGCCTAGAATTCATATGGTCACACTGAAAAAAAATGTCACATTATACAATAGGAACTGATCGTAATAAGAAGCACTTATGAATGTTTTAAAGATTATAAACTGATGTCAGCAATTTTCACTTTAAAAGGGCAAATCTGTTATTTGTCTCGAATTATAAAACATCGCGAGGAAGTTTGTAATTGCTTTTCCTAGTGAGGAGTTTCAGCGTGTTTTCCAATCTCCAAAACAAAAAAGAAAGGGGAAAAAAACTTCATACTACTAACCAAGAAGATTTAAGACTAAACCTGACAAGATTGATACCAAATATTAAAAATGTGTTACTGTAGCACCAGATTCATACCTTCCTGAAAGAGAATAAAAAAAAATATGCATAAAAAGACCATACTTCGTTATATCTTCAGACACATCGAATCCGTTTCATCTTATCACTCATACTCCGATCTAAATAAACAATCATTTTCCGTTCCATCTCTAGGTGTGCTACTATACTACATATCTTAAATGGCTTTTTAAATATGTCGGGTTTATTTTCATTCCATGCTTTTGCTTATCCACTCATACTCAATTCTTAAAGTTCAAAAGATAAAAGCATTGCACACATGTACACCTCAGGTTTCATCGTAAAAAAGGTGCGTATTATATGGAGACTATGATGACAAATTAAAAATTGCGGTCTGAAATACGCAAGAAAAAACGATCAGTTGGAATATTTTGTTTAACATCTTTGTCCTTTACTTGGGTTTGTTTATTTTTATTTAAGTGAAAATCTCTCAGATCTACATATTTGAAATAAAATAATATTAATAATTGAGCAGAATATTTCCAACCCATTTCTGTTCATTCATCTTTATAAATGATAATTTCTACGTTTGAATTTCGACATCAAGTTTTCTTAATATTTATTTATTTTCAGACAAATAAAATTCCTACAAAGATTTTAAAGAGCGTCCTCAAATTCTAATTCTAATCCTCGTCAACATAAAAAACAACCATTTTTAGGTACCAAAAGAAACACGAAGCATTCTAAAACTTCCCGATTACTCGCGTCACCAAACCTCAAATCCTATTCTTCCGTTCCTACACACCCCCACGCCTTTGTTTTTCGTTTCCGCTCCTTTGTAGACATTGCCCCCTCCCAACTAGCCCTCTAATCCCTTTACCAAGTGATATATTTCCACCGATAAAACCCCAAATATATCTGTGTTTGCTATGCGTCTGTCTGAGATTTCCAACGGGGAGAAAAAAAATCCCTGGTTTTTTCCTAAGGGGTGTGACGATGGAACGGGTGCAGACCCCGCAGAGATGAAAATAACAGGGTTAAATGCTTCCACCGAAGGCAACGGATGCCACGACGTAAACCGTAACGCGGGGTGGTGGCAGATTTGTTTATATTACGCGCTGCCACTGGAGCCTTGGAGTGAAGGGATGGTGAGGTCCTGTTTTTTTATCATTATCGTTTTTATTTAATGATGTATGGTTGTAATAATAGATTCTAAACGGGGCATTAAGCCTAAATATTATTGTGACTCTGTCATCGTTTTTAAGGCACGGGTGTACTTGTGAAGATGCGTTGATGCTATCCATATGGTGGTGTTTATAAGGGTTTTTTTCATTTCACTTTTATTTTATTTTCGTCTGCACCTAATAGATAGATTGAAGAACTCGTGCCGACATCGTTGATGTGGGTGTGAATTTCAAAACAATTATTGTATGTCATAGAAATAACACAAATAGCTGGGTTATTTTCCCTTTCAAATTAAACAGATACAAATATCAGAACACTAATGTAGCTTATTAAGTTAAAATTAGCCGGATATAAAAATAATTACTAATATTTTATTTTTAAAGCTGAGACAAAAAAATTAGACCCCTACATACATTGAAAAATGTTTATTTAAAAAACATGGCTTAAAAGGGTTGTAGTTCTCAAAGTACACTATTGTTTTATAAATCTTGGAATAAAACCTCAAATAAATTACTTCAAAACATAAGAGCATTGTGCACGTGCCCATTTTGGGTTCTTCCATAAAAAAATGGGGGACACGAGTTATACGGCGAATATACCTAAAAATTAAAAATTGCAGTTTAAAAGTATAGGTTCGCGTTATACGCTGGATTTTACAGTACTTTATACTGTTCCCCCAAAATTCTTTTAACCAGGAAAACAATGTAAAAGCATAAAAATATTTTTTTAAACTTATCACTGATTAAATATTGAAATAATTTAAAATTTAGTAACTTAACAAAATATTTAATTATATGCCTTAACATATTACAACGTACTACTTAGTTTTAAAAATTAAGGGGTTTTAAAAAAATAAACTTAAGATCTGAGTGAGTGTTTATTAAGGCTGCATTCTAAAGCAAAACGAGAGATGTTAGCAACGGACTGCGTAATTTCGTACCACGGTCACGTTCCAAGTTTGACACCTGAGCTGGCACCCCGCTCTCCTAAATTCCACATCACGCCAACAAGAGGGCTTTGATCTTTGACAGATTTAAAGTGAATTATTCTCCCCACACGACAGGTGACAAGGACACAAACTCACGATTTCATACAAACAACAAAAGCGACCATTCGGCCCCACTGCGTGGAGGCTACGATGTCGCGATGATTCTTTAATATCTATAGAGGGTTTAAGTTTTGCTCGCAATCAATCCATATTTCCAGACCACGTCTCTATGAGGTGCTTGAGCATCAACAGATTTAAAGTGCATCAGCTCTTCCACACGGTAAATTTTCAGAGGCACAAGGATTCGAACCCACGACTCGACAGACGTCAGCCTTGACTTCGTGACCATGACCACTAAGCTACCACGGCCTTTAAAATCCAGAAACAACAAATAATATAAACTTTTTAAAGTCAATTCCTACTTCGTTAGAAAAACTTACTGGCGCCATAAGTTGCAGATGCAGATGCATCTAACTTGGTAAGAAATAACGCAGAATAAATTTAATATTAAAAAATAAAACTTAATTAATGATTTAATATTTGAAAATTTTTTTATTGACATCCACTACAAGTTTAAAAATATTTACACTCATGGATGAAAAAAATTAGCGCACCAAGATGGAGTCGTCAAAATGAAACGACATTTCACATACGTAATGACTACTTTTATGTAAATAAATGATTAGAAAATCAAAGAAAAAAGATAAATTATTTCAGGGGAAAAGGCAAAAGAACGGAGGATTAAATACCCTGTTGAACACCCTCTAGCGCGAATGCACGATTGATTGAATATTAACGTCGCACTGTTCAGCTACACGAGGGCTTTTGGCGATAAACGATGGTCAAGTGACGTGGACGACACCTGAGCTGGCACCCCCTCTCCTAACTACCACACCACAATAACGGGAGGACGTTTCAGCTCTCACAGATTTAACGTGCATAGCTGCCCTACACGGCAGGTCTTTAGTGGTACTGGGCTCGAACTCGTTACAAGGCAAGCCACGATCCGATACCTATACCACTCTGCTACCACGGCCACCGCGCGAATGCATGATGCGATAAGATCGGGCATTGAGGTATACAAGTTCTGTATGATGTCTTGAGACATTTCCATCCATATTTGCTGTAACTTGCTTCTAGTTCGTTCAAACTCGTGGGATGCTCAACTAGCTGTCCCGAATGATCCCTGATATGCTCAAATGGAGACAAATCTGGAGATTGGGCAGACCAAGGAAGGGTAGTAACATTGCGGAGACAATCTTCTGACACGCTTCCCGTGTGAAGCCGAGCATTGTCTTGCTGAAAAATGGCTCCTGGGAGCCGTTGCATGAGTGGCAACACATGTGGTAGCAGGATGTCATGGACATACCGATGGGCTGTCATGGTGCCATGGATTAATAGTATATTGTAGGCAATGTGTATTGACCGTGTATTGTAGGCAATGACACGCCATACTATCACACCAGCTGTGGGAGTGGTGTGTCGCTGCAAAGCAAAGGCAGGATTCAGGCGTTCACCACGGAGTCTCCACACATGAACACGATTGTCATCACTTCTGAGATTGAATCTGGTTTCGTCACTGAAGACGACCTGGTTCCATTCCGCTGCAGTCCAGTTTCCTCGTGCGCGGCACCACTACAAACGGAGGCGTCGATGGGTGGGCGACAAGGGCAACACACGTAATGGGCGCCGCTATCAAAAATGTCATGTCCTTCAGCCGAGTGCGTTCGTATGGTTCGAGAAGACTCAGAGGCCCCTAGTGAAGGGGCTACCTATGCCTGGATGGTGGCCCATGAAGCAGTTGAGTGTATGCGTGCGTTTTTTACGATGTCGCGGTCTTCTCGAAGACTGGTGTGTGGAGGGCGTCCTCAGCCTGGTCTTCGTGAGAATGGCATCTCTCAGATCCACTGGTCCAAATACCTCCTCACAACACAATCAGAGTGGCCTAATTGACCAGCTAATTACCTAGCTGACCACCCAGCTTCCATCATGCCGATGAATTTTCCCCTCTCAAACTGCGACAGCTTCTCATATTGTCTTCGAAAGCGGCGTAATGGCATGTCTACGTCAGCTCTTCCTTTGTAAACGATTCAGTACACTCAAACATGGTTTGGTTACCTGTTTTATACTCCATAGAGTATAAACACCATCTATACCGGCTATACGTAATGCGCAAGCACGCTGCATTTCTAATCATTTGCATATCTCCTCGACATGTATCTTCGTTCCAAGTTTCGTTACGATTCCGCAATTATTTCTTGGTGCGCTAATTATATATATATATATATGCATATATATATACATACATATATATATACAAGGGATTATTATAAGGAATTATTTTTTCAATTGCTCAATAAAATTTATTTCAAAGACAGTTGCAGAGCATCCGACTACTGTTTGGCGGTAGATGCTTTAAAAGTTGGCGACGTTCCCGCATCTGCGGGAAGGGTTTGCCGGTTTGTGAGAGAGAAGGTGGTTGACCCTCGAGCGAGGTGGTCAGGGCAGGAGAGAGCCCCTTGTGTTTTTGGAAGCGTGGAGTGCTTGACCGGTATTTGCTATTAGGGAAAGCGAATTAATTTGATTGAGAATTGACGCATGGTTAGCTGTGCCAATAATAGAATTTTTTGAGAGTGTTTTTAAACGACGGACTGCGTTTTGTTTCTGTGCAGTGATAAACGAGATAATTGTGCTGGTTATTGACAAGTAGTTGCTTACATGGAGAATGGTAGAAAGTAATTGAGAATACATCACAACAATAAAATGCACCTTTTATAATCAGAATTTTTTCTCACATAAATATTTTTATGGAAATTCCTTCGAATCATAATAATCTCTCATATTTTTCACAGACATTCTAATTTAAAATTTTACACATGATGTTCAAAACGAGTTTTAATCAATATATTTGGTTAAAGATAATTACAATTAGTGTAAAAAACACGAAGGCGTAGCCGCCTAAATATTGAACTATGACTTCTTTATATGCTAGTCCGTACAAAGAAATCTACATTTCATCTAATGATAGTATCGAATAGGTGTTAAGAAAACAAGAGAGATGCAGAGTTTACATTATGTGAGCAGAATTCGGAAAGCAAAGAACGTATCGATTCTGGATACACTACTTTAACTATTCAGCATTTCCTGTTTCTTTTGAAAAATGGATAATCGAATTTCGTTTTCTAAGAAGTAGTTAAAGGAAATAAGAGCATTTCGAAAACAAACATGGCTGATAAAAACGGGAAATAGTTTCTGCGAGAATAATTTCTTCAATCCCCGATATATTCTTCATTATCATCAGTTGTGATTTGTGAATAAAATTCAGCAGATCACGAATCATTTCTAAATTGAAATGAAAAAAAAAATTCTAGAAGTGTATTTTGAGAAATGACGTTATTAAATAATATTAGAAAATAATCCATAAATCTTTTTTCTGACATAAAAATATTATATACGAGTACATTATACATTCTTTACATTTTTAGGTTAGGTTTTTTTATATTCTGTGATTTAAGAGTTTACCAAGGTAAAATGAATAACTAGATTTGTGACGGCTCTATCCACGTCTTTCCGATTAAAAAGTTATCTCGGGAAATTTTTGGTCTCTTAAAACTATTTCATTTGCAACGGATTTTCTTAAGAAGAGAACATGATTATTTAAATTAGGTCTACTACATATGTCTAGGCCTTCAATCTAAAGAGAGAAAGAGAGAGAGAGATAGGATAGATCACTAGCGGATCATATATTAATCAAATTGATAGTGTAGAAAGAGAAAACCCCTTACATTGGCCCCACGTTGGGTGCCAATGTAAGGTTCCGCGCCTAGAGATGTGGGAAGAAGGGAAGGAAGACTAGCCATATCCATAATTACTCAATTTATTTGTCACACAATCAACAACACAAGTTCAACCCATCTAAATTAAGAGATGTGCCCAATTGAAGCAATACGTAGATAAATAACGTGGTACGCGAAGAATGAGAAGACTTTAAATATCAGTGCACTTAATTCAGGTTCGAATATACTACTCTTTCCTAGCTATCTTATCTCTAGTGAACAATCGTTACTTTAATAATTACAATTATCTGCGTTATACTATCAATTTGATTAATATCTGATTCGCTAATAATCTATATCTCTCTCAATTTCTGTCTCTAGCTTAAAAACTAGACTATACATAGTAAACTTAATTTAAATAATCACCAGCATTTTATGATTTTACCTTTATATTCAAAAGCTCCTGAAAATTCGAAATGCTTACAAAAGACCTTTCTGAACACATTGTAACAACTGTCAGTAGGATTACACGTTTCAGTTCACAGCTTCACACGGCTAGTATTTCATGTCCATCTCACAGGAATTAATCACAAGGGGCATGGGGCAACGTGTTGACCGGAGGACTTTAACACGTAATGAGATAGAGTCTTGAAAAGATTTCTCTCAAGACTTTCCTCTGAAATCCTTTCTATAAAATAACAGATAATATAGAAACGCTATTCTAAGCTCTTTTACCATCAGACACGTAGAAACGAATATAAAAGGGTTGTTTAGAATCAGCTTATATCATGAAAACTTTGAAACTAGATTTCCAATTTAATCAAAATGGAGAGACAATAGATTTTTCATCCTATATAAAATAATAAGATGTGATGTCGAAGGAAATGCTAAGTTATATTAGTGATTATAAACGATTTTTAAGATGATTCATGCGCAAAATTGTAAATACATTCTTATTTCTGCACTAATAAAGAACATCAAGAATAACAAAGAATCATCAAGAATAATAAAGAACCTTCGAATTCCTATAAAGATAAAAGTAATCGCTCTTTTTATACAGATTTGAAAAATTAGTAATATAACCACTAGAAGGCAATTGAATGGAAAAAACGATTTCCATTGAAAAATATTGTTGCAGCTGAGTGCGGAGCAGAAAAGAAATTATTGTTTTATTTTCCCAGCACAGAATACATCAGTCTCAGTATGCAGTATTATAGTAATAATACACGCAGAAATAATAAATAAAAATAATTCAATCTTTCAAACAATAGGATCTAGCGCAGGGATACTCTCAACCTTTTTTCTGCTGGGCCGCATACATATGTAAGTTATTTCATGCAAGCCACATGCATATGTTAGTTATTTCACGCAGGCCGCAGGATGAGGATAAAGAGGGGGAGAAATAATTTAAGATCAAGATAACATTCGAAATTTAAAATATGGAAATAACTCCTGTTTTGCTCTTTTTAATTATTATTTTTTGTATATTTTTTTATTTTTGTCACTAACACTAAATTAGAAGCATTTAAGAAACAATCCTTCACAATTTCTGCATCAGTAAACGGTTTCGTATGATTACCAATAACATAAGAAACATAATACGTCTTTGTTACCGCTGTGATATTACCACTGACAAAACACTTTGTTGCTGTTTCAAAGATTATTCAAGAAAAACCCTATTTATCAACCAATACTCAACCACTTGGTTGAGTATCACTCATCTAGAGGATTCACGACCATTTCTAGTACATATTTATTTATAATTTTATATATTTTACATTATAACGGGACGTTAACCGCCCACTTCGCTGGGTATTTCATGATGTTGTATGCCTATATATTGCTTTTAAATTATTGATATGTTAGTCCTAGCATTAAGATTCCCATTATATTGAAAAACATACCCATAACCCTCCCTCTTTTAAAAAGTACAGGGCTTACATTTCTGAGACGGATGTATGCTTCTCTCCCATGCCCCTTCTAGTTTCTTTCCTTTTCAGAATTGGTATTTGGCAAAAAGTGCGATTTTTAGCTTTTGGTACCGTAGTTTAGAAACGGGAATTTTTACCTGCAATGTGCCCGTAACCCACGAAAGCGTCCTTGAAGTTAATTTCTGCAAAATTAGTTCTTAACGAATCTGTATAAAACAAACATGCTTGCTAAATATCAGGATGAGTAAGTGAAAATTAACGTCGTAATACTTTGCAACACAAGAGCTTTTGGTAACGGATCTCGTAATTTTGAACCATGCTCAAGTGACGAGGACGACACCTGAGCTATCATTCCCCTGATCTTCAGGGGTGCAAGGCTCTAACTTATGACCACTCAGCCACGAGTCCTTTACCTTCACAACTAGGCTACTACGTTCACACGCTAAAAACATCAAGACTGTAATTCTAATAGTTCAAAAACCAGTTTATTTCTGCATATAGCCATCCTCCCTTAACACTCCCTTTGAGCCAAATTCCTCAAAACTCATTGTTTGCGCACCTCTACTGGACAACAACAAAAAAAAAGGTTGCTAAACTTCTAGTCTCTAGGTCTAATAGTTCGGAAACTGAAATTTTTATCTATAATGCTCCCTCGGCCCCCTTTGGGAGTTAATCTCCGAATCTCTACTCAAATAAAGAAACATGTGTACCAAATTTCAAACCTGTCGGACCAATAGTTCTGGAGAATTCGTGATCTTTATTTACACGATTTTTCAAATAAAACGGAGATTTTCGTTTCATCTTGCGCATTTTTATAGTTAACGTGGTTCACACACCCTTTTTCCTATTCAAATATATATCCATTTGCACGGTTTTCAGTGAAAAGTATTTTTCGTACACAAAAAAGTTGTATGTACGTCCTTACAGGGTCTAATAAAAAGGTTATTCAACATCTTAAGTCAAGTGATGATACGATTAGTTATTTTTCACGAAAATACAATTGAAAAGCCGGAATGAGTAATGAAAAGCCTATGCCTATGAATGCGATTTATCGTAGTAATTTTTCTCGTTTTCAATCATCGGTCATTGCAGGTTTTATCCGCTACTACTACAACTTTTTTTTTATAAAGATACCCTGAATAGCAGAGGTAGTCTACATCTATAACGTCCAGACATAGAAAGAAAGAATTTAGATGAACCAACAAAAAATAAAAGTTTGATCCGAAACGTAATGAAAGGGTATGAGTTACGAATGCCAGAAAAAAGAATTGTGTGATCCATAGACGTATATATTTTAAGTAATTTAACAACCCTACAAACCGAACTCTAAAGGGAAATATATAGAGAGGGTTTTGCGAGGGTGTGAAAATTATAACTATCATATTTAGTAATAAAAATAAATTATGTATTTTTTGAAATATCATTTAATAGTTTTAATCATAAGTACAACAGAACTATGTTCTACAAAACACACACCAGCCAGTAAATTTATTGTATAGTTTTTCTATTTAATCCCTGAAACTGAACTCGCACTTAATTAGATTTCATTTGATTAAATAAACTCTGTTTCGATTCGTGACAACTGCTACTCCCAATTATTTGAAAAAAAACTACCGTAAAATCCGGCGTATAACGCGCAATTTTAGCACAAAAAATAAGATCAAAATGTATAGCTACGCGTTATACGCCTGGTATAAAAATGACAGCTTTAAAAAAACAAAAATAGATAAGCATAAAAAAAGGTTACTTCCACATGTAACGAAATACAGTTTATTTAAAAGAAATGGCATGCCTTATGAAACAAAGAAGTTTTATTTCTAAAAGTATACTCTTTTTTCAAGAATCTGGGATAATAAATGCTTTAAAAACATAAGAGCATCATTTTCAGATTTTTTTGTCAAAATGGAGGTGCGCGTTATACGGCGAATATAGCTAAAATTAAAAAATGCGACTAGAAAGTATCGGTGCGTGTTATAAAACATCGGTGAGCATTATACGCCGGATTTTGAGGTAATTCCCTTGGGCTTATTTACTTTATTACAATTGTGAAAAATTCAAGATACACTTTACATATTCTTTGGAAATGTGTATACGTATACAAACCTGGTATTTTAGTACTTCTTTTAAGGACACCTATCAAATGTTTACAAGAAAAAAATACTTCCAAGTAAATTTAGCAGCTCTTCTTTTTTTTTTAAGTATTCAAGTTTTTAAAAACCTACTGTCAAAATTACAAAGCACGATAAAAAGGAAAATTGAAAAAACGTTTCGATCGGACTGATTCGACGATGCGGAAAGAGAATGTTGGGGTTATTAATTGTTTCAGCAGACATTATTGTACTATGCACTGCTCAGTACTCATTCATCAATCATCACTTTGGTTATTTATATTGTAATAAAATGAATTTATTTTGATTCTAAAAGCATCTAGGCAAAACGAAGAGTTTCCGTTTTATCCAAAATTTAACCTCTTTGTGGCAATACCATTGGCGAACACAAGGGGGGAACCCCCAAAAAAAAACCCTTGCTTTTTTTCGATTGATTATAATTCTATGTATATAGTACGTAAAATTTAATTAATTATTTGCTTTTAATAATTAATGTTATTACTTAATGCTAATAATTTATTCAGTAATTAATTTTAAACTGTTTTTGTTCCCCCAAAACGACAAAAGAAATATGCGGCGTATTGAAGAATAATGCGAGAAAGATTGAATTTTCGACTCTGTAACCCCCCCTTGAAAAATTATTGTGTGTGCCAGTGGGCACACACACACATAATGCTGAATTTTGAAATTGTTATTCTGCTAATCTCCACGTCACATCTTTCCCTCATAAGTAGGTTCAGATTAAAAACAATTTTTTTCTCCATTTTACCTCGATCCAACCTTATTATACCATAGATCACGAATAACCTAATCACTGAACTAATATTGAAACAAAGTCATTCAAAAGATTATAATATCTCCCAAAATAAAGTTAAAAACAGGTACTAAGTACTAAGAATGTAAGTAATTTGCATATCAAATCTGGTTTCCCCCCAAAAAATTAAGATAACATCTTGAACATTCAAACACACAAAGACGTAACACAACATACGATGACCAAAAAAAGGAAGTTTAAATTTATATACAAGTATATATATATTGCTCAACACTTTATTTTAATCTCTTTATAGGCTCATTTTGATAAAGAGCCACAAATCATACCAATCAAAAATCAGCCCATTCAAAATCCCATCAGAGGCGACCATCTAAGCAAATCGCTATCCCTAAAAAATACAAAAAAAAAAGAAAAGAAATACTCCACAGGTTCTATCAAATTATTGAACAGGCGATTCAAACATCAAATCGTTTCCCTTGTCAAATTTCCTCTCTGCGCGAAAGATAAAAAGAAAAATCTACTTTTTTTTTTGTTCTTTCTCTCGCAGCCTTTTTATTCGTCTATCTTATCATCCAGCGTTGAGAGATTTGATTGCGAGCTCTCATCTCACATCTATCTTATCTCTTTTTATTCCTTCTTATTCCTCACCGAGGATAAGAGGATAGCTAAGAAATGGGTTTTTGCGCCGCTGGCCGTAGAAAAACGTTTTCATAGTCTCGGGGTTAAATTAGGAGAGTTAAGACGTGGAATGGAAGAGACCAATCGGGATGTTGAAGTTCGGTGAGATAATATTTTTGTAAGATGAACGTGTTTGTTGTTGCACTTAATACTAGAGTTTCCAGTTGTTAATAGGTTTCGGATAAGTCGATTGATTCGCGGGGAGAGAGAGAGGAGAGAAAGAAGATTCTAAATCCAGAAGGAAGAGAAGGTTATGTTTTATTTTTCCGAATGTAAGGTAGAGAAAATAAATAGCACAAAACTTTAGATCAATTCGAAGAGTTATCAGAAATTTATGCAATGAATGAAGAGTTTTATGAAAGAAAAACCAGCAATATTAAACGATTTCACATGATTTTTCGTTAGAAGTAATATAATAGATGTACAGCGAAAATTGTTTAATAAGAAAGTGAGGGGACTGAAATATTTTTTTCGTTTTAAAAGATATTGCAAATAAAAAACCATCTATCAACAAAATAATGTTTATTAGAGAGAGTTTATTTTATATTCATAGATACGTTCATACGCATATATTTAAAAAAGAATAATGAAACAAAAGCATTTACAAGAACTTAAAGAAATTTATTACAAAATTTTCAATTTTTTTTAAAAAACAAAACATTTAATGAGTTTATGGAAAATAATCTGATATTTTTCTTTGCGTCGTGCTTTAAAACATCAAATTGTCACCAAACTGTTCGATGTCCTCCATTTTCTTATTCATTTCACCATTGGAATGTGTATTTAAATAACTGCGCATACTTTTCCTGATATTCCTCATTTCGGATGACGTGGAAATAGGAGCTGCATTATTCATTTCATTTTCACCGTTGAAATCGTTGAAATGTCAATGGCATTTTTGAACTAACAAACTCCATAATGATTTGTGTGCCATAATTGGGGCTGTACAAACATTATCATCGTTTACTGGAACGAATTCTTCCGATGATTCAGCGGGGTCGTCCAATAATACAGAAACTTTCTCAAATATTTCATTAAGTGTTCATTCCCAGAAGCGAAATCTTTTCGTGTTAAGCGAAAAAAATGCATGTAATTGCGAAGTAGTTTTCAAGACAGCTGTATTACTTCGTGTTGACCGATGTTTCGTCTTAAGCGCTTTCGTGTTAAATGTATAGCTCATTGCATACCTTAATGTTTCTTACAGTTTTTTAAATGTTACATGATTTGAGAGTCGCATCAACTAGGTCAGTGATACTCATCCTGCGGTCAGCGGGGCGCAAGTGGCCCACAAAGCCTTTTTAAGTGACCAGGTCATGGTCAATGCTCTGAGAAATTTACTTATTTAAAGACATTGTATTAAAAATTTGGTGGGAAATTCTTTGTCAAGAAATCAAACATATCAATTTTGCTTTTTGTTGTCGGTGCCGTTTAGTTACGAATTTATATTCTTTTTCTTTTTGGAACGATTATGGTTAGTGATAACGGACAACAGTGGAGTAGTGACAATTTTATGGGTGTAACTAATTCTTAACTTATCTTTCATATCTTGAAAAACGAAAATATTCGAAAAAATAAATCGTTTCAAGATGACTAGGAAATTGACTATTTTGTAGTGAAAAACAAACATGGATCAGTAATTGTTTGATTTATCACGAAAGTGCTGTATTTAAAAAATACCAATAAACAGGAACCCCTTTCAATGACACTTTTCCTCGAAGATATCTTTCCAGAGGTGATAAATAGGGTTTTTCTCGAATAATCTTTGAAACAGCAACAAAGTGTTTTTTGTCAGTGGTAATATCACAGCGGTAACAAAGACGTATTATGAAGTTTCTTATATTATTGGTAATCATACGAAACCGTTTACTGATACAGATATTGTGAAGGATTGTTTCTTCAATGCTTGTAATTTAGTGTTAGTGACAAAAGTTAAAAAAATTTACAAATAATAATTAAAAAAAGCAAAACAGGAGTTATAATATTTTGATGAATTTTCCACATTTTAAATTTCCAATGTTATCCTGGTCTTAAAGCATTCCCCCC